>SWBG01000024.1:0-316576 GCA_023848605.1 Aureobasidium sp. EXF-10728 | reverse complement strand
GCATCCCGTCCGCTCTGCCATACATAAGCAGTTGAACGGCAGATTAGTACTACGGTGGGTGACCACGTGGGAATCCCTGCTGCTGTACGTTTTGTTTTTGTTCTGGCTCAACTCCCACGATGTCCTGTCTGTCACAAAGATGAGCGTGAATGTTTTTGCTTCTTTTCTTACCCTGGGGTAGTGGAAAGAGGGAGCTTGGCATTTCGTTATCTTACATAATCACTTTCCAACCGCACATTGCCGCAAGAGATTAGAGTACAGGCATAACTCATGCCAACCAACATTCACTCTATCTTTTGATTATCGAAACTACAGACTTATAGACAAATTCGCATCTTTGCGTTCACTGAACACTCCTATTTAAAACACTAACGTCGACTACCCTCTCAATCATCTTTCAAGTTGAAATTCAAGAAGGCGCCTGAACACCAGCCATCACCGCATGCTGTGATTTGACGCATCACAGGCACGACACAACTCTCTGCTTTATATCGATCGAGTCGACTGCAAAATGCTACTTGAACCCTGTGTGCTAGCAATTTTACTTGTACATCGAGCAACTGCTTTATCCTACAAAAGCAACGCTCATATGAATAGCCATGTCTTGCGTAGTGGTCGCGAATATTCATCAAGTCAGGCAAGCAATAACGCTGCTATTATGATGGGCCGGCAGAATGATAACGACACTGCCACAACATTGAGGCAGGCAAACAGCAATATTACAAACGATACAGCAGAGCTCAATCCGCGTGCTAAACGTCTAGCTGAACTAGAAGCCTCAGGAATTGAGTTCAGCACATACCTATACTGGGACGAGCCCAAAGGATGTCCAGCGGTACTGCCAAAGTGTCAAGACTGTGGTGGACTCATGGTTCTATGGCATAGAGACGTGCTGAGTCCAAGTTCACGTTGTTCTGGTGTAAGCTTCTTTTACCTCCTAGAGGTTGATTCGATTGACTTTGACTAATGGTATTCTTAGCTAAAAGACGAAGATACGAAGTGGAAGGATTGCCGCTGCGAAGACTATAAACTGCCCGAGATGCATGGAGATCCAGGTTTGCCACTGCCTGACCCTGATGAGTCTGAGCCCGATCTTTGAGGTAATTGAGCCTTCGTCTTCTCTACCTTCCGGAAGCTAATTTGACAGTCTTGCTAACTCAAATCCATCAGCCCGCGATCTGCGAAATACATACATCGACTCCTGCTGCATATTGACACGAGCTTGCGGTACACGTGGTTAGGACGATGTGTTATATGTTACAGACCATATTGCTAACTCAGCAGGCGACGAGAAAAACGCGACTGAGCGGAAGTCAAATTCGGGCAGGCGCGATACAAGAAGTGCCGCTTCTGCAGACGAGTCATCCGTATCAGTCGCAATCAACGATAGAAAGAACGACCATCGGCATCTTTCCTACGTTGAAATTAGCTTCGCAACGTGGACAGCTTCCCGTGAACTCCCCAAAATTGGCGCTTTATGCCAAAGACTTCACTCATTCAGGGCCCACTACATGCCGCTGTACGTCTAGTTTGCTCTTTGGTCGGAGTATGTGGGCTTTGATCCTGCATCATCGCTGGTTTTTTCTTCTGCTGGTCATACCCAATTTTGTTTTACGAGGTTGACACGCCCAGCTGCGCAACGTCGACGATACCTATTCTTCTCGGCTTTGTTTAACACGGCATGGAGATCTACGAAGGATCATCGACTTAAGAATGCTTTGGACACTTTGATTCCTCAAGCACACACTGCTAATACCGACATCCAACACGGTTCCTGAAAAAAAGTTAAACAAATGCTCGCGCAAGGGTGCAATTCTACACACTGGACTTCAGAGCAGGCTTTGGATCCGTGCTCTGCACAGACCAATTCACCACTGACCTCCCCCTTTGCCCACTATCACGGACCTGCTACCACCTTGCATTAATATCTGATGGCACTGTCGCCGGAATCGCCGTGCAAATTTCCTAGAACGAACAATGGCGCTGCAAATTCAAGCCCAGATTGAAGCCATCTTCAGCTAAACGTTGTAAAGATGGCTTGAACATATCAAACTTACTCATGAGTATTCTCATAAAAGAGTGGCAGCATCGCCGCATGTTGCAGGTAGGATCTTCTGGTTATCAACTTTTCAACTCTGAATCATGAGATACTCTCTGGCGTTTGCGGCTCTAGCCCTCCGAGGCCTTGGTCTTGCTCAAACAGTCGTGCTGGACGACGGCGGCAATACCTCAGCTTTACTCAGCAACATTGATCCAGCAGACATCGCAGCCATCCAGGATCCCGATGTTCTCGGTCCTCCGATTGGCGTTCCCGACACAGCTACTATCAATTTCGATGAAGCATCGGCTACCAGCTCCGTTCTTGCTCTCGTAGCAACTGCCACGGATGCTCAAACCGACATAATCACATCCACCGCCGACGCATCTGCAGCGACACAGACAGTCTTTGCAAAAAGAAGCCCTGTGGGTGGAAGCACAAGCAATGTTCATCGCCGTGACCTGAGCTATCCGGTCGACACGTCGTCATATGTACGTATATGCTTCGTGAACTTTGACATTCAGATGCTAACATTCTCGAGGACATCCCTTTGGGATACACACCCGCATTTACCAACTACCAGCGATCAACCCAAGGTCGAGGATATCTGACTTACCAAACTCTGTCCAAATACGACCCTGCCCTTTGTATCAAGGCATGTGACAAGATCAGCTCATGCGCATTCGGTTCGTGCACTGTGGATCATCGGTACGAATCAATTCATTGACAAAGAACACAGCAAATATCTATATCGAAAAGGATCCTGATAGTAATGGTAATCCTGTTGACATTATCAAGTGCTCGCTGTATAGCATGCCACAGACAAACGTTACCGCTACCAACAGTGGACAATGGAGGGGCAAGTTTCACGTTCTGATCACTGGAAGCAATGGGTGAGTATGCCTCATGGACGTGTTGAACCGTCACTTACTTTCTTCTAGCTACAACAAGGCTACTGTGCCTGTTGCACCCACCGGCTATTCTCTCCAGACTCTTCCATCTGCTATCAATGCATCAGTCTGGGACCGAGCCGGCCAGTGGAAATTTATCCAAGGCGTCTACCTGAGTACTTATGATCCTGCTCTTTGCGCAGCTGCCTGTGATAAGCAGACTCAATTGGACCGTGCAGCAAGCTCTGATGACTGCAATTACAAGACTTGCGCTTATGCAAACTTGTATGTCCTCAGTGAGGATGGTGTTCCTAAGACTGTGGTTTGTGCTCTCTATACAGAAGCCACAGATGCATCCAATGCTACTATCAACGTAAGTCCATGTCTCGGATGCAAGGCGCTTTACCTGACTCCATGTCTTCAGAGCTATTCGGCCAGCACACATCTCTATCAGGTCTCAAACTCGGTTGCCCTCACCAACACATCTGCTGTCGCCGCTGGATATCCTCAATATTGTGCACCAATCGCATCGGATATCTCTTACCTCAACAACGCCGGTTCCGACTTCTGTACTAGCTACCTCGGTTATGTTGCGCCTACAGATACTGTGACGAAGACCATCACCCCTCTCACCTCCACGATTCACGCGACATCGACCCAGTTCACGACTATCACAACAACTTACTCCACCACAACAATTACATCCACTGCGCCTGCACAAAACCAAAAGCGTCAAGAGAGTGCAGATGGTCAAGTAATTTACTCCGATGTTCCTTACGCATACATCACCAACGGAACGATCGTTGTTGCTCCTACTGCCTACGCCAGCTTTACGGACGCCTATGCAAACTCGACGGCAACAGGAATTTTCAAGAGAACTGCCAGCCAGACTTCTATCCCAGTCCCTTCCTCCATTGTGGGATGGCCTGCTGTCAAGGTTTCTGCCGCTTGCTCTCAAGTGGCTACTGGTCGTTCGACAACCACGAGCACAGTCACTGCAGCTACTCCCCTGCTTACCAAGAGCGATGTGACGGCTACAGTGACACAAACTCAGTCTGCCGTGGCTACAGAAACCACATGCGTTGGCACTAGGACTGGGCTCACCGGACAATCAGGCAAAGTCAACATGGGCAACTGGAACTTTGGCTTCACGTCTTTGAGTGCAGCGATAGCTCCCGGCCCCTCCGTAACAGAGACGTTTGTCGTGACAAACTTCCGTGAAGGTGCTTCATACCTCTATCATCCAAAGTCTGGTCAATGTGCCACCGTCCAACCGGGACCAAACAGTTCGGTTGCAGGCCAAAAGTACACTGGCGGCTTGGTGAAGCTTGCACCTTGTGGTTGCAGTGCTGTACCAGCAGAGAACCAAGCCTGGTTATCAGGAACGTCCCTTTTCAACGGTCAGTGTCTCATGGCTATTGGCGATCGTGCAAGCTATGGGGTCAATAAGGCCACTAGCGGTTTCTATTCCGCTAAGAACAATTTTGGGAGTAACCCCGTCAGCCTCGTGGCTGGTGATGGAGCCTGTTTCTTCCTCAGCATATAAGCGCAAGCTACCAAGTTCGGAGCGCTATACGGGGAGTGCGCGGCGGAACTTTATCGCATCAAAATATTATTGCCAACTATTGTCATCCTCCCGTCTCAATCTCAAGGCCACGTTTGTTTGATGGTGCCGCGAGTGCCATTGTCATGACGCCAATACCGAATTCAAACTAAGCCCGGGTGGCGTTGCGAGAGACATTGCATGTCCCATACAGCTGCTGCCCCTATGCATGAGAAGCACGCGACAGCATGGCAACAAAGGTTGACAGAGGCTGTGGCACAAGAGCTGCCGCTGTCAGAAAACGCGATTTTTCGTGAGCATTGATCCGAATCGAACTCAAACAACAAGGAGAAAGAACGACCACCAATTCAGTTCTTGGTTTGTAGGACATGAATCGCGAACAGCTTGATCGAGTAGCATTATGTCAACTTCATACAATGGTACCTCCTGCACAACACCCCACTCATCCAGGAACCATTTGATGGAGCCCCCACCTTCGCAAGCGCCAAACATACTTGTGACATATCAACCTCTCGAACGACGGAACGATATCTCCGAGGACAATGGCCGTGCAGATTTGACCATATTCAAATACCATTGCTGCAAGCATCACGACACTCGTCTCTTCAAGCCTGGTTAACGAGGACTTGTCACTTTTTTTCTGATTTGATCTTGCTTCCACCGATGGCGCCGTATGCAGCAAAGCACGATCCCACGGACCGGGGTGGAGAAAAAACATGGAGTTGACAGGTCGAGAAGCAGGGGTGTTTTGCTGCACCTAACTCGATCTGGACATGCAACCGCTCTGCTGGGAACGGCACTTATGTCCGTTGCCGTGTGGGTTTCTGCTATTCCAGCAAGAATGACTTGTCATAATGGATAGAAATGTTGCGGTGAGGAGAAACGAGATTTGGGATTCTGTTGATGTTTTGAGATGCTTGTGATGGGTGACGGGTGGATTTGTGTATATAAGGACTACTGGGTTCGCACTCGGATATCTCATCATCATCCAGATACTCCCAGCAGCTTGCCGCTCTGCACGTTCACACAGTCTATCACAGAAACATTGAATCGCACCATCATCTACTCAGCACATACCAAACTTCTCTACCACGAACAACAATGCCTCATCACAACAACAAAGACAACCGTGACTGCATCCCCCAACCACGCACCACAACTCCCCTCCCTCCCTGCATCAACCACCATATCTCCGCCCTCGGACCCGTAAGTAAAACCCCAACCCTAAACCAAGTTTCTCACACTGACCTTATCCACAAGATCATGTTTGCGACACGCCAATGCGCCTGCGGCAGATTTGCGATTGCAGGAAAACGATGCGTCTGCGGAGCACAGAATTGATCCAGAAAATTGTTTGGTGTTTGGCGAAAAGAATCTTTCCTGTGTGGCATTGAGGATGTAGATTGTGCTTCATACGAGTGTTGGAAGTCGAAGAAATGCAAAAGTGTTATTGAGTTGTTTTTTGATGTTTTTGGATGTTGTCTGTGTTTCTTTCTTGTCTTCGTTGGGGTTTTATCTTTTTGTTGTTTGTGGTCCTGTGGAAGGGCTGGGATCTTCTAGTTGTACTTGTTGTATGATTAACCTTTGATTCTGAAGTTTCGACGACCGTGTCTGATATTATTGATTGCTCCTTGCTGAATTGGTGTGCTGCTTCCCGCGTATGTTTACACTCAGGATGGATTGAATTCGAGATTTGGTAACAAAGAGATCAACTTTAACGCGATGATTGAGAAAAAGCACCAAGAAAACGAACAAATTGTGTTTGGTCACATAAAAGCAACGACTCACCTCCACCATTCACAAGATTGGAAGAAAACAACATTTGTCCAAGCAGAAAAATAATCTCAATGCCGCAATACAGTAATCAGGGGTATATCGCATCCAGATAAAAAACAGAAACGCCAATTCCGCTGTGCCAGATCAGTTATATGGATCAACCTCCAAAAGGTAATATGCATGCTCCCTTTTCTTCTGCCATGTCTTGTACACACGCCAACTCTCAAAGACAAGTATCGAGAACATTGTCAAGGACATGGCGGCCATGATCAGAGCCACAGATGACGTAGAGAGGGTGTTGCCATCAGAGGTGATGTACAAATTGTTGATTTCATCGCAATGGAATCCCTTGGCGAATGAGTTAGTACGAAGGCGTCAATGTGAACAAGGACAAGCTGCTTACCGAAGTAAAAGGTAGTTCAATGGCTTCCGAGACACCTAGCACGTTGTCTACGGCGTCTAGTGCGATGATACGCACATATCTGGTTATACAGTCGCCAATAACAATCTCTGTTTCGAAGCCCGCCTTCTGGGTGATACTGATATAAACCCAATCAGCAGAACCGTCACCACTGTTATCATTGTGCTGCAGAGCGTATGAGACGACCTCAGTTGCCCCGTTCCAAGAGACGAAGAGACTGTCTCGATCAGAGTTGTAGACAGCTGAAATGGGCTCGCTCGGAACGCCAATCCAAGGATATTTCATTACGTGGTAACTTTGAGCAGATCCATTGAGAATGGCAGCTTCTGTACCAAAGCGATCATCGCACAGGAGCTTGCCTGAGGCGGAGTACGAAGACCATACTGATCGTGCACCCCACCCGACCAGGATACTCGGATCTTGGTTGACATCTACGGCAGGAACTACTTGCAAGCTGCCCTGGCTGTCGGCAATCAACTCATTGGGATGAAGATATTCGCGAACGATGCGAGCTCTGTAGTCGTTCTTGTTGATTTCGACATCAGTATCAGGATGGGTAGGATAGGACACAGCGAGGAGTAGTCCTCTCGAAGCCAACCCAGAATCCCAAGTATCGTCATTTCTGTTGTCGAAAAGACTGATCAAGCGTGTGGTGATGCCTAATTTGCTAGCACCAAAGGATGCGACCAGAGTCGGGAACTCATCAAGCGAATGGAACTGCGCAAAGTGCTGAGACGAAAAATCGAGTGCGTGATCGTCAGATGTGAACATGTTGCGCTTGCCACCAAGTGTCCAGATCAGGTCGCCAGTCTGGCCATCAACATAGCTTATCGAATGAGTATACCGAGCCGAAATGAGATAGTTGCCCAGGTCGTCTTTCTCGACAGAGTTGAGGTGATACCAGTCCCAATGTGTTTGGTTGTTCGTTCCCTCCTCCTTGTGTCGTGGGTCATGGTATGATTCTGAGGTATCATGATGGTCCGAAGCACGCCACTGAAAGATGAGGCTGTTGGTCGCTATATCGATCTCCTGAAACAGACAATCCCAGATATATTGCAGTTGTCCTCCTTTTTCTTTCTCATATGGCTGGTAGATACTGATAATGGCGGTGTCGTTCGATGTGATGCTCAGGGTGTGTAGATCGGCATGTAGTTCGTCCAAGGCGGAGATCTTTGCGACCAGATCGTAAGACGAGTTGAGCATATAGTAATCGCCTTCTCCGTGACCTCCAACTGTATCATCGCCCAGCCAATAGGTCAAGTGTGGAGCGCCCTGGTACGTCTGTACGTCAAGGTTGTAGGGTTGTCCTTCGGTCTTTTGCATCCATACCAGTTCTCCTTGATCGTCGAGTATCACCATACCACGACTCTCATTCACGGCGGTACCCCGAGGTGTAAGGAACGTCAGCAACCCATCGTGACATGCCGGTGAATCGGTTTTGTGTGCCACGGCCGGAGGTGTCAAATCGGAGGACTCGAATGTTCGATAGGGGTAGTGGCCGTAGTCATGTTCCCATGCAGTCAAGTCTGTCGGATCGTAGTCGAAGCCAACGTCGTCTGCTAGTGTGTGAGTTGTGAGGAGAAATAGCTGAACCAGCAGCAAAGTAGCACAATGCATATCCGGGCCTCTCGTCGGCCAAAACGTTGTCCGAGATTCTTTCAGTTGCCCTACACAAGCACCAATGATAGGCTTCAGTCGAGGAAGGGACTCATGTCGGAGGATAAGAAACAACACAACAGCCGCGAGTTGATCGCGACCGTCAGAGAGGGCACGCGAGCCTTAAGGAGCCGCGAGCGTTCTTGGGCCCATGAGTCGGCACCTATGATGCTTGTACCTAACTTTTTGGTCAATCAGTGGTTGGGCCATTGCCAAGGCCAGCTCGGCCGCATGTTTGCATCGCTCTTCGGTTCCCCCTGCTATGATGATTCGTCTTTGAGGGATACAAGTTGCATATACAATATGTGCTGAAGTGTAGGAAGCGATTGATATAGATCAATACACCCAACAAGGCTCGGGAAGCCTCCAGAAATCAGAATACGAGATCCTTCAGCGAAAACGCCAAGACTACATTTCCCGCGTCATGCCGCGGGTTGATCCATCCGACAGATTCGTTTCATCAATTCGCGATATTCTCTCCATAAATCCAAACACGCTACATTTATTAATGTCGCGATTGTCAGGAGATGACCGAGTCAGGGTATCCGAGCGGGACGCTGGGATTCTAGAAGTCATGCATGCACACCAAAACTGATTGATCAAAATAGTCGATACCAGAGGCGAATATATTGGGTTTCAGCAGCCGTCCAGCAGCGCATCCCTAGCGTCCTCCTCAGTAGCTCAACTAAGCACCATGTCTAGCCTTGATGATATCGGCAGCCTTCTCAGCGACGGCGTAAACAGTCGCCTGGAGGTGGGTACCAGGAATGAGAGGCATTATTGAAGCGTCGATAATGCTTACCTTCTTGATGCCGTAGACTTGAAGGCCAGAGTCGACAACACCGCCCAACTTTCTGGGCATCATGGCGCAAGAGCAGGCAGGATGGGCAAAGGTAGGGTATACCAAACCAGACACAATCTGCGACTTGAGCTCATCATCAGTCTGATACTTGACGCCGGGGCTGGCCTCGACAGGTTCAAGGATGGAAAGCGCAGAAGTGTTGTAGATCTGACGAGTGTAACGCATGCTGGCAAGTAGCAAGTCCGTGTCGACAGGGTTCTGAAGGCCATGGTAGTCGACAATCGGCTCGCCGCGGGGGTTCTTGGGATCAAGATAGACAGTACCGCGACTGGTTGGCTTCTGCAGAGCAGTGATGGAGAAGCCACCACCAATGAAAGAGAACTCGTACATGGAGGCTGTATCAGAGTTGAACTGTTCGATTTGAATCTTGCGTTGCGCTTCGTAGCCAGCAACCAACTCGGGATAATTAGAGTACATATCAGGGAGGAAGTCAGCAGCTTTTTGGCCTGCGAGCTTCTTCACGATTGATTGGTACAGTTCGGGTGCAATCTTGGTCAGAGGTAGGAATGCAGCACCATTTCCGTGCGCCTGAGTGTATGGGCCAGTCTTGTTGGCGACATACTCGTCATAAGCAGTGGCGTTGAAGGTTGCGTCGCTAGTCAAAGAGCTTGTGTTGGGAGTTGTGTCGTTGAGTAAGTTCCAGCTCATGTATGCTGTGGGATGGTCCTGAAAATTGTTGCCGACACCAGGAAGGTCAACCTTGACATTGATGCCTGCCTCCTTGAGCACGCTAGCAGGACCTACACCGCTGAGCTGCAGGATCTGAGGAGTATGAATGGCACCAGCGGCGAGAATGAGCTCTGAGCCGGCGTAAGCAGTATGGGTCCTGCCGGTGTCCCTGTCGAGCAGCTTGACACCCCTGGCAGTCAGACCCGAAAAAACAATTTCTTGGACTTGGACACCAAGGGCAACCTTGAGGTTGGAGCGAGAAGCGATGTGATCGTAGTACGCAGTACGAGCTGAGGATCTAGTCTGAGACTTGGGATCGGTAGTGGCAGGTACCCAGAAATAACCAGGCTTGCCCAGAGCACCTTCTTGAACTTTGTTGATCTGCATCTCGTCCATAGCTTTCCAGAAGCTAGGCATCTCAGGATATTGCCACTCGGGCAGAGAGACCTGGACCGGTCCACTTCCATAAGCCGACAGGTCGTAGGTGTAGTTGTACTTGTCGAGGGTCTCCTTCTTGTTAGGAGTAAAGGTGCTGCTCTGTTGGACCGGTCAGTACGGTACAGTTGGAGTTTGAATAAAGCTGACTAACTTTCTTGAAGTAAGTAAGCAAGTTGCTCCAATCCCATCCATCATTGCCGAGTTCACCCCAAGCATCGTAATCAGGTTGTGTTCCACGGTCGTAGCCCATGCCATTCACAATAGAACCACCTCCGAGGACTTTGCCAGCATAGGCCACGAAAGTCTGGTTCTGAAGATTCTCTTGGGGAGCAGAGTTTAATTCGAACATGTCGGAATCATTGTAAGCCGTACCATAGTAAGGCAAAAGGGTCCCGGTTGAGTTGTCATCGTATCCATACTCAAGGACAAGAACAGTTTCTGGTCATGGTCAATCACAGTCCTTTGCTTTTCAAGGACAAGACATACTTCGCGAGTTCTCTGAAAGTCTGTTTGCAACGACCAAGCCTGCTACACCGCCTCCAACGATAATGTAGTCGTAAGTTCCAGTAAGCCACTGCTCACGAGGAGTGATGCCAAGAATCACGTCAGTAGACTGGGTAAGAAATGAAGAAACTCCCGCGATCAGGTGAGTCAGGGAAGACAAGATGGGCGCCATGATGACCCAACAGAGTGTATAGGCGATGAGAGAAGGCCTAGGGCAAACCAAAATACTTATGTCTATCGCAGGTGAAGAGGCCCACAACCCGATACAATCCGGCGTGTCTAGTGCGTGCTAGCTATGCAAAGAACGATTTCGGTCACAGATGCTTCTTCGTAGATGAAGCTTGATTGATTAGCCACATATCGGTGTATCGAGATCCGTGGCGATCGTTTCATATTAAGGCGCAGTCGATGTCGAGGCGACTGTCTAAAAGATGGACCGATCGATGACATGTCGACAGTCGGTCGTTGAGCAGGGCAATCTCGTGGTGCATCTCAGACAATTCTGTGTCTGCAAGGTCTGGAAGGTTTTGTAGACGAAGGTCAAAGGTCAAGAGACAACATGATGATCTATTTAGGGACGAAGTTGATGTGGGGATGAGCGTTGCCAAGAGCTGTCTTCATGGCATCTGAAACGAGACAGCGAGCTTGAACTCTTTCCAACCGCGAACTTAAGCATCTGGATCTCACGACATCCGAGACTTCAACGTCCTACGGATACTCTCACCGAAACACGTAGAGTGGTGCATCTTCAAGTAGATGTGATGCACGGCTGGAAGATGCAGACGAAAACTCCGTGTGAGCTTGGGCCAAAGGTTGCCTAATCAGGATTCTGGACCTCTACCGAACTCGTTAAAGTGCGGCACAACTTCCAAGATTCCATCAACCACGGACGCACCCACGTCTCGCAATAGTATGGCTCTCCCGTCTGTCATCATGGCTCGGTTGTGATGATCCCGCTACGACACCTTCCTCGGAGCTTGAGCCGTGTTGCGGCCCCATGGACAGCCGCAAACGGCATTGCCGACAGCTGTCAAGCACACCAGTTTGGCTTGAAGGTCTGCTTCTTTATGAACGCGGTAGCTTTGTGGTCTTGTCCGCCAGTCGAGATCCGAGACCTATGTGGGTTGCAATCAGTCGAAGTGTCTGAAAAGAGTCATTACTCGGTCGATCAATTGCTTGATCATGCATAAATATTGTGGCTACAAGATCGTGGGTAAGCCTGCATCTTCAATATATCTGGATATCCTGCCAGGTATGATGTCGAGACATATTTATCTTGGACGACTTGCCAGTTTGTCAAGCCTATATATTCGGTTGCAACCTCTCTCTGTGTCTTCTCTGGCCTAACTCTACAGTTTCTCTCTGAACCAGCTCTACTGAAAATCTACATTCTTTTGCTATGGAAAGCCGGCGGAGTACAATCGTTGTTCCAGAAATCATATTCGCCATTTTAGGTGGATCGATTGTGTTCTGGAGAATCATTAACAATGTAGTCTCGAAGAGGTTGTACAGACTTGCCGACTTGCTCATGTTTTTGGCCCTGGTAACGCTCACATATTGTTTCAAGATTCACAAACACTGACTTGACGCAGGTGAGCAACCTTGTAGCGCTGTCGTGTAGTTCATTATCTACACAATATGGCTTGGGGAGACACATCTACGACCCTTCAATCACACCCGAGATGCTCGAAACATGTCTGCGATTGCTATGGATTGGTGAAGCGACAAATCTCATATCGATGCTCTTTGCCAAACTCAGTATTGCCGCCTTCCTTTTGTACCTGGACTTTGCGCCGGGCTACAAGATCGCCATGTGGTTTACTGTCGGACTCGTCCTCCTATGCAATGGAGTTGTTGCTCTGGCGTCAATTTTCGGATCTTGCACTCCGGTATCTATGAACTGGAATATGAATCAGCCAGGTCAATGTTGGAATCCTTTTGTCAATAAGGTCAGTGATAATTGCAAAGATCGACTAGGCCCAATGTGCTGACTAGGTGAGATCAGATCTGTGTATATGTTCAATCTAGTAGAGATGCCTGAGTTTTATCCATAAACAAGAACACTGGCTGACCTTTTTCAGGCTCGAATATCGTAACCGACATCATATACACGTCGGTGCCAATAATCTACCTCTCGACAGTCAAGCTGGGACCGACCGTCCAGTGGGGCTTACGCATTGTTCTGTTGTTTGGAATGATGTATGTTCTCCGCGTCGCTTATATTGAACATGTCACTAACCTCGAACAGTGCGACAGTCTGCTCGGTTGTAAAGATTGCAGTTGCTGGGAAGATGTTCAACACGCATGATGCTACATGTATGTTCTAGTGCAACATGGACTGAATACTGTGCTGACAAGCTCAACAGGGGATGCAGTCGATCTCTCCATCTGGAGTACGGCAGAAGTCAACGTCTGCATCATCGCAGCCTGTCTCCCTCCACTACGAAGCCAATTCGACACTCTCCTCAAACGCGTCTTTGGCATGGCTTTCGTGCGATCAACGAAATGCAGTCGACCAACCTACGACTCCCAATCCATCCACCTCCAATCACAAAGCAAAACCCGCCGAACGATCGTCGAAGTCGAAGCCCAGGACTTTGGTAGTGAGCGCTTCATCCTTCCACCTGATGATGTAGTAGATGGAAGCATAAGAAAGACACGAGAGGTGCAGGTGCAATATGAAGAGCCAACGTGTGATGGGCAATACTCGCCGGATCTATACGCTGGCCGACAATGAACAGCTCGGAGACGGGCGCAGGGCGTTCCCGAAGGTCTATAACATTGATCGAATATGCAACGACCGACCTCTTTCTAAACGGCGTCCAGCCAGCCCTCTTCACCAACCGTTTTTGCGGAGATGATATGCCACAGAGATGACGACTGGTCACAAAGAATCACCCTTTCATTTTCAAATCGATTCGAGGACAGATCAATCAGATTGATAATGGTAAAAGTGATTCGATCGATATTTTGATCGTGTATATACATTATTCTTTAATAAGGGCCGAAGCCGAGTATAAGCCCTAGCACCACAAAGGTTTCTTGATGATGCGGCTGTTTCAACGCAAAGTGCCGTCCCTATGATGCGTATTGAACGACCCTGGCTGACCGTTTTGTGTGCAACAACGCTTCCCATGACGGGTTTAACGGTCAAGTATTGCAAAGCGATCGGCAACAACAGCATTGCCCAAAACAACCCGGATGGCTCATGTCGTCTGCAACATGTTGTAGATCTGAATTGCGCGGCCTCGAGGGCGATCATCCGTGGCTACCGAGATATGAGAATCTGTGGTATGTGCCGGATAAGGCTATTGGCGACGAATGACGAATTGTCTCGTCGTGGCCGTTGGGTTCGGTAGGAGAGTGGGATTTTGAAGAAGTGACAGCCTCTTGAGGCTCTTTCACTCAATCTCGGGAGCAAGCTTTTTCTCATCGAGAAGAGTCTCGCTCTCGTGCTGAGCTTCGATATCTTGTTGGTCCCGTGCAGGAGTCTTTCTGAAGGGTCTGGCGATGCCATTCCAGCAGGAAGAGACAACGGGGGCGACGAGGTAGACGACAATCGTGCTGAGAGCGACTCCTGTAGTCAAGGCGGCAATGATGGCGGTGGAGTAGATGAGACGCATGACGAAAGAGTCGGTAGCGTGACCGAAGAGCGGGAGACCGAAGAAAACAAAGGTGACGTGGAAGCCGCTGAGCATAGCAGACATGAAGATGGAGGCTGTGTTCTCTTTTGATGGTACGTCGGATTCGGCGTCGTCGTCGAATGCAGTGTCCTTGGATTCCATGGCAGCACCGAAGCCGTAGCAGACCATGAAGGAGAATGCAGTGATGAAGCCGAGCGAGAGAAGGAGCTCGGCAGCTCCCCAGACGAGGGTCATGGCGAGGTTGAAGATAGGCATGTCGTTGTTGTAGGCAGGAAGAGCGTCGATGGTGTGGGAGTGCATGCTGGGTGGATGAAGGAATATATACTTCAGAGGATAAGGTCGTATGATGCGACAAGGTGTGGGCGACGTTAGGAATGCTAGACAGCAGACAAAGGAATGTGTGGTGGAAGGTTTATAGATAATGAACGAACGTGGACGAGACCACAACAAGTACGAAATGATCAGCAGCGCTTCGAGTAGTATACCAATAGTGACTTATTGAATTTGGCGGTTCGGACGGTCTTATATCAGCCAGCCACGCCGTTGTACATGGCCCTCTTGTCTCTGCCAGGAGAGCTTCAGCCGTTGCACGTTGAACAGTTTCAACAGGGGGAAATTATTCTTCTCATGTTCCATGTCGTCGTCGACCTGAAATAGAGTCGTCGCTCCACTTCGGTCAGAGTAAAAGGATAACACGGCTCTCAAAAGTGAAAGTCCGCAAGCCATCGAGAAAGATGTATGTATACAAGGGGGCTCTTCTCGAGTCGAGGCGTTGATAGCTGAACTCTAGGCGGGAAACATGCGGGGAAATACTTGGCTTGGCCGCTCGATGAGGAAAACGGTCCGTGCAAACTGTCATCGACTTTCGGCTTTTGCAGCGGAGAGAGCTGACTCTGTCAATTTTCGGTCCCTCGGTCATCTGCGTTGTGATATTTCGCAATCTCACTGTTTTCAGCCATCGTCAACTGTTGTCTATATTCCAGCCGAGTCAGTCTATCAGCTCTTGAACTCTTGCTGTCCTCGGTTGTAGGCGTGTCAACTGCTCGACGCACCTACAAGAGCGTCAGCATTGTGTTTCAAAAACATACCAAGCATTCAACAGCGACCATGGTCCATCTCAGCAATCAGACAGCAACGGCTTACACGAGGTGAGACTGTGGGGGATAGCGATTTGGCTCATCCCCATGAACGAACAGCCATGACCTTAACGGCAAACCACGAGCAACAACTGCCTGCTGAACGCTGAGAGTTTGACCTCGACCATCAACAAGCGGCCAGAGCAGGCAGGGCAGGTAAAAGTTGGTCACGTTCGAAAAAGTGAGTTGCAATTCTGTTTGAGCAATTTCAGAACGACCGACGTTGCTCTGATCGTCCGTCGTACGTACACCATGCAAATTGTACCTGTACTGCATGACCTTTACGCCGTTGAATATATCCAACGAGCATGCCCAGCACATCTCTGCTTCCCGGTGCCCGTTTTCCGCCACGAACGGCTGTCCGGCATTTGGCTGTACGTTGCGGTGCTTCTCTCACATGTTCGCATATTCGCATGTTTTTCGGGAGGATATCCTTTGGCATTCGTTGTCAGTATGGCCACGCGACATATTCAACTTTTTTCGAAGAAAACACACCCCAAATGAAGCTGCTCGATGCATCATAAACTCTGGACGGATCATGTTTCGCTCATATCCGAGTTCTTCAGCTCGTCTTGAGCATTTTCCAGAACGAGATTCGACCAAGACGGCCGAGTCAGGCGCCAAGTAGAAACCGCTGGCAACGACTACACACAAACATCACTTTCCACTGCGCAGCCTTCAAGCGTTCAGAAATCGATTCCCACCTACGAGCTTTCCTCAGAAACGAGGCAGCGGTACAGCTGTGTTGGAGTTTTGATATCAAGGTTTAAGGCAGCTCTCACTCTGTTTAGGCGGGCCCTTTGTACAGGACTTGCTGATACACGGTGATGATGGGCGCCACCAAGGCAACAGCGGTATAGCTTCATTGTCGACTTTCATACTTCTATCAACAAGCATGCTTAGAAGCGTCTTGGAACAGACCTGTCACCAGTTCTCTTGGATGGCGCCGAAGGCTCACCTGCAGCAAGCAATCATCCATTCGGCTTAGATCCTAGTGAGTATGATAGAACGAGGGTCGCTGTTCAAAGCACACTACATCCGAGGCAACTGTGGGTCAAGTGGTGATGGACATTGTTCCGACGCTCCATTCCTCCTTCAGAGACCGAGTGTCCATCACGGCTCATGCAACGGCGGGCTGAACTTGTCTTACTTCGAAACAGTCTTCAGGTAATAATACTCAAGACTCAGACTGGCCATAGGACAACTTGTGTATACTGACACCTACAAAGAGCAAGGCTTCTCTAGACAGGGTTGCGGAACAAAGCCGCGAACCCAAACACCACCCCGCAATTCCTATCAACCCCGCCCAAGGTCGATCCTCTTCATAGCGAGGGGCAACCTCTTGGCCGATGTGCGACTACTGCGAAAAGAGGAGTAAGCTGTGCTTCCAAAGTCAAGAATAGTTGCTGGTTGAGCCGAAGCAAGAGCATCCGGGGAGGGGTCAATGGATATAATTAGAGAACCTTGCCCTTCGTTCCTTGGAGCATAACACAACATCTTTTATCATACTCGTACGACCAATTGCAATCATGTCGACTACTGAGACCATGAATATCGAGGATACGACACCTATCATCCCCAAGACTTGTAAAGCTGGTGTCGTCGTCAATTCTGGTCCCAACTTTACTGTATGTCATTCATTGTCCTTCAAACAGCTGTGCAAGAGCCATATTCACATGACACCATACTCAGATCGAAGTCCAAGATGTGCCTGTGCCCGAAATCGGTCCCGAAGACGTTCTGATCAAGCTAAATGTCACGGGTCTCTGCATGTCAGACGTGCACTTTATGATGGAAGACTGGGGCCTGCCACCAATGTAACCTCGATCTACTCTCTTGAGTCTGGGTCAAGATGTTAATTCTCGCACAGGTCTCAATTCGGCACCAAGTGCGCTGGCCATGAAGGCGCAGGCGTGATTGTCAAAGTCGGAGACAGAGTCAAGAATCTCAAGGTTGGTCAAAGAGCTGGACTAAAGCCTATTCAGGATGTCTGCCATACATGCGAGTACTGCAAGTCTGGAAGGGAGACGTATTGTCTCGGTTGTGTGATGACTGGTCTGCACATTGATGGTAAATTGCCCTTCTCCTACCATACTCCTCGAGTACTCTTGCTGACAACCATCAGGTTCATACAAGCAGTACATCGTTTCCCCTGAACGCTACACTTCGCTCATCCCCGACGGCGTTCCCGATGAAATTGCTGGGCCTATCATGTGCTCTGGCAGCACTGCATACACATCCATCAAGGAATCTGGTCTTCGTCCCGGTCAATGGGCCGTCTTCCCCGGCGGCGGCGGTGGTGTAGGCATGCAAGCTGTCCAACTAGCCATCGCCATGGGTCTGCGCGCCATCGTCATCGACACCGGCGCCGAAAGAAAAGCAGCATGCCTTTCATTCGGCGCAGACGAATTCATCGATTTCAAGGACGTCGAAAACCCCGTCGAGAAAGTTTTGGAAGTCACTGGTGGTGGCGCTCATGCTGTTTTTGTGACTGGTGGGTGTTATCTGGTTTTAGATTGTTGGGTGCATGTGCTGATGGGGGTTTACAGCTGTTCAGTCTTATCCTATTGCGCAAGGGTTTCTTGGGAATAGGGCTGGTGCGCAGGTTATGTGTATTGGGCTCCCTCCTGCTGGAAAGTACAATATGGAGGTCAATCCCTCGACACTGGCCTTCCGCAATCAGTCTATCAAGGGCACGCTCGTCGCCGGCATGGCTGATGTGGATGAGACGATGGATTTTGCTCGCCGAGGTATACCGACAAAAACTGACGAGTCTGACGAATCACTGACGGGTTGTCAGGAAAACTTCGCCTCGAGCCTACCGTGGTCGGTCTGTCAAAGTTCAACGAGTCTGTACAGAAGCTGAAGAATGGACAAGTCGCTGGGTATGTCTACAGCAGTTTATGTTTTTCGAACATCGTGCTGACTTAGCGTGACCAGTCGCATTGTCGTTGACTTCAACAAGGATTGATGATTAGACGTCGGATACTGTATCGACAATCTTGGATGCCTATGGCGGCAATATTTGAACTCTCAAGCAACTACTCTTTCGACTAGTATGACTGACCGGAGTTTAATAGAACGTTGTATAAATCAATCACTGCAATGTCACTTAAAACTGTTATACGCTTCAACAATTGATAAATGATAGTCGTCATTTCCTCGGATAGCGAATGCCAATTGCGCAGAGACGAGCACCATCGATCTTTCCTGCACTGTGTTTTACAGTGCTGATATGCAAAACTATCTAGTGCAACCTCCTCAATGCCTCAACAATACCTCTGACCTCTTCGACATCGACACTCAAGCCCTGCACAATGTCTTCCTGCAACTGCTCATCGCAATCCAAGAACCTCTCAATCAACTCGCCATCAACAAAGCGATTAGGCTCTTCGCTCTCACGCACAGAAGTCTTGTACGCACGGTAGCGATTAAACGGCACATTACCAGGACTGCTGACCTTTTCGGCCATGTTTTCCTGCAGACGCATCAGTGTATCTTGATGTTGAGGTGCGATGGTGGCGAAAAGGTAGATGGCACCTTCGACGGTGGCGAGGAAGGCTGAGGGGACGACGATGGCGTTGGGGGTGGGTTGGACGTCGATGCGGCGGATGCGGTTGACCATTTCGCCGAGCTGCATGTCGGAGAGGACGCGCAGACGGCGCTTGTCTTCCTCTGAGAAGCCGTTGGTGTCTTGATTGAGGACGAGGAGGTTGCCCTCGGCGTCGCTTTCGAGGTAGGTGTTAGGAGAAATGTTGGCGACGGCTGTGCCCCAGGTGGTGTCGTAGTGGCGGGCGACTTCGCTGAGGGTATCGTCTTGGCCGTTTGTGCCTTGTTTGTATTGCACGACGGAAATGCTTTTCATCAAGTCTGCGATGGCGATCTTGTCTCCTGTCACCGAGATGTCGATGGGTGCTGTGGATGTTCGATAGCTGGCGACCTTGTCGAGGTATGGTCGACTCGCCGTCTCGTACTTGAAGTTGTACATCACAACCTGTGATACATTAGTAGATGGTCTATAAGTGTAACTCCTTGAAAACTTACTGTCTTGACGAGAGCGGCCACAATGCGACCTTCGCACATGGCTAGACATCTGCATGCACCTTTGACTGCATGTTCGGCCACAAGCTTGAGGTGCCTGTCGTCTGTGACCTCAAACACCAATATGCGACCCTTTGGTGTGTCTCCCGTGTCTTCGTCAATATAGCTTGTGCCTACGACAAATCGCTCGACAAGATCACCCGTACCATCATCCAGTTTAGCACGAATACAGCTCTCGACTAGCTCTTCTTCGTTCAGCGCAAACGTGTGCAACTCTTGGAATGCGACCTCATCCACGAGCTTGAAATGACTCTCGATGTGTTCGTAGCTGTCCTTGATGGTGCGCTTGATTGTCCCTAAACCAAAGGCACGCAAGTCGGCAGAGTATGCAATTCTTCGGACTGTCTCGTTGACCGGTAGAGTTTGTACGTGTGTCGTTCTTTCCTCGTCCACAACAGCAAGTTTGAGTTCAGTCGCTGTGGCAATCGCAATAGCGTTAGGGAAGGCTTCGGTATCAAAAGGTGATACACATGTTGCATCTTCTGCTGTGATGGCAGAATACACAATGCGACCCTCTGATCCATATATCAGACTTGGGTGCTCGCAGATTGCAAACACAGTGTTCAGCCCGTCACCTTTCGGCAAAGCCTTGAAGCTAGCCTGTTGTGTACCGAGAATTATGCTCTTCTTCGACGAGAGAGCATTGGTGCTTGGGTCGATCGAATAAGTTACGACATTGCCATCTGCCATACCGATAAATAGAGTAGGTAACGAGCCTTCCAGGATTGGAGCGACGAGCAATGAACGAGGCACTGCTATGCTCTCTTCATCAACCGTCTCCGAGTGAATAGTCTCCAAAGAAGAAGCATCGAGCAACGATATATTTGCATCTTGCCAGAAGCCAACGACACAAGTGTTGCGCAGCGCAGGTGATAACGATATACAGGCGACTTGTGTGCCGCTGTCAAACGTCCTCGATGCCGTTATCTTCACGTTGTCGCCAGATACGTCAAGCATAGAAAGACCAACTCCGCTGACAGACACCAGAATGTTGTTGTCTGCTGTCGAAGCTGCAGCGATGGAAGCACCACCCTCGGGCGACCAGCTGTCCAGACTCATACCACTCTCAGGATCAACAATATGTACAGCAGAGGCGGTGATCTGCAGTATTCTGCCCTTTGAGAGATTGGTAGCGAACAGAGTGCTTTGTGACAGGTCCATGCCTTTGAAGCTGTCGACTTCCTCGACATCGCCATCAGCTGAGAAGTTGAACACTCGTGTGTGCGCGATGAAGGACACAACCAATATGTCTACAAATTCGAGTGCAGGGTTCGACTTTAGGCTGAAGACCTCGGTGATGTTCTCCATCTCACCAATAGAGCCAAGATCTTCCAGACCAACACCACTCCGGACGCTGCGGAGACTACCATCCTTGAAGGCACCGCTGCCAGTAACGATACGGGCCTGTCCGGAAGAATACTCGTTGACCTGAGCATCAGAAGAGCGGTTGCCCATGTCCATGACGGTGAAATCGAGGATGGGCGCGATGTTAGGAAATGTTTGTAGAATCTCGATAGAGCCAGGGGTGATTTGGATGAGTTGAGAGTTGCCTTGATGTGAGCCCACAAAGATGCGGCCTGCGTCCAAGTAAACCAGGGTGGATGCCCGTGAAGTCTCGCCAATCACGTCCAGTTTCCAGCCCTCAAGATCGTTTTTGCTGTTCAGTGTCACCATCAGCAAGTACAGCTTACCATACTCGTCTGCGAGGACGAAGCGCTGATCGTCAACCTGCGTCCAGGTGACAAAGATGGTGGCCTCTTTGAGCGGTTCGCTCTTCACCGTCTTGCGCATTCTGCCATCAAATTCCTCGCAATAGGAAATTGTCGTCTCCCCCAGGACAAGCACACCGTAGGCTGGATGAGGCAGAGGTATAAGATGGCTGGCACCCAGATCGAGCTCTTCGTCTGCGTCCTGCTCATTCTCAAGTTCTGCTGATCCCGGCTCGTTGGTCTTCAAAGCTGGAGAGTAGTCCAGGTCGCGGACCTTCAGGCGGACTTTTCCCATGGAATCCTCGTAGAGCAAAGCTAGTTGTGGCTTCGCCTTCTCACTCCTCCTGTGCAAGAAAGTCGAGGATCGTACATTAAGCTCGGGTATCCTGACGGAGGCTGGTTCGCCAATATCTCCTAGCTGGGCCTGAGAGAGTGACTTGCGCTTTGTCTCGTGTGCGATGGGAACGACGGAGACTATTCCTTCGTAGATCTCGATTGTCATGTACCTCCGTGTTGGGTCGATGTTGCATCGTTCTCCAAGCTGTGCTTCTCTTGCTGCTCTGTCCGACAAATCTCTGAAACTCTTTTCGGTGCGTAGTTGCTTGGTGGCGGGGTCCCATGAAAGAGTAAAGTACATGTATCGATCGGTTCCGACAAATAGGTGATCGGTCTGGGAGGATTGAGGACGGATGGTCTGCAGCATGATGATCTTGCCGTAGATGGCCTTCGAGTGCTGTAATACCAGGCCATCTTGTTGCTGGGCGTAGAACTCGAGGCGGTTGGCCTTGCTACCTGGCGTCAGCGCATACAACGAAGCTTGTTGCAACAAGATACAACATACGCCACTACAAGGGTATCGTCGTCGGGGCTGAGGAAGTTCAGCTTCAGCGCGTGCCGGACGCTGCTGGGCCGGTGGATAGATGCCAGATACGCCATGCTGATGTATTGAATATCTGCAAACACAAGTCTTGTCTTCAAGCGAGAGAGAGCTCGAGAGCTTCTGCGACATTCGCCATGACGCCGTCACTATGCTTATCCCCGCTCCGAAGCTGCATCTCATCGTGCGGAGAGATACGATACTACCAAACACACGACAGCAAACATTCACTTCGATCGCTGGGTTGTTTTATTATCTTTGGGTACTTGCGACCTTCTAGAGGTATCAGAAGATCATACTGATTTCATCTATATTGTCTCTCACAATGTTATACTGCTACGTCCTTGACAAGCACTGCGAAGAACTTGGATCAACGCCTGCAGGATCGGATAGCAAACCTAGCCTTTGGACCAAGACACCACAACTGGCCCTGTCGACAAAAAATACACTACAAGATACGGAGAAGTCACTAACGATTGTGTATTGAGACTAATCAGGATAACTGAGACTATTTGCCGACCGCTGTATGCATTCTATGTGCAGACATGGATGCTTTTGGGACGACCCTGCCCTTGATAGATGCAATAATTGCAAAGGTCACTGTTGTCTTTAGACAGTTGGTGTTTAGCAATATACACAACTGGGAGAGCCAGAGCGTCAGCTGTGAGTAGCACAGCCCTTGCACATGTGGATATGTGTGACATGTATAGCTGTCAAAACACGCGATTGAGACACAGGGCATCTTTCTAGCAAGAGGCGGTATCCTTAGCTCTCCTTGGTCACACCTTAGACTTCAAACATACTTGACATCTCTACTACCTGCTATGTTGCTATGAGTTTCCAGAGAGAGACCGGACGAGAGAATGTGATGTGGTAGAATTAAGCACATGTCGTATGCAGCTGGCGTCTGTCGGGTGTTTCGAACAATAGAACCGGGCGTCAGCGGTTGAATTGCGCACTAGTGGGTGCATATGTCATAGGCACCAAGACCACATGGCACAGGACTTGTTTTATGTGAGAGTGCAGACAGGTACAGTGACATGTTTCAAAAGGATTGGCTGTCCGACAAGATCGAGTGTGACTTGCATGGCCAATACTCCGCGAGAGAGGTATACAGCGGTGAAAAACGACCAACCTCGTCCCCACCATTCGCAAGGAGAGAGTGAGCACAGGCCAAGAGCACACGATAGTCTATCGATATCGAGCACCAATAACTGCCCGTTCACGCTTCACAAGAAAAGAAAATGGCGTTCGGGGAGGGAGAGGAACACGTTTGGAGGCAGCGTGGTCATGAGCGAATGTGTATTGTTTCGTGCTCGATATGATTGCTTTTCGTGAGGGCGATGATGTGCGATTCAGTAGAAGCAGCGGGCTTGTGCAGACACAGCCCAGCCACGAGTAGTCGTCGGCATAAAAGCTATTGATAATCCTGCAGCAGGCGCGAGCAAAGTCGCGCATGGACAAGCAGCAAACCAGGTGGTGGATCATATTCAGAAAACAGAATCAAGCTGGTTGTTGGCAGGGCACCGCTTTGACCACTGAGAGATCGTCTTGTCAGTGTACAGCGTCACTGCCCGACCCGCGCCGCTGTCTTTGACGCCGCGAGTTGCGCCAGCATATCGACGACAAGCTCTTCCTCGCTCGTCGCAAATTCATCCTTCGTATTACTCGGCCACCCCCCGCCGCCTGCACATTCGACCACGACGCAAGCGCCGCATACTCCACCACAAACAGCCTCCCCGCGCTCTCCGACTCTTCATTCTTCTGTTTCTTCCTTGTGCCGCCGGCTCCTGATAGTCCGTCAGAGCCAGCAAGCTGCAGCGCCTCATTGTCTAGGCGTGCGAAAATGAATGGATCCGACATCAAGAAGGCCGCAATCCAGAAAGCAAAGCAGGTCGCCCACTCCGCTACCAACGCTGCCAACGGCACCAACGGCAAGAAGCGCAGAAAGCAGGAACTGAAACCCATCGTCACCACCGAACAAGAGGCGTAAGTCAATCCACCAGCTCCACCACCCTGGTCCACCTCTAACCCACCGCCAACAGCGCCTCGGCCACCGCTTCGCCCATGAGCTACCAAAAATCCACAACCAGCACCCGCGACGTGAGTCCGACGGGCTCAGATTCATCCTCGCTCTCCGGCGACGAGCAGACCGAAAACACGGCCGACGAGGAGGACTCGGAGGACTACTGCAAGGGCGGCTACCACCCCGTCCAGGTCGGCGAAGAATACAACAATGGCAAATACACCGTCGTGCGCAAGCTAGGCTGGGGCCACTTTTCGACCGTCTGGCTCTCGCGCGACAACGACACGGGCAAGCATGTCGCTCTCAAGGTCGTGCGCTCGGCCGCCCACTACACCGAAACCGCTCTGGACGAGATCAAACTGCTCAACAAGGTCGTTCAGGCCAACATGGACCATCCCGGAAGGAAACATGTCGTCAGTTTGCTCGATTCGTTCAACCACAAGGGTCCCCACGGCATGCACGTCTGCATGGTCTTTGAGGTTCTGGGTGAGAATCTTCTGGGCCTGATCAAGCGCTGGAACCACAGAGGCATTCCCATGCCCCTTATCAAACAAATCACCAAGCAGGTTCTACTGGGCCTCGACTACCTCCACCGCGAATGTGGCATCATCCATACCGATCTCAAGCCCGAGAACGTTCTGATCGAAATTGGCGACGTCGAGCAGATTGTCAAGACATATGTCCAGGAAGATCCTAACAAGGCTAAGGACGAACACCGCAACGGCAGAAGAAGGAGGAGAACTCTTATCACCGGCAGTCAACCTCTGCCCAGCCCTCTCAACGCCAGTTTTAGTCAGACCGACCTGTCGAGCCTCAACAAGCTCATGGCAGAGCAAGGTAAACCTGTTCCGATCACGGGCCCAAGCCCCAGTCCGAGTCAAGATGTTGAAATGAGTGGTGCTGCAGGCGCAACTTCTCCCACAAAGTCCATGAAGGAATCTCTCGGCATTTCAGACGAAGCGGCACAAAAGGAACGCGAAAAGACTGCGTATGTTTCAACTATCCACTCATTTCGCCATGCATTTCCAACTAACCGCAATCGCAGCGACATCCTCGCCAACAACGTCTCCGGTATCGACCTCTCGTCTTCGACATCGTCAACCAAGGTAGCAGAAGAAGTCTCATTCGACACAATCTCGGTCAAAATTGCCGATCTGGGTAACGCATGTTGGGTTGGGCATCACTTTACAAACGACATTCAGACACGACAGTACAGATCACCAGAGGTCATCCTTGGTTCGAAGTGGGGTGCTAGCACAGATGTTTGGAGCATGGCTTGCATGGTAAATTCATTTTCTGTCAAGGCTGACTGCAATTGAGCTAATAATATTCTCTCAGGTCTTTGAACTCATCACTGGCGACTACCTCTTCGATCCTCAGTCTGGCACAAAGTACGGCAAGGACGACGACCACATTGCTCAGGTCATTGAACTACTTGGCACATTCCCTAAGTCGTTGTGTGTGGGTGGAAAGTGGTCACAAGAAATATTCAACCGCAAGGGAGAGTTGCGCAACATCCACCGTCTACGTCACTGGGCCTTGCCTGATGTTTTGAGAGAGAAATACCATTTCAGCATCGAGGAGAGCAAGCGCATAGCCGAATTCCTGTTACCCATGCTCGAGCTTCTCCCCGCAGACCGCGCCAACGCTGGAGGCATGGCTGGTCACGGCTTCCTGGACGGCACAAAGGGCATGGACGGCGTCAAGCTGGAAATTGAGCCCGGCACCAAGGGCGAGGGCATTGATGGATGGGCCACAGAGATCAAGAAGCAACGGTAGTGCAGCTGCAAGCACCTTTGCTGCACTTGGGCGCACATCAAAGACTGGGCCGTACGTATGGCCTTGGTCACCTACATGACCGTCCACCGCAGCACATTGTTCTTCTTACATTTACGAGAAACGCCGTCGCCGAGAGATGAGGAATCACAGCAGACCGCTGTTGCTGCTTCAGGAAACAAGAAGCCCAAGAAGAGACAAGGAGGATAAAAAGAGTGAGGAAATCAAGGCCTTTTTTAGAAACAGAAAGAAGGCTAGGAAAGTAGAAGAACAACAACAGGCGCTTTTTTTTTCTGACGGAGAGAAGAATGAGATATTTTCGTGGCCCGGTTTTTTTTTTTAATACTTTTTTTTGTTTCTTCTCTCTTGCATTGATCGGATGTCAATACTTTATGCAGATTTGAAGGAAACGAGGTTCGGTTCTTTTTTCATGTCTGGTCGAGTTATCTTCGTGGACCTTGTATTCGGTTTGACGTTTGACAGCATTGTCGTGTTACAGATATTGGACTAGACGGCTCCACGCCCAAGCATCCAGCTCCAAGAAAATCGGGCAAAGTTCTTTGACGAACAAAGAAGAGAACCGAGCACCTGGATACGACGACAAAATATCGTCTCTGAACTGCGACGACAAGTGAGACTTTCCAAGAAGGACACAACAACAAAACATCACAAGGCAAACAACAACATACGAGCATGCAATATCATCTCAAACATGGTACGAGAAATGAGGCCATCCATGCATGCTACAAACTTACCGCGAACCGGGATTTGGAACAATAACATGTATGGATTCACAGCGGCGTTTACGGGATTTGTATAGCAGAGGTGAGGTTCAATGTCTAGGAAATCTGGTGATGACACGCAATCGCCGCCATCAGACCAGAATACGGTGCCTGTACGGTGACCGAGGATGGATGGCTCGAATTGGTGGCTGTAAAGGAG
Organism: Aureobasidium sp. EXF-10728; assembly: GCA_023848605.1. Lineage (NCBI taxonomy): Eukaryota > Fungi > Ascomycota > Dothideomycetes > Dothideales > Saccotheciaceae > Aureobasidium > Aureobasidium sp. EXF-10728. Next base: position 289,547 of record SWBG01000024.1, on the reverse strand, counting down.
GCGAAAGGAAAGGGGTCTTCCTAATTGGCCTTTGTTGATGATGATCTCAAATGCTAAAGAAGCATCGGGGTACGGAACTTGGCGCTAGGCAGATCGAGGCTAGAAGCCGACGCGCATTCAGGGTCAGTGGTGAGTGGAACCATTTTGTGGGCAAATCGTATGATTTTGGTCCTCACTGGAAATTTAACGTTGGTCCGACGTGTGCGGCGGCGTGGTTGTTTAGAAAAAGGGTAGCTCATCACTTTCCGTGTCCTTTGTTGAACACACATCCACACACCTCACCTACGGGCTCTCCCTCTCTTTCTCCAGCAGCGATACGATCCTTTCAATTGAAGGATCAAGAGAGGCTTGCAACATGTCGTACCTGTGAGCAACGCCGCCCCTTTGTTGATCTTCAGGAACACCAATTCTGACCTGTCGATAGCAACGCGACAGCTATCCTTGAGCACGCGCTCCCTCACACCTCGGACACGTACTGGAATCAATTCGACAAGGTCTCCGAGTACAATGTACATCTCAACTACTTTGAGAAGCTGTGGATGGCGTGGTATGCATACATTGGCAACGATGTGCTCGCCACCGGTATCATGTCCTTCTTGATGCACGAACTCGTCTACTTTGGCCGCTCTCTTCCCTGGATCATTATCGACTGCATTCCCTTTTTCAACAAGTACAAGATTCAAAACGTATGTCGACCATTGTCTTTGTCCAGGCTTCCGATAAGTAGACTGACATGGTTCCCAGCAAAAAATTCCTACTGCCGCTGAGCAATGGCAATGCGCCAAGCTTGTCCTGTTGAGCCACTTCACTGTCGAGCTTCCTCAGATCTGGTAAGGCAACACATGTACTCTATCAATTGAGGTCGCATTACTAACAATGACTCCTCTAGGCTTTTCCACCCTATGGCTCAGTACTTTGGCCTCGGCACCGGCGTCCCATTCCCTCCTGTCTACAAGATGGCCTACCAGATCGCAATCTTCTTCGTCTTTGAAGATGCATGGCACTACTGGATGCATCGCGCTTTCCACTGGGGTCCTCTCTACAAGGCCGTCCACAAGATCCACCACCAATACTCTGCCCCCTTCGGTCTCGCCGCCGAATACGCATCGCCTATCGAAGTCATGAGCTTGGGTTTCGGCACTGTTGGTATCCCCATCGTGTGGTGCGCCATCACCAAGGACCTCCACATCCTGACCATGTACATCTGGATTGTCCTCCGCCTCTTCCAAGCCATTGACGCACACTCTGGCTACGAGTTCCCCTGGTCGCTCCACCACTTCCTTCCCTTCTGGGCTGGCGCCGAGCACCACGACGTCCACCATGAAAAGTTCATTGGCAACTACTCGAGCTCTTTCCGCTGGTGGGACTATGTTCTGGACACCGAGGCCGGCCCCGAGGCTTCCAAGAGAAGAAGAGAGAAGAAGCTCGCAAAGCTCAGAAAGGCCCAGTAAATGCCTTGAATGTCCTACTTTATACTTCAACGCGCATTCAGTTGCGTTCTTTCGGACACGGCTCGCTGATGGCTGAGCGTCTGCTTCTGGACGCTAGCCTTTGACGCTCTCCGGATCTCTTTTTAATGGCCCCCTTGTTTCCGTATCTTTTGCATTGGGATGGAGTTGTTGTTATTAGACAAGAAGGGGAAGATGCACGCGAGCAAAGATCTCTTTGAGTTCCAGCGTTGTTGGTTTGCACATCTTCCTACAAACTACTAGATGCGTGGAACTGCATGCAACAAACAATATCCTACGTTTCCAATTCCTTTTTCAAGTATGTTCGCAATGTGGATTGTCGACATGTGATACTACGGACGATGCTCGATCGTGGCTATCTCTAGTCCATAAGACCAGGAGCTCCATTTAGACTGTGAGTGCCCAGGCTTAAGCACTTCATAATGCATTGCCTATGCGTACAGCGGAACGTCAAATCGATATACTCTTCCAGTGCACTCCTTGCACTCAATCTCATGCTTATGAACCCCTGTGTGACAAACTTTAGTTCAAGAGGACACGAAGGTACCGGTAGGCACTCTGTGTGGGGTCGTCAAGTGATTATGATGTAATGGATATCTCCATGGACAGTACCACGTCGAAGAAAACCATTTGTTCTTGCAGTTCTACAAAGAAGATGTACTCGTATCTGTAGCATGGCAAGTGAGATGCGTAAGATAGCTTATCGATAGAACAGAGAGGCAGCCCTGACGACTCACGAGACCCGAGATGAGTTGATCAGCGGTGCAGCATCGCCCCGCAATCGCTTATCTTCGGGGCAGCTTCATGTTGCGTATGCAACCAAGTTTGCGACTGGGAGATACAAACATCACCTCCTTTTCAACTCTCCAACTTGTCAACTTTACGAACAGAGGATAGCTGATCTCAACATGGCCATCACCGACGATCCTTCAGCTCTCAAGCTTGAGGACCTGCCAGAGCTGCTGAAGAGTGACACGAGCGTCAAACTGGCAGGATGCGACATTGACGGTATCCTCAGAGGCAAGCTGGTCTCCAAGAAAAAGTTCCTCTCAATTGCATCGTCTGGCTTTGGATTCTGCTCCGTCATCTTTGGCTGGGATATGCATGATCAGACATACTTCAAGGAGCTCAAGATCTCGAACAAGGAGAACGGATACAGGGACCTCACCGCCCAGATCGACCTCGCTAGCTACAGAAGGATACCTTGGGAGAACAATGTGCCTTTCTTCCTAGTCAGCTTCTACGAGCCCGAAGGACAATCCGTGTCGGCTTGTCCGAGAAGTGTTTTGGGGAGAGCAGTCGACAAGATCCAGGCCAAGGGCATGAGTGCCATGGCCGGAGGTGCGTTTACTGAACGGATCCTGAGAATATGAGGCTGACTCCGCCATCTATACAGCCGAGTACGAGTTTTACCAATTCAGGTCCCCCTCTGATCCCACCGCTTCCGAGCGCAACTCGTCCAGCACAGCCAAGTTCCTCAAGGAAAACCCCCCGTCCGCTCTACCATCCCTGACCGAAGGCATGTTCGGATACAGTGTGACAAGACCAGTACACAACCAAGACTACTACTACGGCATTTACGATGCTTGCGAGAAGTTTAGATGCAACATTGAAGGATGGCATACCGAGAGTGGTCCTGGCGTCTTTGAGGCTGCTCTCGAGTTTGGCGAGATCAGAGGCATGGCAGACCGAGCAGCTCTGTTCAAGTATGATATGGATATTCCTCAACCTAAAACATCGCTAACATACTTGCAGGCTCACCGTCAAGTCGATCGCTAGCAAATTCGGCATCACACCTTGCTTCATGGCCAAACCTCGCGAGAACCTACCAGGAAACAGCGGCCACATGCATGTTTCTCTGTGCGACCCCGAAACGAAACAAAACCTTTTTGCACGCAGCGAACCCGATCCCAACGCTCCTTATGAGGACATCAAGCACCTCTCCGATCTAGGCCGCCATTTCCTCGCGGGTCTGATCGAGGGTCTTCCGGATGTCATGCCCATCTTTGCCCCTACAATCAACAGCTACAAGCGTCTTGTCGAGAACTTCTGGGCACCCGTCACCGTAAGCTGGGGCTTGGAACACCGTGCTGCGAGCATCCGTCTTATTGCACCACCTACCGCTTCACCAAAATCCACTCGCTTCGAAGTCCGTGTACCTGGCGCAGACACAAATCCATACCTCGTGTTGGCGACCATTCTTGCATTAGGCTGGAGAGGTGTCGAGAAGAAGCTTGAGATTCCGATCCCGCCGTTAGGCAAGGGTGAAGATGTCGGCGGTGCATCGGACAAGGGTGTCAGACTAGCCAAGAGTTTGAGAGAGGCGACTGAGAAGTTCAACAGCAAGGACAGTATTGCGAGAGAAGTTTTCGGTGACGACTTTGTCGATCATTTCGCCGGAACTCGCGAGCATGAACTCAGACTCTGGGATGAGGCAGTCACGGATTGGTAAGTTATCCCAGCTGTCGTTGCCAGGAATGATACTAATAGCAGGTGTGTTTAGGGAGTTCAAGCGCTATATTGAGACAGTGTAGAAGCAACTGCTGCTTTACGATGGCCTTCAACACCATGGCCCGGGTCTGAAAGAACAGTATAACTTAACAGGTCCTGGTTCTTTGAAGCAAGATTCCCCTACACAGCTTCCCTTTGGTATGTTTCCATGTTCTCTTCGCACCTTTTGACCAGAAAGAAGACTACCCGATGCGGCAACCACTACCACCCTAAAGCAACAGTTACAGAAAGAAGCACATGCCCAAAGCGACATAACCTTATGCACCTCAACTCAGGTTTTAGAACAGAAACAACATATGAAGGATCAAGAGACCGCTTTGTCACTCTCTCGCAGTGCCAGGGAGACATATCGGTAAGCTATAGAAACGCACAATTGTCTTCAGCACTAGGGACGTGCAATCCTGCTAGCTCTCTCTGAGCTCATGTCCAAACAGAAGACAATTGTATATCTTTGCAGTCACATCCGGCAGATCTAGCACACAGGAGAGACTGGCGTCCTCATCTTAACACATCGATCAACACCTCCCACAACGGGGTCATGGATGCTTCAATCTCGACACTACAACCTCGTTGCGAGTGGTTGACACCCGCTGACAATTGACATCCTCTCGTCGTACGACTCAATCTTTCGGATGATGCCAACATAGCAAATCATGAACACGGGTATGCTGCGCTATGCTGTACAAGCTCGACAAACGCAGACACAAGCTTTGCATCCTTGGCTTGCGTGCCAAATACCATACTTAACTAGATAGATTTCCAAGCTAGAGCCGTGGCTGAAGGGTCATGGGGGAGATAGGGATTTATGGTTCTTTGACAACTTGGCCATTCTTTGTATGACGGGTGCCTGCTGTATTTACTGCAAAACACTGCTGGTATCGAATGTGTTGTGTATATTTACAGCGGGTGGTCTGGGTGGTGAAAGATTCGGATCGAGACAAGCCGAACGCATGTGAAATCAAATGGGCGACAGCAACAGCACGTTCCAGCTCTCCCCACACTTTGCCGTGTCAATCAGATAACGGTGACATGGCAAGAGGAACGAGAGCAAGAAGACAAACACGTGCATGCTCGACATAGCTGTCTGTGAATTTGAAAAAGCGTATGACAAAAGCGAGTGCAGGCTAGGCAGCGATTCAGGTCAGAGAGCATGCGCCTTGGATACCGTTGGACGTGGCATTGACAAGGGCAAGGCTTGGCCGCATCACCGCATCATTGGATTAGGTAGTAGTCGCCGACCGACTTTCCCATACATAGCGCATCCAATCCTTTCGCCCATAACACATGCGAGTACTGTAGAGCGGCGCGGACCCATTCACATATCATTGTACGAGAACAGGTCACTACCTTCACTGCTATTTCTTGGGCGTATCGACAATCTCATTAATTAATACCGTGCCTGCCGACCGCAACTCGCACTCTTTGCTCGCACACTCGGAGCGAAGCTTGCCTGTCATGGATCAGTCACCCATGCAATCGCCCAGGACGGCACCTACACTCAACAACCCTGAAGCAGCGACGTCAGATATTCCTTCGCAGTCGTTGGCTTTTGGCGGGACTTCTTACAACGCGGCCGACAAGCAGCCCCGCCCCTTGCCCATTCGCTTCCACAGCTCTGACGACAACAACCCCGCTCGAAAGACATCTGTACAGTTCATGCCGAATGTCAGAGTCGCCGGAGGAGCCACCACCGAAGCGAGCCGCAGCCGCAGTCGTAAGCCAATACCCGTCAAGGAATCCTCGCTCAACAGGCGGCTTAGCAGTCCTCCTCCACCTACGTGAGCTATTCACCGTCCACAGAGCCTTCTACATGGCCACTGCTAACAGGACTTCTAGTCAGTTCAAACCGCGTGTCTCTTTTGACACATTCGACAACCGTGACGCCTCGGACTTCTCTCTGACGCTGAGTCGCAAGCATCGCGAGTATGAATACACCAAGCGGTCGCGCACCTTTCTCTGTGGCACGGATACCAACGACTACTCCGATACTGCTCTGGAATGGCTGGTTGACGAACTTGTCGATGATGGCGATGAAGTCGTGTGTTTGAGAGTGGTTGAAAAGGACAGCAAAGAAGCGGCCAAATGGTCCGGCGGTGGAAGCGACAGAGGAGGCAGAGAGCGCAGCTACCGGAAAGAGGCAAACCGCATGCTCGAACGCATCGAAGAGAAGAATACCGAAGACAAGGCCATCAACATTATCCTGGAGTTTTCTATCGGCAAAGTCCAGGACACGATCCAGCGCATGGTATGTTGACTAGGGATACATCGCACAGATACACAAACTGACCAACATCGCAGATAAGAATTTACGAGCCCGCCATACTAGTCGTCGGTACAAGAGGTCGATCTCTGGGAGGCTTCCAAGGCCTGCTGCCAGGTTCCGTTTCCAAATACTGTCTCCAACACTCGCCTGTCCCCGTCATCGTTGTACGTCCCTCATCCAAGCGCGACAAGAAGAAACGACAGAGACTCGAAGATCCCACCCGCCGTGGCTACCGCGACATTCTCGACAAGAGCGACAACACCACCGCCAACGGTGCAGGCTACACCTTGGACCCCCTCCACCGCCTGAGCATCATGCCCGGCGACGGCCTCGGCGCTCTCCCCGAACTAGAAACCCGCGACGCTGAGGAAGAAGCCCGCATGGTCGCCGAAGCCATCGGCTACCGCCCCGACCAAATCGCCGCAGACGGAGAACCCCTTAGTCGCGTGACCTCCGCCCGTTCAGACGTCAGCCGCCGCAGCGGCCGCAGCGCCCGCAGCGGCAGTTTCGGCAGCACCCGCAGCGAAAGCCCAGAAACTTTACGCTCTCCCTCGCGCGGCCTGTTGCAATCGCCTCAATTGCGCGCAGTACCCGACTCTGGCGCCGAGACATCTGAATACGACGACTCGGACGACGAGCGCGACAACAGTGCCGCAGCACCACACTCCGCATACTACGAAGCCCAGGAACGCGCCTTGATGGAAGCGCGGGAACGCGCACTCAAAGCCGAAGAAGAAGAAAGAGAACGCGAGCGCCAGACCAAAGAGAAAAAGGAAAATGCAAGATCAGGAGGTGGAGGCGGGGTGTTGGATTTGCTGGATCAGTTGGGAGGGGGAGGTGATGAGCCGAGGACATCATCGAGCAGGGGCAAGAAGTCGAGGTATCCGATTCCTTGAGATGGTGTTGGTGAAGCCATAGAAGATGTAGGTAGGGGAGTAATGGCATTCTTGATGTCGAGTGCTGGCAATCCAATTCTTCTCCCCTTTCCCTTATTCAACGGTACCCTTTGCATTCAGTGGGATCTTTGAGAGTGCAGACGGTTACAGAGTATTGTATGGCAGTAAATATATTCAACTCACTTCTATGCTATCGAGGCAAGCGCGGCCAACCACCGATATACCACGCTGGAAGCAATAGGTATATCACAAGTGAAAGCTAACCTCGATACAACACACGTTCATAGCCATCGACACATCAAACCGCCCAATATAAGTGCCTCCCACACCAACAACCTTTCATGCAAGAAACCATACCATCACACGCCTAGAGAACACAAATACAAGAGACACAGTGGACAGAAAAGCCAAAGTCACAGTACACAAAGCCAAAGCCATGGATTTCAGATATGTCAATCTACTCAAACCCATCCTCAGCAGGATCAGGCCTCTCTTCAAGCTTAGACCCATGCCCCAATACCGCAACACCCAAAGGATCAAACTCTTGATTAGCAGCCAAAGACGGCACAACGCCACTCAGACTCCTGGCGTGGGTGCGTTGGCTACTGGGCGGTTGGTCTTGAATGGCTTGCACATCTTCTGCTGGCTCTTCTTGTTTGCCGTCTGCTGTGGCATCGTTGATCAATGGTCGACTTTCCATGATTTCTTGCTTGAGTGCGAGTAAGAAAGACTCTAGGTGCTCAAAGGACGGGCCCTGCGGTAATCGCGACGTGTAGATTTGCGTTGCAAGAGCCAGATTGCTTTCGCTTTGCCGCGGGTTGTCGAGTTTGAGCCAGGCTTCAGCCGCAAGCACATGGTAAAAAGCGGCTTTCCGCTGTCGCGAGCCAGAGTTCAGGGTTCCGTGGCCGCGGCGCGAGGAATAGCAGGATGCAATGCGTTCGAGGAGGAGTGCGTGGCCTGTGGCGCCCACCAGTCTGTCTTCGAGGATGCGGGTTGCCCAGCGGGCAGAGTCATCGAGGGCTGAGCCGCCGCGGAGACGCAATAGTTCTGTGCCGATGATTAAAGTGCGTAAAGCAGAGTAGGGGGCAGAGCAGCGGGTGAGGTAGGAGTAGTATGCTGTTTCCAGTAGTTGGTCTAAAGAGTCGACGCGGATGCGGGAGGGTACGATGGGTGCGGAGAGGAGAGCTGTGAGAGCGGCCATTTCGTTGGCGCCGGCGTAGTGTTTCCATGCCTTGTCGTTTTTGTAGTCTGTGCAGAGGAGGTCGTAGGTGCTTTGAGCAAGCTTAAAGTCGCGGAGCATAAAGGCATAATCGGCGAGTTTTCGTAATACTGCTTCTGGTGTGTCGGGCTTGTAGAAGCCTTGGAGGGCGTCGTAGTTGCTGTTGGAGCCGCCAATGCCGCCAGAGGAGCCTCGTGATGAGAAACCAAAGGTGAAGCGCTTGGATACTTGTCCAAGCTTGCCTGCAATCCCTCTTCGCCGTGACGCAACCTCGTTATTCCACAATGCTGATAGGCGCTCCATGCCTGGCACCACTGATTGAGTGACCATTTCGCGGACAAACGCTCGAATCGCAGCAGCATCAGATTCAAATATGTATGGCGTTGGATCGTCATCAACTTCAGAGCTCTCTGCGTGAATGTTAGACAACAAAGGCCTGGAGACTAAAATGCAGAACTTACCTCTATGGGCTATCTCGCTCAACTCTTCTCCAGCAGACAACCACTCACAAGAGGGTAACCTCATGCTGTCATCGTCCGAGGGAAGACACTCATTACTCCGCAAACGCAGCAAATGACAATGCAAACCGAAATGACGCTTCATCTGTTCATACAGAGCAGTAGACTTTGTAATGTCGTCGTGGTCTTCGTCATGAATGAGGACATAATATCGTAGAAACTCGTTATTAACCCACGGGGGTGGTTTATGCTGGCCTGTGTTGGAACTGGTATATAGAGTTCGGAGTTCATCAATGGGGGCAGGATTACGAGAGCTGATTGCTATTACAAGGGCGACGGGGTGGGAGAAGGTTTCGTGTGGTGTTACGGGTATTCCGGAGAGAAGTCTTCGAAGGTATAGGGTATAGAATGGAGTGAGCTGTGACGGATGTGGTTTTGTCTCAGGGGCAGAGAAGTAATCGCCGGCGGATAGTTGGTCCTGAGCATGTTGAAGATGTCGGGCGACGAGGTCGTCAATCTGTTCGACATTGCCTCCAGTACGTAAGCGCGCAGGACGGTATTCGGGCAGGTCAGATGGGTTGGTATCCAGTGTCGGAGGTTCAAGACCATCGGAAACACCAGTGAATCTGATTCCAAAATCGTCCCATGGTCTACTGGCGCCTGTGCTATCTCTGACAACGACTCTTCCGCCTACTGTTTCCCCGAATGGGCGCAGCAATTCCAGGAGACCTCCGTTTATACCCTTGTGGCGCAACAACTCTTGACAATCATCCGAGGCCAGGACAGAGACACGAGGAGCAAAGGCGCGCAGGACCAGCTGACGAGCCTCGTCGGGTTGGGCGGCAGTGGTGGGCGAGTTCAGGGCATTGGCCAGTCTCGAGGCGGGTGGAGAGAAGACGGAGGCATTGACGACGCCGGCAGGTGGTGTCGAGGTGCCTGATGCAGTAGGAGAGTGTTGAGCCGAAGATGTGGACGCGAACAAGCTGGCGACTGAGGCATTCGAGCGGCGATAGGGCAAGGATAGTCTGGGTAGTGCTCGCTGGGTGGCCGACGGGGCGATGGTGGTCGACGACTCCGAGTCGCTCTGCAGCGGTGACTGAAGACCGGCGTCGCTAGGCGTGGACGTCATGTGTCGCTGCCTGTTATACAGAGAGTCCGCGAGTGCATAGGATTATATACTAATAATCATATCATCTAAGGTCGTGTTTCGATGTCCTCACACTCGCGCCTTCTGTTTGCGGAAGCTTTGCCGAGCCTTCGAAAAATGAGTCCCATCATCTTTCATGTGACCGAGACTCGTCAATCAACAACAACACATGTCTGAAATGCGTCAAAAGTCTGCTTGAAACATAATTTGCTTTGACTCTTGCTGCATGTCTGTAATCCATTCACGCACCCTGGTCTCCAACATCTTCCGCACTCGACTTGCCCGTTCAAGGCCAACTTTTCTACCCCGACCATCATCACTTCCATGTCTCTCGACTAAGTGCATGTCTCCTGCTTTGCTTCGTACCAGACCGTCGCCTGAGCCGCCACAACTTTCTATCAAGAGGAGAAAGCTCTCTTCTGACCGCTCTCCCACCACTACTGCTACCAAAATGTCCACTCACTCTCACATCCTGGAGCTTACCGAAGTCGAGGAGAACTTGCGCACCCTCTTGATTGATGTTGCTAAATACATTGACAACTCCCCCGGACATGCTTCTGAAAGCCAGGTACCTCTTCCCGATGAGCTTGCAAAACAACCCCTTGTCCTAAGATGGACCGGTGGTTGGGTCCGTGACAAGCTCCTCGGCGTGGAGAGTCATGATATCGATGTGGCCATCAACAAGATGACCGGCTTCCAGTTTGGTCTGAGACTGAAGGAGTATCTCGAGACTCCGGGTAATCCAGAAAAGTATGGTTTGGAAGGTGTCGCCAGCAACGAGTCTCAGTCCAAAAAGGCCGAGTCTGGGAAAAGCAAGATTGTTGGTGGCCTGCACAAGATCGAAGCAAACCCGGAAAAATCAAAGCATCTGGAGACTGTCACAACAAAAATCTTGGGCCTCGACATCGATCTGGTCAATCTTCGCAAGGAGACATATACCGATGATAGCAGGAACCCCCAGATGGAGTTTGGCACCCCAGAAGAAGATGCCCTGAGACGCGACGCAACTGTCAACGCCATGTTTTACAACATCAACACTCGTGAGATCGAGGACTTTACTGGCAAGGGTCACAACGACATGGCCAATAAGATCATCCGCACTCCCCTCGAGCCTTACCAGACCTTCAAGGATGACCCTCTGCGAGTTCTGAGATTGATCAGATTTGCCAGCAGATTGAACTACACAATTGAAGCTGAAGCTTGCAAATGGATGGGCGATGCGGAAATCAAGACCGCTCTGCAAGCAAAAATCAGTCGCGAGAGAGTCGGCGTCGAGCTCGAAAAGATGCTTAGAGGTCCCGATCCTCTCATGGCTCTGAACCTGATCGATCAGCTGAATCTATACTCTACCATCTTCTCCGACCCTGCCCAGGACCAGACCAAGGTCTTTGAACCAGATACAGACAACTGGACCACTGTCATTAACTTTGTTCAAGAGATCATGACTTCTCAGACTAGCGATATTTTCGTCCGGGATGCAGAAGAGAGATATCTCATTTGGCTGTTGTCGGCAGTCGTACCCTACAGAGATGCTCCTTCACCTCCAGCTGTCGAAGGAAAGAAGCCACCACCTCCAGTCGCTACCAGCGTCGCACGTGAAGGCATCAAGGCTACCAACAACGTCTGCAATGTCATCACCAACTCTATCAAGAATCATTCTGAAATCTCCATGATGGTCAACGACTCAAACAGTCGCAAGCGTCCAGCACGTGAAGACTTGGGAATGGCAATCCGCCGCTGGGGTTCTACATGGAGATCACAAACAGCCTTTGCACTGATGGTCAACGTCGCCGATGAGCCTTCAGCAGCTAAATGTGAGTCTCCATTCTTTGCAGTCACTCATTGCTCGAAACTGACAATCACAGCCCACCTTTCTGCATTCTCAAACTTCCTCGAGTACGTCCAAGAACTGGACCTTCTCGATGCACACACTCTCAAGCCCATTCTTGACGGAAAAGCATTGACAAAAGCCCTCGGTGTGCCAACTGGCCCTTGGATGAAGGATGCCCTCGATGTAGTCATGCGCTGGCAACTTCGCAACCCTGGCAAGAAGGATACTGCCGAAGCCGTCGAAGAAGTTCGCATCGCAAAAGACCAATTCCCCACTCCTGGTGAGCTCACATCAGATCTCATGACATATTTTCTCCAGCTTACCATCCGCCCGCTGTTTGCAAAGACACAAACGCAGCAGGTAACAAGTCAAGGGCGTAAGGTGCAGACCACAGTCCTGCCCAAGAAGTTTGAGCGAAGCCAGGATGAAAAGACGTGGAAGGGGAGGGACAGTTATGCGCTGGACTTGCTTCGCTGGGTCATTGTCGCTGCAGACGCTGGATTGGTGGAGAGGAATTGGCACGCGATAGTGCCACCATTACTCAGCATGCTGGACGACATTGACACGGGATACAAAGCTCAAGGTTGCGAGTTACTCAAACTCTTGCTGGACAAAACACCATCCATACTCTTGAAGCGCACTGGCCTGGGCGATGTGTTTGAAGAAGCTCTGATGCCGTGTCTAGGCTACCTGCCTACCCTGACACCTGAAGACGAAAGTGCTCGACTACTTGCTGTCGCCTACCCAGCCCTGATCTCACTCTCTAATGTCCTGGATCATCCTACAACAACCCCACATACTCAAAAACAGCCTCCACGCACAAAGCTACTAGACAATTTGATCCGCAAAGGCGTCTTAATGACCTTTACCTACTGCCCCGAACACGCCAAAATCACCACTGTCACGACTACAAACCTTGCTCTAATCCTCACTTGTCTGGGTCTGGACTCTGTCAAACACCTCCCTTTCATCTTGCCCATGCTTTCTTCCCTCCTGACTCACCCTTTCGTCACTGCATCGCCTCCTCTATTGCTCTCATCTGTCCAAGCACTGCAAGCTGTTGTCCTAAACACATGGCCCAGAATGCATGTCCACAAGACAGAAGTGCTGAAATGCGTGGCGGTGCCGTGGATCAGAATGCAGGAGGAAAATGTTGCCGGAGACGAGTTTGAGAAAATTAGAGAGGAGTGTAGGGTGTTGGTACATATGCTTGGAGATGCTTTGCAGGAGACTGTTGATGAGTTTGATGGGGAAGTGAGAAAGCTGGTTGAGGTGGATAAGAGATTAAAAGGGCTGTTTTGCTGAGGAGTGGATAAGTTGCCGAGGTGAAGGTAGACAAAATGCTCAGCAGGAATAGACTCACCAAATCTCGGAACTTGACTATGGAGGAAACTATTCTGCTTCTCTCGTCCATGCGGCTGGTGTATACGTTCTTTTACATGTTTGCTAGTACTATCATCTTGCTATCTATTCCTCTTGCAAAGTAAACTGTCTCTGTGGAAGGGCTGCATCACTTGCGCTTGAGCAGCAAGAGCGATACCTCCAAGCCTTTGAATGAATCTGTAGACAGTTTATTCGCATCAACAGACCACTTTGCATCCCCCCAAAAGCCTTCCGAAACCTCCACAGCTTCCACGTCTTCCGGCAACACCACAGTAACACTTGCATCAACATTGTTATATTCCAAATTGACAATCGACACCAAAACCCCATCATCCCTGACCCAAGCAGCAGCATCAATATTTCCCGCTCCCTTGACCTCCAACTCCTGGATCAATCGCGCACCGATCAAAAACCCTGCCACTGGGTCTGTTGTCAATACAGCAGCTAATCTGTTCGTAACATCAAGGATCTCATTCTTGGTGGGAAAATCCCACATCACGAGTCCTTTGGCCGCATGATTGAGACTCAGCATCGTCATCACGACTTCTTCAGCAGCACTAGGGTATCTAGACCAAAAAGTCTCATTGCCAAAGGCTTGGGGAGCTGCCCAATGAGTTTTTTGCCAGTTGAGAAGGGAGTCTTTGTGCGTGTATTCGTCTAGACGCGTGGAGATGTCTGCAAAGGTGCCGATGCAGTCGTCACAGCCGCAGCAGCCGTAGGTGGTGTTGCAGGGGGTATTGTATACGGTTGAGTAAGAAGTGTTTGTGCTGATGGGGTAGACGTCTTCGAGGATGATGTCGGCGCCGGCAGCGTAGTCTGCGTAGTAAAAGTCTCTGCAGTTTAGAGCTAGAGAGATTGGATGGTAAGGGTCGATTGCTTTGATGGTGTTATAGGCGATAAGAGTAGAGTTTATGGGGTTGGATTTTCCGTCTGGTTCGTCGGCTGTATACCAGAGAAGGATTGAGGGATGGTTGTGTAGATGGTGGATTTGATTAATCATGGTGGTTAGATTGGTGTAGTCCCAGCGGACGTCGTACATAAAGTACAAGCCTAGTTCGTCGGCGCGATCGAGATAGGGTTGAAACTTGTCCCAGGGGAATGGGGTGGCGCCTAAGTCTCCGGTGGGCACGATGTGGATTACATTGTAGCCCATTGCGGCGAATTCATCTAGGGTGGACACATTGGCGTTCCAGTATAGACTCCATTGAACGTAGTATGTATAGGGAAAGAGCGATGTCCATTCTTTTGACTGTGCTTTGCGGACTGAGAGACCTCCGTACAAGTTGTCAAGGCGAGTGACGGTGCCATTGTCGGAACGAAGAGGGAGCTTGGTGACTTGAGTCGTAGCTGTGAATGTCTCGTTTTCATGTCCCTCAAGAGTGCCAATCACTGTGATGTTGTTGGATGTAGCTGTCAAGGATGACAGATCGAAGGGTATCTCATTATCTGAGGATCCGAGACTGATCGACGTCTTGTTTAAACACAGCGATGTGTTTCCAGCCTTGATCTCAAGCGTAATCTTTGAACCATGGCTTGACAACACAGAAGTGTTGCTGCTTGGTAGAGCACTGCCTACATACCAAGAAATTGGTGCATCGACTATGAATGTCGAGGTCGTATCGTCCTCCAAATACAAATTCATCCGAGGTCTGATCTTGAAGTCGATCAGTGGTGTGTCGGACTTTGTTGGTTCCTCGAACCATCCTGCTGGATTAAAGGATGCGTTCCTGTGTCTGTGAGCAAACCTGTTCCAACCAATGCATGATCACTGAAGAAGACGCACGTATCTCGATACGCTTTTCCGCACCATATATCGACACCAGGTGGATTGTTGAATTGGCCCTGCACTAAGGGCAACACTGTAGCCAATGCAAGAGAGAACTTGGAGAACATGGCTCAGGACAAACAAACAAAAGACGATGGTTTCTGCAAAAACCTCACAAACGCAAAGCAGCTGTCTCTTTCATAAAGAGCACGCTCTATTTATTGGGAGACAGGTGCGACGAACCTCTGCCCTGCATTGTGACTCCGCACGACGGTCTCTTCTGAAGATCATCACAGCAAGGTTGCAATCAAGAACAACGTCACATCGAATATACGAGCAATGTTGCATACAAGCTAGCTCACGATGCCACGATAAGGTATGGTTGCAGATGGTATGAAACGTGATAAGGTCGATGAAGTGGCAGGTGGGCAGAAAGCTTGATGCGTGGCATTTAACAAGTTTAACCGGGCCAAAGCAAACTTCAAGCCACGATAGATCAGCCCCGTTAACTCCGGCAGCCCCGCATGAATGGGAACATTAGGGTGGTCCGCCGCGAAGACCGAGCCGCGGTCACGACATTATTGAGACATTGAGGGTGTGCAAGAGGGATACAGCGGTGCGGTGTAACGGAGCTCGACTCTTTGTCCTCCCTCACCCTCAATCTCAATCACCGCACCCACAATGACCTGTCTTCTGGACCTTTCACACGAGCTTCTTCAGGGCATCTTGGGCGAAGTCGATGGACACGACCTTGCGGCATTAAGTGCGACATGTCGTGCCTTCAACTCGTTTGTGAATGGCAACAAGATCCTCTGCAAGAGTGTATACCTGCGTTCATGGGTTAGCAGAGGCAATATAGCTATGGGTTTATGCAGCACTGACGTATTAGATAGGACCATCCAGCAGAAGCTGAGCCCTGTTGGGAATCATCAGTACGCAACCTGGTCGCCTTGAAGAAGCTACTCGAGAGCGACAATCTCGAAACAAAGGTTTGTGACAAACTCATTCTGGTGGATCGTGAAAGCTAACACCCGGCAGCGCGAAGCTTTTGCATGGGCGGCTCCTCTGATCGCACCACTCTTGACAGTCAAGAACAGCACCAAGAACACACAGTTCCTCGCAGACCTCTTCAAATCGCAAAAGAACATTGACGCCTTTCTCGCCTCATCCTCCCTCTTCGAACATGCCGGAAACTTGACACAGCAGCCAGCAGAGACACCAGAGCTGCGCCAACTCGCCGCCAAACTTCACTGCCTGTATGGAGTTCCTATCGATTGTCAGATACCGCCAATGCTTGTCCAAGACGATAGCGACGACAACTCACCATCGCCATCATATTCAGTCCTCTGGCACCCAGACTCGGCTGGAGAGAGCGTTCAAACCCCCACAAACAACTATGCTCGCGCTGCAGTCTACGATCTCCGACGATACACAGAAGAGAGTCTGTGGGGTCCCTTCAAGAGCGACGGAAGTCAAGACGTCGATTGGGAAAAGGTCGAATCTATAATGGTCGTCTTGGGCTACAACATGCGTCTCTTCAACCGACGAGCACCACACGTCTTTGAACCAGTCTGGGAAAAGTCATTCCACGGTGCCTCTCCGTACTCATACACGTCTGCTCCTCCAACAACCCTCGTTCGAGAGTTGAGTCCACCCGGAGATCTGGATACCATGGACCCTTACGGCATCACTGGAGAGTGGATGCGCGTCGTCTGTTTCCTGGATTACCACGACTTGTTCGCCTTCAACTTTTTACACAGCGTACCTGTCGATCAACCACGGGACCCCATCAACACCCGCGAAGCAATTAGAATCATCCGCCTCAAACTTCGAGTCTCGGCAATCGAACCCCCAGGTCCAGAAGACGGCCAAGATTACCCCGTCGTTTCCTTCACAGGCACTAGTTGGAGTCTGCACGCAAGTTGGGATGCAAACGCCAATTCACAGATTCGAGGTGAGTTTTCCGAAGTCACGCCGTGCCTTTGACCTCCAATCTCTGACACATCGATTCAAAAGGTGTGGTTCGACAAACACCCGAAGGTGAAATCCGCTGGACTACCTTTTCCATCTTCCACAGGTATGTTTGGAGTTTGTTATTCCGCAAATTTGCTATACCACTTTATGCTTCATCCGGTGTGGTCTAACGGCTAGGATTTCTCGCTTTCACTGTCTCTGCTGTCTTGCATACAAAGGATCCGAGGAGGTCGGGGTTCGATTCCCCGCACCGGAATTTACTTCTTTTGCATCGTCTGGGTGGAAGATTGGTATACGAGTCAATGTCTTGGATGGAAGAGACGGACTTCAAGTTTCCTTGGTGGGAGACTTTTTGCCTCCGCCAAGAGATTGACGTTTACCAGTCTTGGACGATGGACAACAACAAAAGAACAGTTTCCAATGTGGATCAAGACTCCCTCGACCTCCGCAGATCTTTATACGCAAATGCAGACAGTGGAACCAAGGAATCTCAGCAGCATCTCACGGAACCACTCCTCTTTCCTCACCAATCACCTTTCCCTCATCACCACCTTCTCTTCTTCCCTCACTACCACCCTCCCATCACCACCTAAAACCCATACTAACCCTCCCTCCCCCTCACAGCGAAGAACGCTGGCGCAGCGAAGGCATCCAAGTCGGCGGCATCCGCTCCGCCCGCGGCGTCCTCGGCAACTGGTTCGACAAGGACTATGACCGGCACGGCCCTGCAGGCCCCACTGCGTTTTGGAAAGTGAGTGATTGGATAGGAGATAAAGATGCCGAAGAGGAAATTCCAGAGGATGCGAGTTTGGGGGATGAGGATTCGGAGGGGGATACGGAGTTTGTGAGTGATTAGTGGAGGGGAAGGGAGGATGGAAGAGAGGGATGGCGGCGATGGGGGCATACGGGGAGGGAGGGGCTATTGGTGTTTGGTGGGTTTGTTATGATATGCTATGATACTACGATTTTCATTCTTTCGATTTGGTCAGTCTTGCTTTTCACAGAGTATTTGATCAGCCAGAGAATCCTGACGATAGGATTTGATCCAGTCGACCTTGCATTTGAGGTAGGGAGAGCAGTCATTTGTGCTTCTGCGTTTCCTTCAGAATGTCCATTCATTGTATGTTCATCATTTCGCTCAAAGTTGATCAATGGCATGCTTTCAGCCATTCAAGCTTGGAGCCTGTGTCTTTATTGCAGTATCATTGCATGTTTCGTTTTGTCGTGTCTCGTACTTCATTCAAATCATAACTTCATCATATCATCCATCCTCCAATTCCTTCCCGATACAAGCTATACATGTCTCTTCACCACTTCTAGCGTAGCATCCTCCACTCAGCGCTTAAGATTGAGTTTGTGACTAGTCTGTGGCTTAGGAGGCAAGTATCTGGGATCTTTGCGCGGAAGCCCACACATAGAGCAATTGACCTCAAAAGCAGGAAACTCCTCAGCATGGACGGGAAGCTTGGTATCGGTATCATATCTCCAGTCATGCGGCATCTGATGCAAGATATTCATGACACTCTCCAATGCATCAGACATTCTGGTTGCGCTTTCTCCGCGAAGGAGGACTTGGGGTAGTGCGTGAGGTGCAACGGGCATGTATGAAGGTGCGGTGATGCACTCTTTGAGTTCTAGGTGGTGGAGCTCCCAGGTGTGGCCGTTGGCGTCTTGTTTGATGATCTTTTGGCCCCAGTCGCAGGGAATGATGGGGTTGGAGGAACGAGGGAAGACGCGCAGGATCTTTTCACGGAGGAGTGGCCACTCGAGTCTTTCACCTTGTGCAAAGGTCGACTCTTCGACACGGTCGCGACACTTGCAGAGGGGGATTGGTGGGAGCTGGCGATAGATGGGTTTCGAGGGCAACTTTGTGGGTGACATGCCGGGTGATTTTCCAGGGGACATGGCCTGCTTGCCTTTGCCGCTGGAAGAACTTGACGTGGCGTGGGACTTTTGCATTGCGTAAAGTCGTGTGGTATAGAGTGGAGCCTATCAAGTGGATATATATCGTAGTGTCTTGATGCTTGAATAGGGAATTGCTGTGGTTGGTAGAGGAAAGGGATCCATGTCGTCGAAGGCCATCGTTATATACACCGAAATACACATGCTTCTACGGTATAGGCCAGCGGAGAAGTGAATGAGGAAGCATGTGAGGTGAAATGGATTCGTGTGAGTGAAGGCTAGCGATAGTTATACGCTGATAGAGGGTCAGCAAACACGAGACTGGACTGTGGAACGTGACAGAAACGTGATTTGAGTTTGCATACTCTGGTGCTATGGATTCTAGCATATGCCGGACACGGGTCTGAGGCTTTGTTTGCTCGCCTGCAAACGCAACGGACTGCTATTCTGTTCTCTCGTGACGCAGACGGTGCACGGATGCGAAGCCCATGAAGGATTGTATACAGCTCATGACAAGTACCATCATCATGACGGATGAGTGGTCCTTTCTCCCTTTCACAAGCAGCGAGTGAAGGGCTTGTCGTGTGGTTGGGTTCCACGGTATGGCAGACACATGCCAGGGGCTCTGTGTGTGGCAGTCTAAATGATGGCGTTGCGCGCTGGTTAGATGAGTAGTCGACAAGCAAGATTTAACGCGATGCCTTGGTCATCCGTAGTGACAGGATAGTGGGTGAAGTGGTCGGGCGATGGGGCTTCAAGAAGTTTCGTCCATGGGATCGAGAAGTTGGGCCTGGATTGGAGCAGGGACGGGGTCGGTCTGAGCGGGCATCACAGCGGTAGGGAGAGTGGTTGTGACAGGGGCAGTGGCAGCAGTAGCGAGGACAGGAAGAGTTGTCTGTCCGGCTTCCTTTTCTTCTCTCTGCTTCTTGGCCTTGTGCTCTTTGTAGCTAACAGTCTTGGGCACGACGTCGGCGAGGAATTCAAGATTGTCTACACGGGCGACTGCACTGGCTGGGAGGAGAGTCAATGATGGGTGCCAGTGGGTGAGGTGCAACAAGGCAAGCACGTACCAACGTCCTTGTACTGAATGTTCCTTCTGGGCTTCTTCTCGGCCTTGACGACATTCTGAGTCTGCTCGACGAGGTACTGTAGGAAGAGCTCTGTTGCGGCGGTGATGGCAAAGGCGGCGTTGTTTGAGCAGTTGGCAATGTCGTCGTCGGCGTGAATGATCTTCTTGACTCTGGCGACTGTGTAGCGTGTCAGAAGATGCGACAATAGTCGTCATATCATGCCAGACTTACGCGGAAGGGACACGGTGCCGGTAATCTCGGTCGAGGGCGTGATGGGGGTGTTGTTATAGGGCATTTTGATGGTGATGCTGTCGGACGTCTCTGAGTTTCAGTCTATGTCTGGTGTTGGCGGACTGTAGAGACGAAGCGTGACGCGTTTCGAGTTTGGAAGTCGCGCTTTGACGGCTCCTTCCGAAAGTGGTTGAGGTGTGGCCTCGGGAGCTGCTCTCTTTGGTCTTGGACTTTGTGCGACTCGACTGTCGCATGCCATCGCAAATTACATGGCTACATGGAGATCCGATAGCAATGCAATGAACTCCCTTCCGCCCTCTCGCCGTCCGTCTCTGGCCCCGTCAGCTGGCTCACGCTCCTTCCACCGCAGGGTCTCGGCTCTCTCCCTCTCACAAGCCGAACAAGGAGATACAACCAACGTCAATCCCGAAGACCAGGTCGTCGCAGACGAGATTGACGAGATCAAGCGCTATGAAGATTTCACAACAATAGACTGGGTCAGAGATGCTGCCCGCGAACAACAGCGCCGCAAGGCCAAGCGTCAAGAGCGAGCTAAATTGGGTCATCTCGATTGGAGAAGGAGGTTATGGGAAGCATATGATGCTGGCCAGGCATGGTTGGTCGTTACCCTGATTGGCACTGCCATTGGTCTGAATGCTGCCTTTTTAAACATAATCACCGAATGGTTGTCCGATATCAAGCTGGGCCACTGTACAACTGCCTTTTACTTGAACGAGAGCTTCTGCTGCTGGGGTGCCGAGGAAGGTGGGTACCTCTCGACCTCTGCAATCACCACTGTACTGACGCCTCGAAGGCTGCGCAGAATGGCGGCCTTGGAGTTCTCATATCATCTTACGCTATCTAATATACATCCTCTTCTCCGTAAGCTCTATTCCTCACATCAACTCCCTTCCACAATCTGATCGTGTACAAAGACCATCTTTGCCTTCACCTCCGCTCGACTCGTCAAGTCTTATGCTCCTTACGCCGCCGGTTCTGGTATCTCCGAGATCAAATGCATCATTGCAGGCTTCGTCATGAAAGGCTTTCTCGGCTTTTGGACGCTCCTAATTAAATCCATTGGCCTTCCTCTTGCCATTGCTTCTGGTTTGTCGGTCGGAAAAGAGGGTCCCAGTGTCCACTACGCTGTGTGCACAGGGAACGTCATATCTCGCTTCTTCGACAAGTACCGCCGAAATGCTGCAAAGACGCGAGAGATCCTCAGTGCATGCGCTGCTGCTGGTGTAGCGGTGGCTTTTGGCAGTCCTATTGGTGGTGTTTTGTTTTCCCTCGAGGTGAGTGAATCGCAACTTTGCTGCTAGATTGTCGTGAAGCTGATCACTTGGCTAGGAAATGTCAAATTACTTCCCTCTCAAGACATTATGGAGGAGTTACTTTTGTGCTCTGGTAGCAACAGCAGTACTATCCGTAAGTCTGTCTTTGTCTCATCAACAGTGTCCGAGCTCACATCCCTCAGGCCATGAATCCCTTTCGTACAGGACAGCTCGTCATGTTCACCGTGAGCTACGATCGACAATGGCATTTCTTTGAAATCTTCTTTTACATCATCCTGGGCATATTTGGTGGTCTCTATGGTGCTTTTGTCATCAAATGGAACCTTCGAATGCAAGCCTTCCGAAAGCGTTACCTCGGCCAATACCCTATCCTTGAAGCAACCATACTGGCTACTGCGACAGCTATTTTGTGCTACCCCAACAAATTCTTGCGAATCGACATGACAGAGAGTATGGAAATTCTCTTTCTCGAATGTGAAGGAGGCCATGACTATGATGGCTTGTGCGAGTAAGTTGAACAAGTCCTGTAACGCATTGACTACCTTCTAATCACAAACAGTCGCCAAAATCGCTGGGCATCAGTCCTCTCCCTTCTCATCGCTACGGTCCTTCGCACGTTCCTCGTCATCATATCCTACGGCTGCAAAGTGCCTGCTGGTATTTTCGTCCCTTCTATGGCTATAGGTGCATCTTTTGGTCGTATGGTTGGCATCTTGGTCCAAGCGATGCAACAAGCATTCCCCAACTCTGCCTTCTTCTCAGCTTGTCAGCCTGATATGCCTTGTATCACGCCGGGCACGTATGCTTTCTTGGGAGCTGCAGCTGCATTGTCCGGTATCATGCACATTACCGTGTCCGTCGTTGTCATCATGTTTGAGTTGACTGGAGCCCTTACTTACATCCTTCCAACCATGGTATGCCACAGACAATCATATATACATTGTTTATCATGCTGACTTCCTGTCTAGATAGTTGTTGGTGTGACGAAAGCGGTTAGCGACCGCTTTGGAAAAGGCGGTATTGCAGACCGTATGATTTGGTTCAACGGTATGCCATTCCTGGACAACAAGGAAGATCACGCTTTTGGTGTACCTGTTTCCACAGCCATGATCAGCGAATTGAAAGCATTACCCGTGTCTGGACTGGAAGTTCGGGATCTCGAAAAACTCCTAGACGACACGCAATATTCTGGCTATCCAATTGTCGAAGACGCAACCTCGATGATGCTCGTTGGATATGTTGGCCGTACTGAGCTGCGTTATGCTCTTGACCGAGCCAGGCGTGACCAAATGGCAACACCACGCACGAAATGTTTCTTCATTCCAGTCGCCGGGCATGTGCCAATCACGCCATCGACACCGAATCCAGCAGTGCACTTCGACTATCTGAGTGCGACGTCGAACCAGTCGAGTGTGGACTTGAGCAAGTTCATTGACGCAACTCCCATCACAGTCCATCCTCGTCTTCCTCTCGAGACAGTCATGGAACTGTTCAAGAAACTCGGACCTCGAGTGATCCTAGTCGAGTATCGTGGTAGACTTACTGGTCTCATCACTGTCAAAGACTGCTTGAAGTATCAATTCCAGGCTGAAGCACACGAGAACCCCAAAGATGACTCTGCTTTGAGAGAAGCACAGGACCGATTGTGGGAGGTCATTAGGAAGACCGCTAGTTGGATAAACAGTCGACTGTCATTCTTGAAGCGACAAAGTCGTCATGTTCGACTACCTTCCAATTCTGATGTAGGTATAACGCCGACGAGTGATACATCAGCGGAAGGTCGAGCGGCGGCAGGGAATGGCGACCTAGAATTAGAACACAGAACATGACATCAAGTCTGAGCTGTATTGATGAATATAAGCTATCTTCTGTGTCGCTGTGCGTTCACTATAATCTTTGCGCGAATCTTTGCGCGAACAAGGAGAAGCGATGGAGAGAAGATGCACTTAGATAGCCTAATCAGGCAATCATGACCCCGTGCGCGCGGCGTTTTCGTGACGATTGTGACGCATGCAAACGCGTCCTCCGCCGTGCTTTCCACTCTGTTTCCTTGATCTTGCGACGACAATCTTTTTGTCGTTGATCCTGCGCAATGGAAGATACCGACGATGTGGAGATGACTGGTCGCAGTCCATCGCCCTCGCGCGGGACGAAAAGAACCGCAGACGAAGCCTTCAACAAGGCGCCGCCACCCATCCGTGCTCTTCACCAGGATGTCGTCAACAAGATTGCTGCTGGAGAAATCATCGTCTCGCCTTGGAATGCTTTGAAAGAACTGATCGAGAATGCAGTCGACGCCGGAGCGACCCAGCTCGAAATTCTGGTCAAGGATGGAGGATTGAAGCTGTTACAAATCAGCGATAACGGTCATGGTATCAACGTAAGGACGATGTGTTGTCTTGATGTTGGTGTTCAGTTCTAACCATGAGACAGAAAGCCGACTTGCCTTTGCTATGTCAACGACATACGACTTCCAAGATCAAGGAATTCGAAGATCTCACTTCAATCGGTACATATGGTTTCCGTGGCGAGGCTCTTGCCAGTATCAGTCACATCGCACATCTTACTGTTACCACCAAGACACAAGAATCAAGTTGCGCTTGGAAGGCTTACTACACGAACGAAGACCTCACTCCACCGAAACCTGGACAGTCTGCAGACCCCAAGCCTTGTGCTGGCAAGCAAGGAACCCAGATCACTGTAAGTTTTTACATGTGTGTTGCAATCTCAGATGTGTTAATTCTTTTCAGGTCGAAGATTTGTTTTACAACGTACCGACCCGCAGACGAGCCTTCCGGTCCAGCAGTGAAGAGTACGCCAAGATCCTAGACATCATTGGCAAATATTCTGTCCATTGCAAAGGTGTCGCTTTCTCGTGCAAAAAACATGGCGAGGCTGGAACAAGTCTCAACGTGCAAAGTCATCTTAGTATGGTTGACCGTATTCGAACTGTGTTCAACAGCGCAGTGGCGAACGATCTGCTGTCCTTCGAGGTCGCCAATGATCGCTGGGGATTCAAGTCAGAAGGTCTGATCAGCAGTGCCAACTATTCGGCAAAGAAGTCTACTTTCTTGTTGTTCATCAACCATCGCTCGGTCGAATCAACGGCGATTCGCAAAGCAATTGACCAGACCTATGCACCTTTCCTGCCGAAAGGAGGAAAGCCATTCGTCTACCTCAGTCTCGACATCGATCCCGCCAGAGTCGACGTCAATGTGCACCCAACAAAGCGTGAGGTTGGCTTTCTGAACGAGGAAGAGATAATCGAGATTATTTGCGATGAGATTCGTACCAGACTGGGCTCCGTCGACACAAGCCGCACATTCATGACACAATCGTTGTTAGGACCAAAGAAGACAACAACTCCGATGACACCTTCGTCTCTAACCCAGCCTGAGCTATCATTCACAACTCCCCTGCTCCAGCATCAGGACAGCACAGGTTCTACCAATTCCACAACACCGAGAACGGCACCAAAGCCTTACGAGAACAACCTCGTCAGAGTCGATTCTCGTGTTCGCAAAATCACTTCCATGCTTCCTCCTACCTTGTCTTCCTCGCCGAGCAAGGGGAGTAGAGCTGAAGGTCAAGAGGGCCACACCGAGGAGGCAGAATACGAGTTTTTTGAGAAAGAACAGACTACGATCCGGCTCACCTCAATCAAGGACCTTCGTGCTGCCGTGCGAGAAGACATTCACAAAACTATGGACGACATGATCAGGAACCTTACTTTTGTGGGCATTGTAGACACTTCAAAGAGAATCGCGGCGATTCAATCAGGAGTCAAACTCTTCTTGGTTGACTACGGCATGATCAGTGCCGAATTCTTCTACCAAGTTGGACTATCAGACTTTAGCAACTTTGGTACTATCAAGTTCAAGGAGCCCTTGAGCGTGGCGGATCTCTTACGCATAGGAGCAGAGTATGAACGTGCCAGAACACCCATTGATGACCAAGAGCTGGACTGGAACGAGGTTGTGCAAGTGACATTGGACCAGCTGGTGCAAAGCAGGGGTATGCTCAACGAGTACTTTGCTCTCGACATATCCGAGGACGGTGAGTTGCTCAGTATTCCTCTGATGCTCAAGGGATACATGCCTTGCCTGGCCAAGCTTCCAACCTTCTTGCTCCGACTCGGCCCTCATGTGAACTGGGATGAAGAAAAGGATTGTTTTGACAGCTTTTTGCGCGAGCTGGCATCCTTCTACTCCCCAGAAGCTCTACCTGTGGCTTCTATGACTGCAGAGGCATCTCAAGGTGCACAAGAAGAGGTCAACAAACGTCGCACCCAGCTCGAAAGATCAATCGAGAATGTCATGTTCCCTGCTTTCAGAACCAGACTTGTCGCAACAAAGAGTCTGAGAAAAGCAGCCGTCGAGGTGGCAGATCTGAAAGGACTGTACCGAGTATTTGAGAGATGTTGAGTGGTTTGATGAGGCGTGTTTATGTTGCTATGATACCACAGTCTTCTTCTTTGTTTTGTTAGCGGAGCATGTTTTGGAATCAGCATTTTACGAGTAGAGGTTACTGAGCAGCATTTTACGAGTAGAGGTTACGAGGCTGCATGTAGATATCTTTGAGCATTCTCATATGGCAGGACGTTCTCGGAGTAGAGCAGGTTCTCTCGATTGCCTTCTCATTCTGCCATTTTACCCGGAATGACACCTCAGTTTTTGAGAAATTGATATGCAACGTCGGGAGAAGTCGCGTACCCTTGTGCCCTGTCGATCCTACTTGGAGGCTTGCATGCATGAATCGCATGACCTTGTGCGACTGCAAACTCCAAAGACCCAGAGTCCTTGACTACCTACTCGTTTGTGTCTAGTTCATCTCTGCTACGAGAAAATCGTCCCTTTATAAGAAAAGATCGGTAACAGAATGGTATATCCATCTGCGCAGTTTAGAGGCCTTGAATCCAGATATCAGAAAAACGCAACAATCGGGCCGCAACACCACGGCATCGTCATCCCAAATATAAACATCAAGCCCGAAAACGCCTGCCGAAACGCTTTTCGTAAAGACATCGGAGGCTTGAACAGAACCAAGAAAAGGGAAGGGCAAAGCAACTTCCCATGCCAAGACACCGACTCGAAGCACGTCTCACGGACCAGGGATCGTCGTATCCACTCTGCGGTCTCTCCAGTTGGGGGAGATGGAGGAGAATTGTGGAGCATGGGTTGTTTGGCGCTCCGGAATACTAGTTTGGGAGGAACCGGAGGTCGTGAATGATGTCGTGTGGTTTCCTGAGATGCTTTATTTACCCGGTGAGTTGCTTGGAAACTGGGTGAGACAGAGTTGTGTGTGGTTTATATGTCGGGTGTGTGTCTCTTGCTCGCTCTTCTTCCGAAGGGTGTTTTTGTTCTGCTTTTTTGTGTCTGACGTTGCTGCTTGAAGGTGTTCTGCTCAAAGTCACAGGTAATCAAGGCTACTCGAACACGGATCTCTGGTTTTGCACTGGATACTCTTTTTGACAGTTTACTCTCTGAATACAACGACAAGAATCACTGAGACGAAAGTGTTTATGCTACCGCCATCATGGATCAAATGAAAGGATTCCGTATCGCGAATGTGCTGTACAAGAAGAGCTTGTTGAATGCCATTGCTGGAGCTGCTGCACTGTCCATCTTTTTCTTCGGTACGCGGCTTTCCTTTTATCCTACACTATCAACACTGACGTTATGTAGGCTATGACCAAGGAATGATGGGTGGTGTCAACACGTCTGCAGATTACGCCCAACTCATGGGATTCGGCCACGTCGACCCGGACACCGGTAGAGTCATTGTAGACGATTCACTCCTCCAAGGCGGCATCGTCGCGGTATACTATCTCGGCACACTGTTTGGAGCTTTCCTCGGTGGCTGGGTTGGAGACAAGACTGGCCGTATCCGCACAATTGCACTTGGAAGCTTGTGGGCAATCTTTGGAGCTGCTCTGCAATGCTCGGCACAAAACCACGTTTGGATGATTTGTGCCCGTACGGTTAATGGGATTGGGACTGGTGTTTTGAACTCGATTGTGCCGGTTTGGGCGACCGAGACTGCTGAGCATACTTCGCGTGGCCAGTTTATTGCTATTGAGTTTACGCTGAATATTTTTGGTGTTGCTGTTGCTTATTGGTTGGAGTTTGGATTGTCGTTTATCGATGGTGGTCGCGGTGCTTTTCAGTGGCGCTTCCCGATTGCTGTGAGTATTGAGGATATCGCTCTTGGGTATATCGTACTGACGCTGATCTCAAACAGTTCCAAATCATCCCTCTGCTCATGCTCTTCGGCGTCATCTGGTTCTTCCCAGAGTCTCCCCGCTGGCTCTGCAAAGTCGGCCGCGACAAGGAAGCAAGACACATCCTCGCCCGCCTGCGCGGCGACGAAGGCGAAGACAAACTCAGAGCCGAAGCCGAATTCCAAGACATCATCAACATTGTGCAACTGGAAAGAAGCACCTCCAAGCAAAATACCTATTGGAGAATGCTACTCGACTTTGGGCACGGAAGTTCTGGGAGCTTGCACACTGGCCGCAGAGTCCAGATCGTCATTTGGCTGCAGATTTTGCAGGAATGGTGTGGGATTGCGGGCATCACTGTGTATGCGCCCACCATCTTTGGGATCGCTGGGTTTGATGCGCAGAAGAGTGGGTGGTTGTCTGGACTCAACGATACAACGTATATGCTTGCGACCTTGGTTTGCGTCTTTACTCTGGACAGAATTGGTAGGAGATGGACGCTTTACTGGGGTGCTGTCGCTCAAGCCATTTCCATGTTTTTGATCGGCGGCATGTCTCGCGGTGGAATCAACGCTACAGACAGTGGAAACGCGGCACTGGCGGCCAGATACGGAGCCGCAGCGGCGAGCTTCACCTTCATCTACACGGCCGTCTTTGGCGCAACATGGCTCACGGTCCCCTGGCTGATCCCCGCCGAAATCTTCCCTCTGGAAGTCAGAGCCAAAGGAAATGCCTGGGGAGTAGTTGGCTGGTCCATCGGTAACGGCTGGCTTACCCTCCTCTGCCCCGTCATGTTCAACAGCATTGGCGAAAACACCTTTTACATTTTCGCCGCCTCAAACGTCATCTCGATACCCTTGGTCTGGGCCTTCTTGCCCGAAACAAACCAGAGAACTTTGGAAGAGGTTAATATCTTGTTCTCGGCTTCAACGCCTTTTGCTTGGGATGCAGAGAAGCACTTTGCAGAGTTTCAGGCTGGGAACCCGACGTTTGTGTCTGCTAGCCGTGGTAACTCTGTCACGGATCCGGAGACTGGGTTGCGTGGTGGCAAGGTTAGGGATTCTGCCGATATGGTGGAGACGATGAAGGAGAAGGATAATGTTTGAGAGGGTAGGAGCTACATGCTGTTTTGCCCTTGCCTTTGCCTTTCCCGTTGGTTGGATAAAGTTACAGAGTGGATTTTGTGATTTATAGATAACATAGAGTCAGAGATATAGAAGACCTCATCCTCATGACATTTAATTAATATCACTGATTCGTACGAGCCAGAAGCCAAGAATACAAGCAATATCGTGAACAAATGAGTCTTTGATTATAGACACAGATAGTCTTCTTCTTGACCTAAGGGCTCAATCTGTCGACCTTCCACCCAGACTCGCTGTTCTCGTCTCTAGTGTATCTAAAGCGATCATGCAAGCGACTGGGTCGTCCTTGCCAAAACTCGACCATTTCCGGCACAATCCTGATACCACCCCAGAATTCAGGCACGGGAATCTTGTCTTGCCCGTCGAACCGCTTCTCCACATCGTCCACCTGCTTTTCCAGCTCTTCGCGGCTGCTCAAAACGCTGCTCTGCTGACTGGCCCAAGCACCCAACCTGCTGCCTCGTATGCGTGTGTCGTAGTATACCTGACTCTCTTCACTGGTCATTCTCTCCACTTTACCCTCCACCCTGACCTGTCTCTCCAACTCGTGCCACCAAAAAGTCAAACTGGCATGGGGGTTGCTCTTGACGTCTGCTGCCTTTCTGCTGGTGCCCCAGTTGCTGTACACCACCCAACCCCTGTCATCCAACTCTTTCAAGTACACCATTCGCGCGCTGACTCTTCCCGAGGGCAGCTCGGCGGTGCTCAGCGTCACCGTCTCGGGCTGGTGTACTTTTTCGGCATTGGCGTGGGTGAACCAGACGTCGAATTGGGTCAGGGGGTTGGGGTCGAGCTGTGAGGCGTCGAGGCTGCCTTTCGTGTATTGCTGGGCTTGCTGGGAGTCGTTTGTGCCGCCGGGGGCGAAGATGCGTTTGTTGGGTGTGGAGCTCGACATTGCGTTGCTGGTGCTGGGGCTGTTGTAGAGGGCCATGCGTGGTGTAGATTTGAGTGGTTTGTGACGAATTGAAGCTGCTAGGAGATTGCAGTAGCGCCGCATGTATTGTTTTATGCTTCACGAGCGTTTTTAGAGTGTGTAGTGATAAGAAAGACGGAAAGTGGGTTGATTGATTGCTGTTTGCTATGACGATCTTGGTGGCTCGACTTCCCCAGAAAAAGATGGATGACATCTCCTGACGATCGCGCTTGCTCTTCCTTCTGTTCACCATCTTTCCTTCATGTGTTTCGATGGATAGCAAAGTGTGTTTGAATGCTCCTTCAAGATGACTGCGATGTAGTAGTCGCTATGCCGCCTTCTTGTTTCGCTTGATCGAACCTGCCGCCTGATTGCAAAGTCTTCCTCCGCACCAAACCGCCTTCAATTCGTGCAGTCCGACATGTAACGAAGAGGCTTGCGACGCTCGTCGAAGACAAACACATCAAGATCGTTGCAAATTGCCTTTTTGTTGCGCTTGATCAAACCTGCCATCTGCTCTCAAGACGCTCAGTCGTCTTCGCATCTGCTGGCTCGATCGTACTGTTCGTCAAGTCAATTCCTGCTCGTTGCACGTTGAATCATGCATCACTGAACAAACCTTGTGTCATCTTTGTTGTTCTCTCTTAACTCTGGCCTGTGAGGCTCTTTCAGCGTCGCTGTGGTCCTCTTCGTCATCCTTCCTTCTAGGTAGCGACACTCTGGGCTGAATTAACTGACCCTTTCCAGCCATCTTCGTGTGAATAACATTCTGAACGATCTTCAGGACAATCCCCTCAATCCTCTCGATGTGATCTTCCTTGATCTCGTTCAAGTCTGCCTTTTTGGTCTTGTCCATGGCATGAGCGTCCATCTGAGATACGTTATCGATATAGCGCTGGGCGTCTTCATCAAGCTCCACACTGGAATTGCCCTCGTAGACAAGGCTCGTCTCTCTGTCAAACACTCCGGCAATCTCGACGCGAATATCACTGCTGTTCGTCAATAACCTCAATCTTGCAGTGTAATCATGAACACACACCGATACTTGTACTTGGGAGTTTCTTGACGCGATCTCTTGTGGTCTGTAACAGTCTCCCCTCCGTCGGTGGCTTTTCTCTTTCCGCGGCGCGCCTGAAGTAGTTCAGAGTCCTGATCGGGCCTCTCGCTGCTTCCAATGACCTCGTCCTCGGTCATCTCGTTGGAAGAGCGCCCGAGGACCTCATTGATGGTTGCCTGAATTTCGGCCATTGCGGATCGGTGGTTGGGCCAATGAGAGGGCGTTGGAGTGGCCGACGGACGGAATGGCATGATTCGGGTGACAGAGGGAAGAGGCTCCAAAGGAGCAGAAGAGGGCGCGAGAGAAGCAGCATGTACGGCAGCGCTCGAGGTAAGAGTTGCGGTAGGTTCAGCGACATGATCAGAAGCAGTAATGCCAGTCGTAACAGAGGGAGCAGAGGCCGAGGGAGCAGAAGCAGACTGCTCAGACTGTTGCTGTTGACGCTCCTTATCCCAGCGTGCGTACAGACTCTTCTTCTGGTCGAAGAGCTTGACCAAGTAATGCTGGAGGTCGTTGGCCTTGTCATAGAAGAGACCCTTGTCGTCCTTCTCGACTACCTTGCAGTTGTTCACGACGAGCTGGAGGTCCTTCTTGAACTCGTTCAAGCTGCCATAGTAGTCAGTACTAACACGGTCGTCGATGGCATCGAGATCGACATGACGCAGGAAGCCCTGGTACGCAGGGAGATTGACGGTATCGAGGAACGGCTCGGTGAAGTGCTCGTTACTGGAATTTTTGAGGAGCTGATTCATGATGTGATCGCAGAACTTCTTGTCGTTGGCTGACATCTGTGCATCGTCCTCTGGCTTAGTGCTGTCCCACAGCTCTTCGGCATTTTGGCTTTTTCTGGTGTTCTGAAGATCATGAGCTGCCGTTCATGAGATGCTTGAGTGTCTTACTTACATAACGCATGGTGGCTGGTTGTGTACTGTGCGCGTTTGTTCGCGACATGTCACAACAAGTTGCAGCAAGGATCGGATTTCGATGTCGAGATATGGGCTGGTTCTCATGCCGAGCACTGAAATGTGTTGTGCCTTTCTCGTTCGAGGACTAAACCGAGAGCGGACGATATCGAGGACAGTCTTGGGATCCTGATCTGATAACCAACTCCTCAAGCCCGCTTGTGACAGCGGATTGAGTTGCACAAGAGTGTTGTCTCACCTCGAGGAATCATTATACTGACACATCTCTAGGCAAACATTTCGTATCTGGAATCTACACCCGAGTTACTGCTAGTTTGTTCTTTCCCATCAGACGGCTACACTTCTTTTCCACCTCAAACGATGATGTGAATCTTATTTCTCTGGACCCCTTATAAGAGGACTCTTTGTTCAAAAGAAGACCTCATCACCGACCTGACGCGTCGAACATCACGTCGCAAGTCAGGTCCGGCATCGTACAACCTCAGACTTCTTTTTGATGTCTACCGTGCTTCTTGACGATGCCACGACCTCCCGTCACAGTGGTGAGCGAACCACGTCCATGACCGGATTCTAAAGGATGTGGATCTCACAACAAACTACGTGAAAAAAACACTCTTTGTCTCATTGCGGTGTTACGAAGGAAGAGAGGACTGATTGTGAGATATGTCCATCCCCTATCTTGACCTCCTGCTCCTGTCTTTCCTCCCACGTATACGAGAAAGGCTCTCAATTCATGGGCGCACTCTGGATTATACTATCAAAATGCACAGCTTGATCTCAACATCAATACTCATCTACTGAGAGTCTCTAGGCAGAGTACTCTCGACGGACAATCCTCATTTCTCGAAACATCTCTGCATACCAATCCGTTACCAACCACCTTCCACTCCATCATCGAAACCCTCCTCAAAACCCATGAACACCACTCTTGACCCCCTCAAGCCTGCCCCCACCCACAACACCATTCTCCCTCAACGCAGCAGCAGCCCTCTCAGCAATCATACCCGGCAACAAAGTCCCCGCCGAAGCCACCGCCTTCATCTTCATATACGCAGTAAACTTGTCGTCATCAGGAAGCAACCAGACCGTCTTTGCAGACGCTGCCTGAGTCTTGCAATGCTGAATGATCTCCTGCATTTCGGCCTCGTAGAAGCCTTTGCCGATTATGACGGCGATGGGGCCATTGGAGGAGGTGAGCAGGGAGGGGAGTGTTGATTTTGCGGTTGAGGCGTCGTGGCTGGTGTGGATTACTGATGAGTGTGAGTAGATGGTTTTTTCATGTGTTGTTGTTTGTGGATCATGAGGTGTGGAGATAGGGGTGGAGGGGATATACCTTTGTATCCTTCCTTTTCCATGCTGGAGCTAAAGTTTGTGGCCATGGTCTGGCTCTTGCCGCAAAGAGCAATAGGTACAGGGCTTGGTAAAGACATTGTTGAAAAGGGACTTGAGGACCACAGTCTTTCTGAATCGGTATCGCCGAGAACAAATAAGTTTTTGGAGTATCTCGAAATCCGAGGAAGCAGGGTTGGTGGTTGAATTGGTTTATGCAGTGTCAACCTCATATACTTTTTATACAAATCAGGCAAGAATGATAGCGAGATAAGGAAGGAAACAAAATTGTATATTTCTAGGAAACCCTACTGCGGTATATATACCAAGATGCAGGTTATCTATGCAAGCCCTTGCAAGCAGTGTGGTCATCGATCCTGCCTTGCCGTCCGGACATGAGTTGCTCCCTCTCCGGCTCGGGGTTTCCGAGATCAAGTCCGAGAATTTTGAGATAATCTACCTTGTAATCCTGATAAATTATGCAGCTTTCTTGATTTATTTCGAGAGGAGCCAGGTTGTTCTGGCATTAGATCTGGCGTGTGTATGGTAGAGGTGAGATGGGGAAGAGGTTGGGTTGTTGTGCGGTGACGAGGTTGTCCGTGCCGAGCCGCTGTACGGACGAATGTTTGTCACGCAGGAGAAAAGGCAGGAGGAAACCACGACAAGACACGGACAAGACTAATGAACAATCGCACCGCGCAAGATCATTGAAATAGCTTTGAAAACAATTGTTTCTACATACAAAAGCTATTCACAACTCATTCCTCACAACCTGTGTCGTGACAGCAATAACCTGCTCAGTGACGGTTTTGCCAGCGTTGTACTGCCGTAATGCTTCCTCCTTGTTCTTGGCCATGTCAAGTCCCAAGAACAATAACCATGTGGCAAGCAAAGACAGGAACACAGCTACCACAGAAACGACAATGGTCATCCAGAGCCAATCGGGTATGGTCGAGGGCGCCTTTGGTGGATTAGTTATCTGGTCCAAAGATTGATCGAGGCGGAGAGCCATTTGCTCTTTCGAGAACTCGGCTTGGACTCGCTTGCGGCCATTCTCGCCCATACTGCGCAACTCGGCAGGGTTCGAGGTTGCGAGGACGCGCGACATGACGGCAGCCCATTCCTCGGGCTTGCGAACGTCACGGAGCCAGCCAGTTTCTCCTTCGACGACGGTTTCGAGCGGGCCTCCTTCGTTGGCAGCCAGAACGGGTACTTGAGCGAGCATGGCCTCGAGGGGCACGATACCAAAGTGCTCGTTCTGCGGAGTGTAAACGAGTAGGTCGGCAGACGCGAGAAGAGATTGCTTCAACGAGTCCGGCACAGAGAGGAGGAAGAGGGTTGATGTATTGTTGGAGACAACGGAAGGATCAGGAAGCGACTTGTGAGTCTCGTGTGACAGCTTGAAAGAGTCGGCCAGTTGTTGGAGGTCGTTGTGTGTGTTGACGTTCTCGGGGAGGCGAGGATCGTAACCACCAGCAATGACCAGCAGAGCAGACTTGCGAATCGAAGCATCGATGCTGGCAAAGGCCTTGACAGCAAGAGCAACATCCTTCTTCTTCTCGAAGCGGTTGATGCTCAAGATGAGATTTCGACCAGGCCACATGGGCTTACGCTGCAACTGGCTGGCAGTTGAGGTATCAACACAGGGATAGACGACCTTCAACTCTCTGCTCGCTAAACGAGGGAAGACATGCTTCACCATGCCACCAGTGAATCTGCTGTTGACGACGATTGCATGACTAGAAGCGGTACTCCAGCTCTCGATGGCGTTGAATGGCACTCGGTAACCCTTCTTCAAGACGGCTAAAGCGCCTTCTCCTTTCAAGGCGAGCAGTTGATCCGGAAAGTGGCAATAGAAGAGGATGCCGACATCGGTATACAGGAAGCGGAGGAGAGGCACTGCAGCACTCAATTGGTCGACAAAGAAGTGGGTGGGTCGGAGATGGTCGAGTTCGTAGTTCCACAAGGCGACAATGCACACGAGGTGCAGCTGTCGTAGGATGGCACAGAGAATGGCGAAGCGGCCGAAGATGGTTGGAGGGACTAGCGAATTGCCGCGCACTCGCACATCGAGAGTTCCTTTGCTCATTTAGCCTGGTTCCTCAGCATGCATAAAGAGGTGTATAGACGACGACTTACCATCGCGGGCCTCGTCGAAGCAATGCCCCGGATCGCAATGCGACGTGAAGATGGTGACCTTGTGCCCACGCGCCTGGAGACCAACGGCAGCATCGATGACCAGTCTCTCGGCACCGCCAATGCCCAGGTCTGGGTGGAAGAAGACGATGCTCTTCTTTTGTGCCATTGCTGATCAAAAGACAGGCAGCTCATTCAAGCGCACCCTGAAGCTTGTCGGCATTTGATCGACCCCGCCAATGCCTTCCTTTCTTGGCATCACAGTCCGGGGTAGACCTGAGCCGAGGCCCGTCCATGATGCTGCTCCATTGCTCCTTCATTCTGCATTCCTCTTCCAACTAAATGCTTCGTATTGACTCGTCTTTTATCGACATGAAGAATTGTTGACCGACATGAGTGACAACAACGCTCCCGATCTGTCCATCGTGGGTGATCGCCTAACATTACACCCACCCGGTGTCATTCAGGACCAAGAGACGCCTCTCCTGACTTCATACGCCCGATTCCGTTCAGCCCCTTTGGACTTTCTGCGAGAAGTCAGCTTACATCTCTCTGGTACTGGCTGGCGCTCATACGATGACTTTATTGGTCGGAACATATTCTACAATGGCTTCAGCGACCATATTAAAGCCTTGGTCTTGAAGAATCCGCGACTGCAATCTAGGATCTCTGAACTAGCTCACAAAAGACTCGATGTCGAGATTGCCGAAGGAACCCTTCCGAGCCACAAGGCCGAGGAGAGACGTAAAGAAATGGAGGCTCAGTTGGTCCAGGTCGCCGATTCTTGGACGGACCAAATGATCTGTAAGATGGACAGTAGAAGATTCATTCGTGGTGCCTACTACTTTGCGACGCAGCTTCTCACAAGAGCTTACCACCAGGGTATTCACGTCTCGAGTGATGAAGTCTTGCGCCTTCGAAAGGTTGCTCAAGAAGCAGAGAGAAAGAAACAATCCATCATCTTTCTACCATGTCATCGCTCACACGTCGACTATGTCTCATTACAGCTCATCTGCTATCGCCTCGGTCTTGCCCTACCCATTGTGGTGGCTGGTGACAATCTCAACTTCCCTGTCGTTGGTCCATTTTTACAACATGCTGGTATGTTCAACTATCCGCTTGCTTGTTCTTTACTAACTCTTCCGAGGTGCAATGTGGATCCGTCGTAGTTTTGGTGACGATGCGTTGTACACAACTCTGGTTCAAGCATACCTAGACACATTATTACAAGAAGGTCACAACTTTGAATGTTTTGTTGGTATGTACCATCTATCCATCTCCGCTGTGCACTGCTGATACATCTCCAGAGGGTGGTCGGTCACGAACAGGCAAGCTCTTGCAGCCAAAGTTTGGCATCTTGAGTTTCCTTCTCGAGAGTGTGCTGTCTGGTCAAGTCGAAGACGCCGTGATTTGTCCCGTGAGCACACAATATGACAAGGTCATCGAAGTCGAGTAAGTGGTGTTGGCAATGGTCGTACGGATCAAATACTGATCTTTTTCAGCTCCTACATTTCGGAACTTCTAGGTCAACCAAAACCTAAAGAGTCCCTAGGAAATTTCTTGTCGTCTTCATCCGTCCTATCCCTCAAACTTGGCCGCGTCGATGTCCGGTTCCACGAGCCTTGGAGTCTACGCGAGTTCATCAACGAGCAGAAAGTCCGACTGACGACTTTGCCACCTCGCATCAAATCCCCCGAGGACGTAGCACTCAAACGTCGTCTTCTGACCACCCTCGGCTACAAGGTGCTCTCTGATATCAATGCCGTCTCTGTAGTCATGCCTACTGCTCTGGTCGGAACCGTCCTTCTTACCCTTCGTGGACGTGGTGCTGGCAAATCAGAACTTGTTCGTCGAGTTGACTGGCTGACGGAAAGAGTAAAGAAGCAAGGTGGTCGAATTGCTCACTTTTCTGGTCTTCCAACCACCATCGTTGTCGAGCGTGCTCTCGAAGTGCTTGGACAAAATCTGGTTGGAGAACACAAGAACTTACCTGAAAAGACTTACTACGCCGCAGATCGATTCCAGCTCAGCTTCTATCGCAACATGACCATCCATTTGTTCGTGTCGGAAGCACTGGTCAGTGCTGCGCTATACACAAAGGTCAAAATGGGCGGTGGTCCAGAGAACCAAAGCATTTCATACAATGATCTGTATGACTACGTCTTTTTCCTCTCGCAAGTAAGTTGTTCCTTCTCGCTATCCGTTCTCCTGCTAATGTTGCAAGCTCTTCCGTGGCGAGTTTATTTTCCCAACAACACCTCTGGCAGAGAATCTGACCAACACATTGACCGGACTCGAATCAGACAATATCATCTCAGTCAGCCGGTCTGAGAACGACGGCAGCACAATCGAATCAATCTCACTTGATGAGTCGGAGCGTCTCTCAGGTCGTGAGAACTACGACTTTTACTGCTTCCTGATCTGGCCTTTTATTGAAGCCAGCTGGTTGGGCGCCATAAGTCTTCTGATGCTTACACCTCCTTCGTCCGATAATATAAACCAGACTTCGCTACCTTTGAACGCCGTCGTTACTCAGGCACAGAAATTAGGCAAAACTTTGTATGCCCAGGGCGACATCTCGTACCTCGAAGCAGTCAACCGTGAAACGCTGCGGAATGCGTATACAAGATTTGCCGAGAGTGGAATCATCTCCATCACATCACCATCTAAGGACGGCAAGATCCCTGCTGCTGTTCATCTCACTGCTGATTGGTTGCCTGAGAGGACAGAAGATGGGCATATCAAGGCTCAAGGAAAGCTTTGGGAGTTTTGTGAGAGTATAAGCAAGGCAAGACGAGAGGGAAAGAACAGACGGGATGGAAACACGGTTGTGAGAAGGATATTTGGGTTGGTGGAGTTGGTCGGTGCTGGCTTGTGGAAGGATGTCGAGCCCTCGACGGTAGCTGTGCCTGCCAAAGGGGCTGCAGGGTGGAAGAGAAGGGAGATTCGACCTTCACCAAAGCTATGATACCGGATAATGGCACTCTATACACTGCGCTTGAAAGCTGATCGTAGTTTCCTTTTGGATCGCGTCCAGTTTTCAGTGACAACAAACACACCACATTCAGGTTCTCAGCATGTCAATAGCACTACCGCTCCCATACCTTATATACCAGCACCACCGCCACCATCACATCGCCGCTACCGCTTTACCGCCAGGCGGTGGTTGGCCCAGCGGTCTCACGCCAACTCAATGTTGGCGACCCCCGCTGGCAGATCTCAAAAGTCCTCGGTTCGATTCACGCCATCGCCGCATGACAATTTCAGAGCCGTGACGCTCCCACCCCCTCGACAACCGAAATGAAACCAGATTATCTGGTGGCTTTCTTCCCGCGAACAGACTCTCTACGACTGAGCCCTATTAGCGGGGATTTGTTTTGCTGGTTGTGTTTTGGTTCTGCGGTTTCGAACGAGCTGTTGTAAGGCTTGTATTACGTTTGAATCACATTTACTAGCTGAGTATGGTGCTTCTCTTGCCAGTCTTTCCCAAAGCTTCCTGCAACTCTCAAAGCCCCTTGACGGGCTTCCCTCATCAATACCGCTGCAACCCACACGCCGAACACACCTTCTCAAACCCCCCAATCCTACTCGCGATTATCTCCTCTCCAACCTCAACCGGCAAACACCTCTCCCCTTTAGTCTCCATCAACGCATTACGGAGACTCCGCAACGAGAGCACGGTATCCGTACACGGCTCACTCTTTGCAACCATGGTTCCATCTTTAGCCTGCACCCGCGCC
This sequence comes from Aureobasidium sp. EXF-10728, assembly GCA_023848605.1. Classification (NCBI taxonomy): domain Eukaryota; kingdom Fungi; phylum Ascomycota; class Dothideomycetes; order Dothideales; family Saccotheciaceae; genus Aureobasidium; species Aureobasidium sp. EXF-10728. The sequence goes on along the minus strand of SWBG01000024.1, from coordinate 250,670 downwards.
TCCACAAGCACAAACCCATTGCCTTGATCATCTGTGACGCGGGTGCTTCGCCGCAAAATCTCAAAGTGCCGTTTGGGGTCGCTGGGGGGGAAGAGACGGCGCAACTCGTTCCAGATGGCTGGGTGTACGGGGCTGAAGTTTGCAGCGGAGGAGGCGGCGGAGGCGATGGCTGAAGGGTTACGGCAGATACAGATTGGTGGTGAGCGTGGTTTTGATGGTGGGATGGGTTGGTTGTGACTATTGTTGCGAGGGGGTGTTGCGGTGCTGCTGCTGCGGCGGCGGGGAGAGGGTTTCATGAAGAGGTGGTCGGTGTCGCTTGATGTGTAGTCTTCTTCGTCTGCTGAGCTGTAGTGGGTGAGACTCATGGTGCTGTTGTGCGGGTGTGGTTGTCGAGAATGAATATATTCACTAACGGTATCTTTGGAGTCAGATGCCGGGGTTAAAGATGCAGAGGATGGTGAACTGCTTGATTCACAGGTGAATTGGACTTGTCTTTGGCGATAACGATGATTGGTAATGTTGCTGTTATTGGATCTCCTTCTCTCCGAGATCCTGGGTGTCGAGTATATGTGTGTGGACATATTTGCACACGAAAGAGATGAATACATAAATGGCTTGTTTTGCTCGTCGCTTGCTATTCTGGCAAACAAAATCTTTGTTTCCTGCTTCGCTTGCTCGACATCAAACAAAAAGTAAATTGAAAGACTCGAAAAGAAAGCTTGCTGCAAGGACAAATATGACAAGTGTTGACGCAACACAACATGTGCTGTGTATGTTTCATCTCAACGTGGACGTGAGAGATTTTTGTCATGCGCACACACCCAACGATATTTGATATTCGCTCTCTGCAGCAAGTACGGATATTGGACATGTGTGGCGGCTGCATCGCTGGCTTTGCATGTTCGGTAACCGCTCTGCGGGGAGGGTTGGGCGAAGAAGGCACGATTGGTGTAACACACCTTTTGTTAGGGCATTTCCAAAGCGAGGCCTTAGCTGACCACCACCAGAACGCGGTCTTGTGTCCTCTTGTGGCTCTGTGTTTCCCGTGTGCTTGGGATCTTGTATGTCCCTCGTTCCCATTCGCTTGGGACATCTTATGCTACATCGTCCCGTTCATTCGGGAACCCATCTGGACCGAGATTCTCATGTTGCGCCTACCTGGTTGGACAGAGTCTAGGCCACACGACACGGGAAATTGATTCTTGCACAATCGATCCATTGTTGAAGTCCGTAGGTACCCGGGTTGCATCGGTCCAGAGAGCATCTTCCATCCACATCGTGGGACACCCGATAGTACAGATCCTCTGCACTTCTGCGTGACGGAGTCATCTCCAATAGAAGCTGATGCATCAACGATCAAGTGTCCGCGATAAGGGATTGCGGCGGTAGATATTGTGCTGGTGTGTCGTCCAATGAGAAACACCAACACTCTTGGCCCTCGATGAGAGGCCCAATTCAGTCACGGGCACTCTTTGCTGTGTAGTCACAAGACAAGGTCGAGTTCAGATTCGAGAAACTCGGTTATGTCGCGAGATTTTGATACATCTGGCTTTCTCACTACAAGCAGATGATCCTCGATGGCAGCTAAGCGAGATCTGCTTCGCTGTCAGTATCTGACAAGTGTATATAGACCAACAGCTTCGCTTGCAGTAAGAGCGTGATTGAAACCAGGAAGAATGTTCTTCGATATCCAATGAGACTTCATGTGCGGCAGCTTTGTTGGATCCGGGCATTGTCACTACCAACATCGATCTCGGACTAAAAATCAATGTGTCTGCGTAGTTCAATTGAACATGCATCGATCGGATTCAGGCTCATGTAAATGGCATCGCATGTCCATGGAGAGGCATGATTGCTTGCAGAGTCAGGCTTGTCGTCAGAACCGTCAGAGGAGATTGGCAGCACTAGGAAAATATCAACTTCTCTCTCCTTCCCCAGTACCAGCCAACACGCCGACTACCTTGTGTCCTGGTGAGGATATCTCGATTTTGACCTGACCATCGGAGGCACGGATAGTTATTCGAACCTTAGGGAATGGTTCTTAGGCTCCGGATTACAGAGACGACTGAGTCCAGAACCTGTCTGGTGTATGCAGCATACTTTTACCAACACGTCAACGGTGTCGAGACGATTGCAAAGGCTCGGTCTTGTGAAGCCTTCTGAGTTTGACAGGGAACAACAAAAGTAGCCGATGAGAGGACCCGACAGTGTTCCGCGTTCGCTCTTGAGCTCAATCCCTTGTAAAGACCAAAGTGCATGAAATGTGTTTGCAGCAGAACTGCGCGAACCCTTTCGCGGCAGGACCGGTCGGCTCTTGCTCACAAGACCGATGGCCAATCAGAGATGGCCGAACTCTTCGTCAGCGCGTGACAGCGGGGCACACTTTCTGGTCTAGGCCGTCTTTAGTTAGATCAGTCTGGGGTTGCGGCGGAGATGCCCCTCGGACCGCATTTTTGAATGCCGTTTTAGAGGGCCGAAGTGGCATGGACGAGCAGCCGAATCAATCTGCCGTCGATTTTGTTCACGGGTCCATGAGCTTGAGCAAAGTAATATATAGACCGAGCTCCCCTGGGGTTCCCGTATCTTTTCCTGTACTTCAATCCTCAATCTTCCATCCACCATTTCTCTCTTGCAATCTCTCAGAAAGTTGCCATTTCAGCACTTTCGTACTCCGCACTTGCTCAGAAAGTCCCCTCTCTGTCCTTGCACTCCTCGCAACCTCATACACACATCCGCCACAATGTCGACCAACTCAAGATTCGATCCCAACTTCACTCCCTATGTCGTCAATGCCATGGGACCCGGCACGCCCGACCGTGCTCGTGTCATTCTGGGTTCTCTGATCAAGCACATCCACGACTTTGCCCGTGAGGTCGAGCTCACCCCCGCCGAGTGGATGATGGGCGTCGATTTTATCAACTCGATTGGCCAGATCAGCACTCCTATCCGCAACGAGGGTCACCGTATCTGCGATGTCATTGGTCTCGAATCGTGAGTTTGACCGTCTCCCAAAGCACGAACACGGCTAACCAACAGTACAGCCTCGTCGACGAGATTGCCAACAAGATTGTCACCGAGCAGGGCATGTCTCCCACCTCCAACGTCATCCTCGGCCCCTTCTGGTCGCCCAACGCTCCTTTCCGTGAGCTCGGCGACAGCATCATTCAAGACCACAAGGAGGGTGGCAGAGTCACATACATGCACGGTGTCCTCAAGGACATGGAGACCGGCGCTCCCATCGAGGGTGCCGTCCTCGACATCTGGCAAGCTTCTTCCAACGGCCAGTACGACTTCCAGGACCCCGAGCAGACCGAGAACAACCTCCGTGGCAAGTTCAAGTCCGACAAGGATGGCAAGTTCAACTGGTACTGCTACCACCCCACTCCCTACTCTCTTCCCACCGACGGCCCCGCTGGTGTCCTCCTCAAGCTCATGGACCGCTCTCCCATGCGTCCTGCTCACATTCACTTGATGATCACCCACCCCGAGTACGCCACCGTCATCAACCAGATCTACCCTAGCGACGACCCTCATCTCGACATTGACTCCGTCTTTGCCGTCAAGGACGACCTCGTTGTTGAGTTCAAGCCCAGAAAGGACGACCCCAAGGCTCAGCTCGACCTCGAGTACAACGTCACCTTGGCCCTCAAGAAGCACCACCCCAACCCCAACTCTGCTCCTCCCGCTTCTTCCTTTGAGCGTTCCATGGGCGGAGCCAAGAAGCCCATCAACCCCAACAACCCTCCTGCCAACCTGTAAAATATTTTGACAACAACAAAAAAAAATTGGGGACTGTATATGACGAGGATGGCATACTCTTACGATTTAACATCCGCTGAGAGTGGATAGTGGAAAGCATACTGTGTATATACCGTGCGGGGTTCCACAGGAGGCGTCTTGGGTTTTGATATTTTTGGCGATTTTCTGCCATATTCATGTTTGCTTTTCTGCGATATATCCAACATGGAATCTATTTCTTTCAAACTTCAAATTGGTCGTGTTTTTGTGAGATGGACCACCTGCAACAGAGCTTGTGTTCCGCCGGATGTTCTGCTGTAAAATTCTCAAGTAGATTTTGCTCGCAGAGAAACCCTGTCACGTCGTTTGAAGTACATGAACTCAACGACATTACTGCATCTTCGGCTCAGAATCATCCCTTAATACTTTTGGTTCTTTTTCTTGAGCGGCATTGAATTACATATGTCCAATCAAATTGGTTTTGAGGTTCAGTAACGAGTCTCCGCCAGATGTTGACGTCGGAGCGTTTTCGGAGACATCATTCGGTGACATCTCCATGTGTCTGGACATATAACTTACGCCCTTCCACGTTTGTTCTTCTCTGTCATTGACACAATCAAACCACGAATTTAGGGCAACATCTCATCTGACAACTATGAGCCACAATCACAGCGAGTTCACAGCCCACAACCGGGATACTTGGGAGTAAGTCGAATGTTCTCTCTATGCTCTATATTCAGTAACCCTTCACCAGGACCTCCAGTCTTGCTTAACTATACCCCTCTCTGCTTCTATATGAAATTTAGACACACCTCTCATCAAATTCCTACTAATCCATCCATGCACAGCTCAAAAGCAAAAGACTACGACACAAAACCCTGGCAAAAAAAGATATCCGCTCAAGTCGCCTCAGCATTGTCTTCTCGTACCGACTGGCTGAATGCAACCTGGGTGTCTTCCTCAAACCCCTCTTGCAAACTGCTAGACTATGCATGTGGGACTGGGAGTGTGACTCGCGTACGTGCACACCTTCCCCCGAACCTGCCAAAGATTCTGATACTGATGATGTTGGATAAAATAGGCACTAAACACCCACATCACCCACGCAACAGGTCTAGACATTTCTTCAGCCATGCTAGACCAATACACCACTCTGCTATCCTCGTCTCATCCATCCCTGCATCTCTCCACCGCGATTGCAGATTTTTGCTCTGAAGATGTGGAGATGCAGCCATTCACCTCTTCATTTGATGTCGCTGGTGTAGCGCTAGGCTTCCACCACTTTGCTAATCCTGCAGCGTGTATCGCAAACCTATTCTCTGCTCTTAAACCTGGGGGTGTGTTGTTTATTGTTGATTGGTTGCCTAAGGATGTTGGTGCTGGGGAACATATTGGGTCTCGACATCTGCACCATCATCCCTCCTCCTCAGAACAGCAAACGCAAACGCCAGAATGGAAGCAAATGCAAAAAACCATCAAGACCAATGGGTTTACGGAGACTGATATGAGGGGGTTGTTTGAGGGGGCGGGATTTACAGAGTTTGGGTTTGTGGTGCTGGAGGAAGGGTTTTTGTTGCAGATGAATGGGAAAGAGGTTCACAAGACGGGGTTTATTGCCAAGGGGAGGAAGGTATAGAGTCTGGGAGATGGGGTCCGGGTTTGGAGTACTGTCTGGCTGTTGTTAGTCGATGCTGTTTCCGAGTTTGTTGATTGATTTTAGGATGGGGACTTTGTCCTTCTGGCGGCTGCTGGTTTGGGAAGGTGGATGTTGTGCGCTCGAATCTCTCTCGCTGCATTTACTGTTATTCACTTTTGAAAGACATTCATATATGTAGATTGTTGGTTCAAGAATGTCCAATGACTTGGAACGTTTAATCAGATCGTAATACCATCTATCCCGCCTTTCCGCCTGCTTTTTGTATGGAAATCGAAAAGTCTATAGATGAAGAACAATTGTTGCACTTAAGCCAAAGACTTGAGGTCGGTCATGCCAAGACGAGAAGCCTCCTCGGAGAACAGAGTCTTGATCTCCTTTGCATCGGTCTTGCCGTCGAGCTTGCTTTTGAAGACGGCAAGGTCGTCGACCTCGAGCTTGGCGATCATGGCATCGACATCGTTGAGGGCCTGGTCGATTTGAGCGGGGCTGGCCTCGCCGTCGGCAAAGTAGTTGCCATCCTTGACGGCACCGCGGACGACACGCTTGTTCTTCTTTGCGGCGTTCTTGGCTGCCTCCTTTGCCTTTTTCGTGTCGGCCTTGGCTGCCTTGTCGGCCTCCTCCTTCTCCTTTGCGAGGCGGGCTTCCTCTTCCTTGGCCTTTGCTGCCTCTTCGGCGAGTCTGGTGGCCTCGGCCTCTCTTTCCAGTCTCTTCTTGTTCTTCTGGGCATGCTCCTCCTTCTTAAACTTCTTGATGCGCTCGTCGAGACCGAGGCACTCGTCGACCATCTGGCGCAGACGCTGGTTGTCCTCGGCCTTTCTCTTCTTGCGGGCGTTGTTGTTCTTGCGCTCGACGTGACGCTTCTGGTCACGGTTCTCGTTGTCATCGGGGACATCCTCGTCGAGGTACTCGAAAGTTCTCCACGAGTCAAAGTTGTACCAGAAGTTGTAAAAGTTCTCGACGTGCTCGCGGGAGCTGTTCTCGTCGCCGAGCTTGGGGACGGGCTGGGTCTTGCTGAAGCGGCCCTCGGCCTTGAAGACGTTGCTCCAGAGTTTGTAGAAGTTGCCCTTTTGGGTCTGCTTCTTGGTTGGGGGCTCGACCTCGGCGGCCTCGTCGACCGAGTCGAATTGGCGGCGCTTGACGGGGTCGCTGAGGATCTCGTGGGCTCTCTGGATGCACTTGAAGAAGTTGTCGTCCTCGTTGCCGCCGGCAGCGGCTCTCTTGTCGGGGTGGTGCTTGAGGACCTTTCTGCGGTGGGCCTTCTTGATCTGCTCCTCGGTGGCCTTCCAGCGGTACTTTGTTATGCCGAGCACGGCGTAGTGGTCCTGGCTCTGTGCGGGTGTTAGATGTGGATGATGTGTAGATGGAATTGGTAGCACACACCTTCCAGTCCTTGGCCTCACGGGCAAGCATGGCAGGGTCCTCGGGCTCGCTGATGTAACCAGCATCCTCGTCCTCGACCTGCTTGACGTTCTCCTGTGCGCGGATGCGGTCATCCTCGGAGAAGGTACGCTTGTGGCGAGTCTGGGAAAAGAGTCAGTCCGGGTTCATGAGCAGAGTATAGAGAGCAATCATACTCTGCGGGCGTGGGCCAGGAAGTAAGGGCCGACGGGCTCGACGTTGCGACGAGCGGCGGCAGAGAGCTTGCCGACAGCCTTAAAGTCCTTGTCGGCGGACCAGCCGGCAGGAAGGGTAGGCAGAGCCTTGTTAATCTGAGATACAGACATATTGATGTTTGATATGGAGTAGAGGAAGAGGCTCGCTGCTCAAAATCTGCCCGACAGAGTCTCGATTTTTTGGGTCCGGGGAATCGAGCTTGGCGCGCATTCGCCTTGTCTGCCATCATTGCGACCATTATTTACAGACAATTAATTCCTAGGCACTCACACATCCATTAAACACAACATGTCGGCAAATCTTATAACCCACAACAAGACGGTTGTTCTGTCAACATACCGTAACCTCTTGCGCGCGACCCGCATCGCTTTCCAAGGTACACACCCATCGCCTTTGACTTGGACCACCACGACCAAGTCGCTAACTTGTTCCAAGGCGACCATGACACACTCCACAACTCTCGCAAATTCGCACGAGACGCGTTCGACCAGAACCGTGGCGTCAAGGCCGGCAGCATAGAAGCCGAAAAGGCCGTCGAACATGCACAAGGAGTGGCTCAGATTCTGAGGGAAAATGTAGTACAAGGCGCAACCGACAAGGAGGAATCCGAGACTTACAGTGAGTCCAGGCTGCTCCTACCTTTGACGACTGAATCTCCGACCACTGACACGATGCAACCAACTAGAATTGCGAATCCACGACCACACCGAAAAGGGCGACAACGAGTCCGTCAAGCAGTTCAAAGGAACCACAAAGTCTTTTGCAGAGGTCAAGCGCTGCTCTCTGATTTGATATGTAAAAATATATGATACCCCCGTCTGTTCAATCCTAGTCAGACCACTTGCTCGACAAGACACAAAACGCCATGCTTTCCTGCCAAACGCCGCATTCTCGTAAATCGAAGCCTTGCCTACTCGCCTGCAAGACTCGCGTATTGAACGTCCTCTGATCCTGGCGGCGGCGCGACCAGATCGAAATTGTCTGTGCTGCCAGATGGTCCAGCTGCCGAGGATGAAGGTCCAGCAGCAATGGCCGGCCTTGTAGCTGAAGCCGCCTTGACTGCTGCGTTCGTCTCGCGTCCAGCTCTTGCATTCGCCATACGAGCCTCTCTGTCCATGTTATCCAATGTCTTGGGCTTGCCCCACTGCACTCTGAGTGGCACACCCTTGACAACAGCTCTTCCTTGACACGAAGCAGCCGCTGCCTCGGCACTATCTCTGGCCATGTAGTTGACAAACGCGCAGTGTGATCGATGCGAACAGACGAGAGAGCGGAGTGCTCCGAACTGTGAAAAGAAGACGCGAATCTCGTGTTCGGGCAAGTCGTCCTCAACGCCAGTAACGAATAGTGACATGACATTCTTGTCAGCCGGAGGGAGAATGTCTTGTGGTTGTGGTGGCAGAGTTGCTGTGTTGGGGAAAGGGCGTGCTCTGGATGCACCTTTGACGGGACGTGACGGGGGTCCGTATCCTGCTGGCCTCGAGTCCTTTGTACGAATAGGCCCAGGTCTGGAACCTTCCGACGAAGGGCCTTCAAGCATCTTTTGTCCTGACGCAGCACCCTCCTCTTCCAATCTTCTCTGCTTCTTGTAGTGAGGCTCACTCTGGGCAAGCCTGCGCAGCAAATCCCTAGCCTTTTCATCCGTCTTTTCGTAAGCCTCGATGGCTCCTCTACCCTCTTCAATTTCCTTTTCATGATTTTGCGCATAGTATTCTCTGTTGATTTCGCTGTTTGGTCCAGGTGTGATCATCTTCAAGGCGGCGTCGCGCACAACGATGGGCAGTCCAAAGCTCAGATCGAGCATACAGCACTGGCAGCAGTTCTTCAGTCGAGCGCATGTGAGGCAGAGATTCGTTCGCTTTTGGCGGGCTGTGCGGTCCGTCTTCCAACGAAATACTGTGAATGGGCGAGTGCAGATTTTGCTAGTCGTCATTAGTAAGAGCTCGAGATTTCAGTGGACAAGGATGGGTGCTCACCATTCAGCGCCGTAGTCTTCTTTCAAAACTTGGACATACGGATTGTCGCCAAGGCACTTTTCACAGGCCGAGGGCATGTCGGTCGACTCCCATCCTGAACGGTTCAGATCCTGCTTGGGAGGCATGGTGGTCGCTAGCCTGAGACGATCAAAGTGGTATGATACGAATCGCGCGAGTTGTTGACAAAGGTGGATAAATTGTGGATGTGGCGCGACGCGTGTAACTCTGAAATGCACAAAAAGTGATTGCTGTATAAGCAGAAGCTGTCTCGAACGCCTGTCGCAGATGCAACGAAAGTGACGACGTTCTTGCCGAAGTTCAACCTACTCGTTCGAAACAGGCACCTCCGTCTTCTCTCCGCAAATGATGAGCCGGAATCCGTGGGTTCCGTATGCATGTGAGAACAGCGGCGGAAATTTGGGTGAGGACTCTGAGATGCGCTAGGGACAAGCCAATTGGAGATAATGAAATTGCGCGCCCCCAGAGGCAGGAACCCCCCCGCCGCGTCTCGTCTCGTACGATGTTTATGGAAAGAGCCACCCCTTTATAATTATTTTAGTGCTGCTGCCATTTCTTTGCCTCAATTCCGTCCAGTCCGCTTTCCCTTCCACTTGTCCATCAACTCTTCTCTTCGCGTTCAACCGCATCTTCAACCGTACCTTTTTGTAGTGTCTTTTTCTTCTTCTACAACTTCCCCCTTTCTTTCCACACTGCGACAATGGCTCCTCACTCTCTTGAACAAGAAGACCACTCGCGCGATGCTGCCTTCAACAAGGTCATGCACGGCACCTCCGCCCAGAAGAGAGGTGGTTTCGCCGCCATGTTGAGCAAGGGCGCAGATGGCCAAAAGGCCGCCGTCGACGAGTATTTCAAGCACTGGGACAACAAGGACGCAAAGGACGAGACTCCTGAGATCAGAGAGGTGCGTTGGACTGGACATTTATAATTGGCCCTGTACTGACCCCCTGAGCAGGCCAGAAGAGCCGAATACGCTACCTTGACCCGTCACTACTACAACTTGGCCACCGACCTTTACGAGTACGGCTGGGGTCAGTCCTTCCACTTCTGCCGTTTCGCCTACGGAGAGCCTTTCAAACAAGCCGTTGCCCGTCACGAGCACTACCTCGCTCACGTCATGAACCTCAAGGACAACATGAAGGTTCTGGATGTTGGATGTGGTGTTGGTGGCCCTGCTAGAGAGATCGTCAAGTTCTCTGGCGCAAATGTCACTGGTCTCAACAACAACGACTACCAGATCGAGAGAGCCACTCACTACGCCGCAAAGGAGGGTCTTTCGCACAAGCTCGACTTTGTCAAGGGTGACTTTATGGTATGCAATCTCTGAGACCTCAACTCAATCCTCAAAACTAACACAATCCTAGCAAATGGCTTTCCCCGAGAACACTTTCGACGCCGTCTACGCCATCGAGGCCACCGTCCACGCTCCTTCGCTCGAGGGCATCTACTCTCAAATCTTCCGCGTCCTGAAGCCCGGTGGTGTCTTTGGTGTTTACGAATGGCTCATGACTGATGCTTACGACAACGACAACCCCCACCACCGCGAGATTCGTCTCGGCATTGAGGTCGGTGATGGTATCTCCAACATGGAAAAGATTGAGGTCGCTCTTGCCGCCATGAAGGCTGCTGGATTCGAGCTCGAGCTCCACGAGGACCTTGCAGAACGCGACGACCCTTACCCATGGTACTACCCCATTGCTGGTCAGCTCAAGTACGCAAGCAGCATCTGGGATCTCCCCACTCTTGCTCGCATGACCAAGGTCGGTCGCTGGACTGCACACAACTTTGTCGGTGCTCTCGAGAGATTCGGTCTTGCCCCCAGGGGTACCCAAAAGACTGCCGACTCTTTGGCCGTTGCTGCTGATGCTCTTGTCGCTGGTGGCAGAGAGAAGCTCTTCACTCCCATGTACCTCATGGTTGGCCGCAAGCCCATGAACGCATAGATGATGAACTTTTTTGTTGCTTTTTCTTTTTTTCCAATTTTCTTTTTCTTTCGAATACCACTTACTAGAGAGCCCGACATGTTTTTATTAATTGGCTTGGAAGGGAATACTTTGCATGGCGATTGGGGATATCGTATGACAACAGAGAGAATCTGTTGCGTCTTGATTACTAGAGATGTAAAATGTACAATTACGTTGAACGATCACTTCTTTGTTCGTCGTTAGAATGATCTAGTCATGTCAATGTGCTTGATAGCTGCTAGACTGTTGTTGGTTCTCTGGAAGCAAAAGAGACATGATAGCAGCGCTACAGTATCCTGGGTGCCGTGACAAGTGCAGTCAAGGAGATGAACATTACACGTAGAGTAGACGCGAGCAACAGCAATGCAGAAGTATTGTAGATGGGACATTCATTATCATTGATATACTATATAGACACGGCGGCCGCAATGTTGAATACGACAAACACCTCTCCGCAATCGAAACGCAAAGATGAAAGACCGACCTACTTGAATCAAAAAGTCAGCAAAAAGGAACTTTTCCACGTGAAATTCTCCAATAAAAAAAAACATATTGTCGTGATATCGCAGAAACTCAGAAAGCCGTCTTTACTCAAGCCCTTCCCGCCGGCACCAAGAACCACCCACTCATAACGAGTGGAGATTCCCAGCACACGGAAGCCCCATTATAACCTTTTTTCCATCTCCGCCGAAGCAGAGACTACTAGAAAGGCATGGTAATTGTAACTCCACAACCCGTCATTCCTGGACTTGGACACAGGTGGGGTATCGGGGAGGGGGGCTCGGCGGGTATAGGTAAACTTCATTGAATGGATTGACTAGGTGTCATCATTGCGTTTTTTGTGTGTGTGGTGAAAGGGTTGGAGGTCGTGGTGGGAGGGGGGGAGAGTGTCTTACCCTTTTTTGAGATTGTAAGAGTGAAAGTGTTTGGTGAGAGTTGTGTCTTTCTTTGTGCTTTGTTAGCAAGATTGATCCAAGAAGATGGAGATGAGAGTGTGTGAAGGAAATGCCAAAGGTGAATTTCGGATCAGACAGGTAAGCTTGGTGTATGAGTATCCGCATAATTTTCTTGGTAGCAGAACTGAATAATAATACAATCATCCTGAAAACCACCTTTGGCGAGGATTGGGTTGGGGTAGTGAAGGAAGTAATGGCTTACCATTACAGAGTGCAAGAGTTCTTCCACCACGTGCGCAAGGCTTTTATGCAACGAGCAGAAGAACTCTTTGCGATCCAAGACAGATCAAGATGCAAGAAGAAACTAGAAAACTTTGCGCAGGTCAGCACAGGTTCACTCTCAATATCAAGTAATGTGTCGAGAAGTGAGGTAGGATGTGGTTCAGATGGTAGTGCATGTTAGTTTATGGCTCAGGAAACCCCGAGGGTTGATCGCCAACTAGTGTGTTGGGTTTTCTTCCTAACCAGTGTGATGTGGAAGAGCGAGACTTACGCAAAGAAGAAACAAAAACCATGACGAGCCGCCAGCGGTCTCGCATGTTGTTTGGCAAGTGAGTGCGCGCAAGAGGCAGAAAGTGTGTGAAGGGAAAGGAAGAAAGTCGGGTTCGCGCGTTCTGAAGGTTGTAGCAGAAAATTCGAGCTTGGACCCACGGGCGCGGACGTCACGCATCTTGCCGAAGTTTGGAGCAGAAGCAGATCAAGAAATCGAGAGAGAGAGGACATTCTAATCCATACCACTAGACTCTTATACCATGGCCGATCGTCGTCGTACCAATGCGCCTGCAGGCGGCACATCTGCGCCCATCTTTGTCCCTACCACAGAGTCCACATCATCACAACGACCAACTCGTCAACGATCCTCATCCACGCCTCGTAAAATCTTCCTACAGACAGGTCTTGTGCCATCCGCCTCTGGATCAGCCTATCTCGAACTTCATCCCTCCACCAATACCGCAAGAACGACTCTCGTAGCCCAAAGCGGCACTCTCAAACTTACTTGCACCGTCCATGGCCCACGACCACTTCCTCGCACCGCCGCTTTTAGCCCGAATCTTCTTCTCAGCACACACGTCAAGTTCGCACCCTTCGCAAGTTCCCAAAGAAGAGGTTATCTTCGCGACACAGCTGAGAGAGACCTTGGATTACATCTGGAAACAGCACTACGGGGTGTGGTGATTGGCGAGCGCTGGCCCAAATCTGCCGCCGAAGTCGTCATTACCGTTCTGGAGAGTGAAGAGGACGACTGGTGGCGTGACGATGATGCAAGCAAGAAAAACATTGGAGGTGTTGGCTTGATGAATGTGCTGGCCGGCTGCGTCACTGCTGCAAGTGCCGCTCTCGTGGATGCTGGAATCGACTGTGTGGATCTTGTTTCTGGCGGTGTCGCTGCAGTCACTGGCGAAGGAAAGGGGGAACTGGTGCTGGATCCTTGTCCGAGCGAACACAACGATCTTCGTGCGGCGGCTGTGGTTGCTCATCTACAGTCAAGAGATGAACTCACAGAGTTGTGGGTCAAGGGCGATGCGGGTCAAGGTTTCGAGACACTTGTCGATCGTGCTGTTGATGCAGCGGGTTTGTCGAGAAGTGTGCTCGCTGAAGCTGTCAGAGAGGCTGCTGAATTGAAGACGAGCCCCCAGAACGTGGACGCTGGCAAGCGAGAGGCGGTCAAGGCCACAGATGTCGACATGACGGGATGAATTGATCAAGTCATCCAGACGCATACATCAAAAAATAGACAGAGCCTGGAGATGTTGGAGGCTTGTTGCTCAGCAGGTTTGAGGATACGCCTATGCCTAAACCTTCGACCGCCAAAGTCACTCAAACAGCAGTGACAAGGGAGAGCCGGACGAGATCCAAGGGCTTCTGTCACGCCCTGAGACGATCGGTGTCTGACACAACTCGATGAGCCAGGGTCACGAATTTACAAAGCCGACTTGACAGAGACAGTCGAGCTGGAGAGTGCTATAAAAGCCAACAACCAGGCGTCGATAGAGTAACGACATTAATGTTGTAGCAGACGCCATGCATGTACCATACAAAAACCATTGAGCAAATCTATCAAGATACCACACGCTGACCACCGAATCATAAACAACCCTCCATATACTCTGTACATTGCTTGATCCCAAACAAATTCACCCTGCTGCGATTAGGCCATGCGTCCTCTCGGCAACCTAGGAGGTGCCGGACTGGCACTGAGCTTGATCGAAGGAGTACCCCTGGGCATATAAATCCCACTCGAAGGTCTCGCAATCGGCGTCAACTCACTGTCCTGCGTAGGCACCGTCTCCACCACGGGCAAGTCCTTTGGCGGATCCACATAATAACTCTTCCTCAACATGAAGACCTCATTCTTAAACAACCAACTCGCTCCCAAGAACAAGTCCGTCTTTTCATTAGACGCAGGACTGGTGAACCCATCTCCAATCTCCAAAACCTCAAACTCGACTTTTTCGTGCTGTTTTCTGAATTTCCCGGCCGCAAAGTTTAGGGAGAGGATGTAATTTATGCTGACCTCTCTGTCTTCGAAGCTGCACACTTTTTTGATCAAACCCACGCCTAGGTGATCGCGAGGAGGGGATTCGAGATTTTTGGCGGCTTCGTAGTCGTCGATTTTTTGGAGACTGTATTCGAGTTTGAGTTTGCGGACGAGGGCCATGGTTATGAAGTTTGCGCATGCGCCCGTGTCGCATTTGGCCCAGACGACTACTTCTTGGTTGTCTCCGTTGCGGACAATTAGAGGGATGTGGGTGTGGTCGCCGCCTTCCTGGAGTTGTGTTAGCTCTTGCATTGTGGTAGAGAGATGGAACATGTTACCAATGCTGACACAATGTCGTTGGCTATTTGCAAGGGCTTTTTGTGCCATTTGTCGACGATGCTTCTGATTACATCTACTTGTTCTGCTGGAATGCCGGATGAGGATTCGCTGTCAGATAGTGCTGGTGAGTCGTCGATGGAGAGGGCGGGTGTCAATTGTTGAGGGTCCATGTCTGTGTGATTGTTCAAGTCTTTTTCTTTTGGATGTTTGGTGTGAAGAATTAGATGGTGTGTGTTTTTGATACTCTTCCGTGCTTTGGATATAAAGATTGTATCAAAGCCGAGTGGAAATCAGAGGTTGGGAGACTCTCCATATACATACCAAAGGTCCCATAAGTATACCTACTTTACGCAATCCTCCAAGCCACCAGGCACTGCCGTCAATATCGTGCTAAGCCAGCCCATGGCGTAGCTCAACTACGATAGCCCTCGATTGCGATGGCAACTTTTGGAGCTTTCGCCCATTGATGGCGGGACGCAATATATTTTGCTCCACGAGAAGACATGGTGGGTCTTGTTAAATCAGCACTAAAGCAAGCCTTTGCCCAGGATGGGCAGAAGTTCAACCGCAGCTCTGAGACCGACAGTAGAATTTACCGTCCCGCACACTATATTAGGAAAGCGTCATGCAAGTCCTGCCTGCACTGCTCCTTCACCGGTACTCTCTCAACAACCACCACTCAGGCGACGAGGCACTGCTCTTGGCGAGTCGGAGTTCAGCCTCTCGCCCTGTGGTGGAGAGCGGTTCTGTCTATGCATGTCACATCCAATCATTGACATTACAAGGTGGGGCGGCACTCCCATGCAGATAGGCTGTGTTCAGAGGTAGGATGGCTTGTGTGACACTTTTCCTTTCTCCCTCTCTATTCTCGTCCTCGGAATATTTTGCCCTCTTCTTATTGTCTTTCGCGAATCAAGGCAGTCATCAATACTCCGCCACCAACAATGGCCGGCGAGAGGTATGAGCTTCCGGTCATCGAACCCGTAGACAAACCGAGTATCTCAACCAATGTCCGAGCTGTTGGCAAAGACTCGAGGACCAACTCTGCCGCAAGCTCTTCTGTTCACTTTTCGCCCATTTCATACAATACATGCAATACCGAGTCGACTTTCGTATCGCCAGGACTGTTGCGACAAAACTCTGTCCGCGAACGACCTGCTCTGCAAGGATATCCCAAGTTAGCACGGTTTATCGGCGAGAGACCTGGTTTTGCCATCTTTCGACGTTTCTCTGAACTCAATGCGAGAAATTTGCTGTATCTGCAGGCGGAGTTGCTGGATATTGAGGAAGAGCTGTATGATACTGAGATGGATGATCAGAGGGATCAAGATCTGAGGCAACTTCAGTTCAGCATGCGTGCCATTAATAATGGTCGAGCTGCGCCGGAGGGTTCCAGAGCTCGTTCGCGGTATAAACTCTATGAGGAGCAAAAAAGGCTTCTGAAAGAATACAGTGAGTGATTATTTTCTGATACTCAACACTGGAGGATAGCCCCAGCAGTTTGCCACGCGCTCTATACCCACTTCATCACTAACACAATCTCCGAAAGATGAAGTCTTGATTCAACAACATAAATTATATAGCCTGCCACGACCAACCAATGGCGAAGTCCGAGGTCTTCGAGAGTTCATCTGCGACAGCGAACAACACGGTCACAATAGCGAGCAAGAGTGGTTGCACCATCCCGAGAATACCATCTGGAGTTTGAGTGTTGATGAAAAGGCGAAATATGAAACGGACCAACAACGAGCAAGAGCACATGAAAGAGCAAAAGCAACACAAACAGATCTTGTCAGTCTATCAGGGCATGTCGCCCCCGACTCGTTCACCAACTTGTTGAGAAGCAAGGTGGTCCAACGCTTCCACGTATTCTTCGGTCGTCGGTTACTACAAGAAGATGCAGAATTTGGTGGTCATGTAAGTCACATGCTGATGAACTTTCAACAACCGGACTAACCTCTCAACAAGATGTATAGAGGTGAGGTGTTGGAGCGAATGGCCTTCTACATTAGTATCCTCTTCGCATCGTTACTCCCTACAGCCAGTATCATCGCCCTCTACTATATACCTGTCTTGATCTGGAGATTGATCTTTATCGGACTCTGGAGTGCGACATTCAGTATCTGCCTGGCCTTTTTTACTCCAGCGACCCGAATTGAGATCTTTATGGCCAGTGTTGCTTTGGCTTCAGTGCAAGGTTGGTCATGGATTCATCTCTCACACGAGAAAGCTGCTAACTGTATGTTCAGTCGTGTTTGTCGGCACGAATTCCGACCAAAATCCTGGACTTCCTGCTACATGATGAGGATTTTTTGATATATGATTTGTAGGCACGAATGATTAACGATACGAATTGGTTTGGTGATGACATGACTAGCATGAGGAATGGACATCTGAGCAATGATAAGCGAAGCTTGTGAATAGAAATGAATTATGATCATCAAACATAATACCGAGTCTGTACGGTGCATGTGTTGAGACGGAGAAGTGACGATGAACCAATAACGGCCCAAAAAGGAAAGCGCGAACAAAGGGTCGCGTGCATCGGCGCGTCGCACTCGAACGGAACCTCGATTCTTCCACCTACATCGCCAGTCGCGTAGCAGCAGACACTCAAACAACCATGGATCACAGCCTTTCAGACCCCAGCGACTGGCTCGACACATCACTCCCACCTTTTGCAGCCCTCGAAAACTCATTACGATGTCAAGTGTGCAAAGACTTCTTCACCACGCCCATGGTCACGACTTGTTCGCATACCTTTTGCAGTATCTGCATTCGCCGCTGTCTTTCTGTTGACGGCAAGTGTCCTGCATGCCGCGCCAACGATCAAGCCAGTAAATTGCGCAGGAATTGGGCGTTGGAGGAAGTCGTGGGCGCATTCAAGACGGCCAGACCTGTCGCGCTGGAGATTGCGACAAAGGACAAGAGGGAGAAAGAAATCGCTCCCACAAGATCAAACAAGAGACGGAGGACCGAGAGACACAGTGGAGGGAGCGATCTCACAGTACGAACCACACGGAGTCAGAGCAAGAGAACACACCAAGTCGACCACCAACCCGCCACCTTGGATGGACGAGAAGACGATGGCAGCGATGCCGAATACACAGAAAACGGCGGCACCCAACCAGAAAGAGCACAAACACCAGACGACGGCCTAGTCGCCTGCCCAATCTGCCAAACACGCATGAAAGAAGAAGTCGTCTTCAACCACATCGGAACCCCAGCCTGCACATCCCCATCCCAGAAACAAAGACACCAACAACAACCCCCACCTTCTTCCACAGCACAAACGCCACAACCGTCAGCAACCCCCAAACCCATCCCAGACCGTCTCGCCGAACTAAACTACTCTCTCCTCAACGACAAGGCCCTGCGCAAAAAACTCTCCGAACTCGGTATACCATCCACAGGTTCAAAGACTCTACTCTCCCGCCGTCACACCGAGTGGGTAAACCTCTGGAACGCAAACGTAGACGCCGGCGCCCCACGCACAAAACGAGACTTGCTCGACGAACTGCGAAAGTGGGATCGCTCCATCGGGCGGGAGCCAGATCAATTCGGCACGAGCAACCAAGTGATGAAAAAGGACTTTGACGCAAAAGCGTGGAGTACTGGCAACAAAGATGACTTTGCACGTTTGATCCAACAAGCAAGAAAAGCAAAACCCATACCCCAAGCACCATCGCAAACACAACAAGAAACCGCCCAAGATCAACACGACACCGACGCCATGCAACTCGACACCCCAGCCCCTGAGCAACTAGACCCGGAAAGCGATTTGCCGGTGGGTTATCACGATGCAACGCACCCGCAACAAAATTTCCCGGATGCAGAGCACCCGCCGCCGTCTGGACAGCGAGTGGATCCTCCACCGCCACCACCCTCAAAGGAAACCTCTTTGCCTGAGAAAATAGGCGATAAAGCACAAACGGTGAATATGTTTGAGGTGTCGAGTCATCCGGTTGCTGATGTCGAGACTGCGCAAGAGAATGGTGGGCATTGAGTGGTTGATGTTTTGTTTCTCTGGAAATGTCGATGGCGGATGTAAATCAAGGAAGATGGATTTGCTGTGTGTGAAGTTATTGGGACAGTTGAATGTGGATACAGAAGACGATGACATGCTTCTTGCTGGTGCTGGAAGATGAATAAGGTATAATGACCGGAAAAATTCCCAAGAGACTATACCAAATCCTTGCTTCTTGTTGATCTCAAAACGTGCAATGCCCGCAATGTATGATTGATCGTGAGGAAACAAGTATGCATAGCAGAGTATCAAAGTTCTCAAGACTGAATCAAGCAAATGCAAAAAAGAAAAATGCCATTAAGCGCCATCGCTGTGTCTATGTGAACTTCGTAATCATTAATCTGCAGCAGCAAAAAAAGAAAAGACGCCAACAATGCTATAGAAGCAAAAGAAAGGAAAGAAATCAACAGAAGCAACCGTGAAAAGGTACAAGCGACAAACTCCATTCACCTCGGCAATATATGTACCCACCGTTCACCAATTCAATCCTGGCTCGAGGAGTGGATCATGGGCTTGGATGTACGTTTCGCAAGCAACGCACGTAGAACGTTTCTTCGCGCTAGAGTGCCCAGTCAGCCAGTGAATCGCACTGATGGTTGATGACCAAGGCACCTGAAGCCAAGTCAATTCCACCGTCCTTGATCAAGACAGCTGGAGCAACTTTGTCGTCAAACAGCTCGTCAAAGTTGTCGGAAAACTCTGACTGTTTGCCAATCTCGGTAAAATCGATAAACCCGCCTGGCAAGTCGCCAAACGCATTCTAAGCGTCTGGTTTGTCACTCAGTGCCTCTGCTCGATGGTTAGCGGATGTGAAAGAAACAAGATCAGATTTGAAAAACTTACGTGTCTGGTGAGGAGGAGAATCAAGTCTGAGACGTTTATGAGCAGGATACTCACTAGCGCGCACATATTGAGGGTCTTGAGGATGAGGTTGGCGATGTTGGCCGTGATGTGTGGGAGGTGGAGAAGGTGGACGGTTCATGCTACCTGCTTGAGCAGCAGCAGCCTGGAGTTGACTTATAGCTGCAGCAGGAAGAGAGTCGCTGGCAGCATCTTGTGGTGCAGGCTGAGTATGAATTGCAGGGTCGTGTTGGTGGTGTTGCTGGTCATGGGAGGGTGGAGGATAGACATTGGACGGTGCGGCATGGCTCTGTGAAGGGGAAGGATCGGGATAGCGATGTTGTTCGTGATGGTCGTGTTGATCATGATGGGCGGGTTGCTGAACGGGCGCAGGATGGTAGACGGGGTCATGGTCCTGGTGTATGGGCTGGTTGTCGGGTGCTGAGAGCGAAGCAGCTCGCATAGGACCCTGGTCAGGTGTGGGTGGGAAGCTGATGTTCTTTTCAGTCATTTTTGACTGCAGAAGAGTAATGTAGTCTCTCAGAGCTCCGTTCTCACGTTGGAGGGTCTTGAAGTTCTCTTCCATGACCAGGTATTGCTTCAAGTCATCCTCTAGCTTGTTGATGTGCTGCTCCTTGCGCAGGCGGAAAGCGCGCTGGGCGGCACGGTTCTGAGCAGCACGCTTGGTGTTGGAAAGCTCGCGCTGGGCCCTTCCCTTCTTGCCGGCAGCAGCTCCTTGAGTGTTGGGGTCGGCGGGGTCGGTATGGGGGAGGCTCAGATCGGGACTCTCGTGGGTCATGCCATACGGTTGGATAGCCATGGCCGGGTTGTGATGGTGGTGGATAGATTGTTGGTGAGACTGGTGGGCGTTGTAGGAATTGGTCGGTTGCGCATGCTGGTGAGGCTGCTGTGGTTGAGGAGGGGCATGGTTGTTTTGAGCTGCGATGAGTTGGTCGCGCAGACCTAGAGTTGACTGTCAGTGATTATCCGAGAGGCACAAAGAGAGCGCGGCTTACTCATCTCAAAGGCCTGCGAGTCCTGCACGATCTGTCAGCAACGAGTCGTCGAGTTTGGGTTGGCTAGCACTTACAGCAGCCGAAGACATGGTCGTTGTCGTGGGCGCAATGCCGGCGTCGCAATATGAACAGCTGCTGCGCCTGTCAGTGGTGCTCTCCTAGCAAGAGCCATGTCGGCGGTGATATATGGCGACAAGTTGGTTGCCAGACTCACCTCGTCCTTGGTTGTCGGGTTGGCTTAACTGGCCGTGATCACTAAGCAAGACTTATGTAAGACGCCGCCAGTCAATTCAAGAGGTGCTGTTCTACCCCGCTTTATGATTGCACCGACTTCCTATTTTGTGCACCTACCTTGGCTGACTGCCTCGCTCTTTCCATTACGACTCTTGCAATTACCTGAACAAGATATGAACCGAAAGTCATGCCTTCCCTTGACTTGTCTTGCTCTCTTGTCGGGTCTTAGCTTGTTTTGCTCTCCTGCCGGGCCTCAGCTATCCAGCTTTCCTCGACTCTGCATTGGGTAGTCACGTAAGAATATCGCGACCTCCTCTTGACCGTCGGATATCTTACTCGTTGTGAGACGACGTGTGTGTGACCCATCAAGTCGAGCTTAGGAATCTCATCTGGTACAACTGCATCTCTGACCGCCCATATGAATATATGTATGGATTCTAGCGATTCTCAAGATTGCTCACCGAACAGAGCCGAGAAGGGCTCTTCACAGACACTGCTATCTTGCATCTCCATAGTCCAGGTTGAAGATGCAGCAAGAGAGTTCTGATGGTTTCAGAAGCGCAAGGGAAAGATGAACAGATGAAGCATGTTTCACTCTCTTTCGAGCTTCCAGATGTCCCTTGCTGTCCGTCAACCCCGAGTTTAGCTGTAACCTGTCAATGGTGGCTGTAGATCCCCGCTAGGGTAGATGCACCCATACTTTGACAACACTGTATAGCTTTCTGAATGAGTATTATATACACTCGGAGATATACTGAGATGATGAAAGACAGCCTTGTCGTCTATTGAGGCCATTGCTAGGAACATTACCGTTAGGCCAAGTTGTTGGAAGATAAGAAGATAGGGGCGTCCCCACCGGTGTCCGAACCCAAACTCCCAGGCACGTCACCAGCCACGCGCAAGCTCACCTCGGACTTGACTGACACTTCCTCACTCAACGGCTGACGCGGATTTGATCGATTTTGTCTGGCATTTCCTGAACGATCTTGTCCTTGTCAACCCACACCTACAATGAGGAACACCGCCCGACTTTCCTTGAAATCCTGATAACAACAACAACCTCACCAATCTCTGCGAAACTCGCGCCGAACAAGCCCCGGAACATGCTCCCATCACTGGATGATTGCAACGAGTGCAAGCCTGCCTACCTCCAACGCAGACTTGACTCCTTCCCGCCTTCGACGATAGCTCTATCATCTGCACCTTTTGCTTTGACATTTCTCTTTGTCGCTGTCGCTGTATGGCAAAAAGTTGTCCCGCATCTTTCGTCGTCAAACTCGCAAAAGGACCAGAACATACCATTTTTCAATCGAGAGACTCAACGCGCAAATAATCATGGACTTGGTACTATGCGCACCGTCACTTTCAAGCGTGTGGCTGCAATCACCTTTTCTACAACTGTGGCTTTGTCGGCTGTTCTTGTTGAATTGATCTTGTGCGAAATTTCGAATCTGCTCAATCCTGCAGCTAGAGGACTGGCTTTGCGCATTACTCTGTTCTCACTCTTGATTCTGATAATCATTGTTATCCCGAGTCTGGAAGTCCATACCTTGGTCTCTGGATCACGCCCTCGCGCCGAGTATGCTGCGCACAACACACGCAAGTCTCGACCTACTCTTCGATACACATTCGAGGCTTTATTGCTGGGTATATGGTTCCTCGCCTTCTGGTACATGCCACACACATCACTTCTTCCGGCTTCTCTACATTCACAAGCAGGTCACCCGAGCGAGCACAAGGACTTTGACTTTGTGGAGGCATGTCTCGAACGGGTTGGCATTATTGGAATCTCCCTTATGGCTTCTCTTGCTGGATTTGCTGCGGTGTCATCAATCTGGCAGACTTTTGGCGTACGACACCGGGTTGTTCGCGACAGTGATCTTGCACGTAAGGAGAGCGGATTGGCTGCAACCAAAGACATGTTGGCAGTCAAGCAGAGCCGTCTACGTGCTTTGCAACGCAAAATGTCCGAAGCACCGCAGGACAAAGGTGGCATCGTTACCAGAATGATTGGCTCGATCAAGGGAAACTCCGACACAAACGAACAGCGTAGCTTGGAGATGGAGATTTCAGGTTTGGAAACAATGTCCATGACTCTTTCCTCATCCCTGGCAACACTCAAGTCTCGGCATGCAACTCAGCAACGATCGCAGAATAGTGTTGGAAAGTTTTTAAATATGCTCAACTTCGGCTTCGCACTGTACTGTCTCTACCGCATTGCAGCGACTTCAGTCTCTTCTCTACGCAGATGGTGGCAGCCAAACACAACATTTGCGACATCCGATCCGATCAACAACGTCCTCGCCCTGCTCACTACACACTACGATCCTACATTAGATCGCGAGGCCTGGTCCCGTCAAATCTCTTTTGTATTGTCGGGCGTCATGCTCCTGCTATCCTTCAACGCCGTTCTGCAAACGTTCCGCCTGTTCACCCGCTTCTTTCCCAGCCTGGCTGCTCGCGCGCAGTCTGCTCTTCCGCTCGTGGTCTCACAGGTCGTGGGTGCATACGTAATTTCATCCGCGTTACTTTTGAGAAGCAATCTCCCCAGTGAGGTGAGCAGCGTCATCAGCGAAGCCCTGGGCGCACCACTCGAAGGTCGTTTCGTAGAAGCTTGGTTTGAGAGCTGGTTCTTGATCGCTGTGGTGGTGACCAGTATCGGTATCTTGATCAGCCGTAAGATGGGATCCTCTGCCGATTGGGAAGATTGGGAAGAAAGTCAAGATATGGAAATGGGCAAGATGCATTGATAGGTGGTTTGGGTATCGGTTTGAAAGGGCTGCGTAGTGATTTCAGGGTTAAGATGTATTGATGGCGTTCACAGAGGAGATGGCCTAGTCGACACTATACCCGCATGGATTGGCGCAAAGGATGGGAATTTGTGTTTTAGAATAATCATGGTATCAATACCTCTGCCGAGGAGCGATAGCCTTTGTTGACAGATTCTTGAGATGTTTGATCAAGAGAAAGATGTTTGATCAAGAGAATACATGATTCTGTGATTGTCCCGTCCCACCTCTCTCCATTCCTTCATGCTCCATCTCATCGTGCTGCTGACATCAAATGAAGTAGCCCTGGGATACGTCTCCCATATTGCGTATAACGAAGTTTTGACCAACAACGAACGGCTTGGGGATATCAAATTCTCCGCACAGGGTGACATCAACACCTGGAAAGACCAAATGGCGTTCAAGTCCCAGTTTGAGCATGCGTTTGCCTGTCGCAAAGCGTGTTTCCCGTGCTCTGAACATGATGGCTTCCTGTCTAGTTGGATCGACAAGGATATAAGCTCTGATATGGTGAAAGAGCTTGCCGGCAAGAAGTACGCGAGGAGATGCTGATGAGTCCTCGGACAGTTCCTCTTGAGTTCGCTTATCGTCGGGAATCGCCTCGCTACGCATGGAAGTGACAATTTCCTGAGGAACGTTCTCCAGCAACAGCAGCTGAGGAACAGGGTAGATTTGACCGCCTGAATCCTTGGCGAGAGACATGATCGAATTGGCCCATGCCAAGTAGGCCAAAGTGACAAGAGACTGCTTCGGTGTGCTCTGCAGCCTTTCTGACCATTTCTGCAAGAAATCCTGCAACGTTGCCCAGCGCCTGTGGTGGTAATGAGTGGCACGCAGAATCAACTCCATGATACGACATTCGACCAGATCGCGGTCATCTGTCCTGACATAATCGGGACTTGACCAACTGGTCATGAGGAGGTGCTGCATGTTGAACAAGTCTTCCAGCGAAGAGTCGCAGATTCTGAGAAGCATTGCCTCTATGATCGGCAGAGCGGTCTCGGATGAAGGGTGAAGTGGCAGCACAATGGTAAGCTTGATCAGAAGTTGTCGAAACCCATTGTTACGGCAAAACCTCATGTCGTCGAGACTGCATATGGCCAAAGTCCATGCAAAGGTAGACTCGGGAAGTGGTGCCTCGCGAACTGGGAAAACGTCATCCACCTCATCCTCGTAATCCATAGCATCCTCATCATCCACATCGGATTCGGCTTCGGCTTCGGCCTTGAGGGTGCTCCAGTAGACGTATTTGGACGTGTCGATAAAGCTATACTCTGGCTTCCAGATCCCATCAAAGACAAGTAGACCAAGACGAAGAACAACAGTATCGAGTTGCGATTTTAGTTTTGCGGCAGATTGTTCGATGGTCGCGAGTTCTGTGCTCATGGTTCGGCGCGCATTTTCCTCCGAGATTAGCCTGTCAGCATCTTGAGCCGTCTGTCGCTCGAGAGTCTCGATCTGTTGCTTGAGTGTCTCGATCTGTTGCTGGCATTGACGAACGTTGGAGTTATGTTGGGCGACTTCTTGGGTTGCTGTGTCAAGCTTGGATTGAAGCATGCCCTTTGCGAAGGTGGTGTCGTTGTTGGCTTTGTTTGCGGCTTCGAGATTACTTTTCGTTATCTCAAGTTGTGCTGCTCTTGCCTTGCCGCTCTCTTTTGCATCTTCAAGGTCTTGTTCCAAAATTCTGATCTTGGCTAGGGCTGCCGCTGCTTTCTCGACCTCGTTCTGAATGCGGGCACTCTGGTCAGTGTCGAGTTTGTCGGTGAGTTGTTGACGATATGCCACCAACTGCTCCAGAGCAGAAGCGATGCGCTGACCAAGTTTCGACATGTCCACCTCTTTGCTTGCCACACTCTCACCATCATCGAGTGCATCATCTGCACGGCTGACCAGCACTCTGAACACTTCCTTCAAGGAAGCGACGACTCCGTACTTGTTGGCTAGAGCAGCGTGCTCCTTGGACAACTCCCTGTATTTCGCGCTCAGTTCCTGAACCTCGTCTTCGGAGCGATCGAGAGAAAATCTAAGATCCTTCAGTTGTTCCAGGACTCCGTCATGTTCCTTTCTTTGTGCCACCGCAGCACCTCTCAGCTCTTTGATGGTGCGGTCGCGCTCTTGGATGGTAATAACAGAAAGTTTTTCCGCTTCTTGGTGAGCTTCCTTTTCAGCACCTATTTCATCATAGCCCTCGCGGTAGAATGCCTCGTTTTGCTCGGCACGGGCAAGTGCATTTTGCAATAGCTCCAGCCTTTCTTCCAAGCGCCTCTTTTCATTTTCGAGCTTTGTGTTCAGCGTCGTGGCCCTTTCTACCTCGGCATAACAGCGTTGAAACTCTTGGCTGAAGGCAGCACCAAGACCCTGAGCAGTGCTTACAGTATGCGCCACAGCCTCTTTGGCCAACATCGCCTTCTCTGCTTGTATACTGTCAATGCCTTGCTTGACAATATTCTCAAGATCAGCATTTCGCTTGTTGACTTCCTCGGCCATGGCGCGACGGTGCTTGTCGGCCTGCTCGAGGGCAGAGTGCTTTGTTTGTAAAGCATTGTTTTCGCTTGTGGAGGCTGTAAGTGACGTCTTTGTAATTGCAAGCTGTTCTTCCTGCTCTGTCTTAGTACCTATTAACATCCCAAGATAAAGATCAATCCACTTACAAGTTCTTTGATCTTTGCCTCCAAGGCATCGTCGACAATGGGCTCCGCTGGAATCTGGCTTTCCAACTCTTCCAGTCTGAGCTTGAGCTGTTGAACCTCGGCCTTTGCCTGGTCGCGTTCATCTTCGTACGCCTTTTGAGTTCTGATCATGTCCTCTATCTGCTGTTCATGGTCTGTTGCTTGGTCGTCTAGCTGACCGCGAAGCTGCTTTGCCACGTCGTAAAGCTCCTCAAGGGTCCAGGACTCCTTGTCGGCGCCCAGGACCTCGGCAAGTTCTTCAGACGTCCTATTATCGTTTGCGCGGAGGTCTTCAGCAACCCATTGGACGTCTCCAAGAACCTGTGTGATGTATGGCTGCTCTGCAGCGGTCTTGTACTTGGAAGTGGCTCGGAGAAGTCTCCACATAGCCATTCGTTGGTTTTGAGTAACCTCGATCGCATCTCTGGTCGTGTGAAATTCGGTGCCAGCGTTTGCGCGTTCGATCAAGGGTTGTAGCGTTTCTGCCAACTCTTTGAGGTCGTCTCGAATCTTTTTACCTTGCATCAAATCAAGCTTGACCTTGTTGATTTCTCTGTTGCGATCCTCCATCTGGACGTCCAGGTCTTCTGAAGATATGGTGGGCGACATTGTGCCATAGAGCTCGAGATCACGTCTGTTAAATCAGTGCCAGGACATCTCGATATAGTCTGCGGTGATACGTACTGGAGTTTCTTGAAGTTTTCGACGATCTGCTTGCCTTTGGATGCATCTTTGTTTAGGACTTCTAGCTTCTGCCATCCAGCTTGTCGGATCATATACTTGCTGGTCGTGGCAGCCGGCGTGGCAGCCGGCGCGGCAGCCGCGGGATTGGTCGCCATGACGGGCTGAGTGCTGCGATGACTTGAATGACGAGATTGAAGAGATTGAAGAGATTGGAAATGGCAAGGGCGAGATATCTGTGCTCGACGTGTTGTTGCGAGTGCCAGAGAACAGACGCGTGTTGCTGGAGCTCTATGAGAGTCTGTTGCGAGCTGGAAGGCGCGAGACCAACAGCAAACATTCACGAAACACAAGACACGGGTACATGCATATTGCTTCTACGGATTTCCAAAAGTCTTCAGGTCGATCTCTCATAGGTCGACCTTCATGTCACACAACACGGAAAATTGACAGTGGCTGATCCTTGTGCTCTTACTGGATCTTGTTGTCTTTCTTAGCCCGGAGCTGCTGATGTGTTGTGACCAAATCATTCCTAGCCTTTTTAATGTTATTTTATTTATCTTTAAGACAACTATATTTGGCACAAGACTTGTCCAACCAAGTTTTACAAGTAAAAAGAGTGCTAGCAGTACCCTTAAACTTAGCTGCAGTGTGCTTAGTCTTGACGAACTGCTTGAGTTTGGTTATCTTTTTCCCTGGCTTGTTGGCACGTTCTTCAGTTTCGCAAGCGTCTGTAATAGCGGCAGGAAATTAATGCGTCAAGTCTTGACGCTTCCTGTCCAGCCTATCTTTGGCCATGGTAAGAGACGCGTTGATAAAAAATTGTTGTAATAAGAAATATTGAAGAAAACTGAGATATGGATTCTTATACAATATAAACATAGCCAAGTACAGTTAGGTACTCAATCCACAGAGTGGCAAGATAGAAGCTGATTAAAAACGATAAAGGAAAGTCATTAGTTAGTATTCAGTACAGATGTGGCATGTATTGGCCGTGAGATGAGATACGAAAATGTTTGTGCCGTTGCTTGAGCGTAGGTTGATCATGTATCTTTCGATGGACGATCAATCAAGACTGTTTAGCGAACGTACACAGTGGTCCAGACAACTGAGCCCTGAGTAGCCTGGGGGCAGTACGAGGAGTAAACAGTGACTGTAGGGTATGCGGCTCCAGGGTTTCCAGCACCACCAGCGACGGCGCCGGCAGTTGAAGAACCGATGACATTGCCATTCTGATCAACAGTCTGGTAAACAGTCTGTGTGGCAGCGGCAGCGCCGTTACCATTGACGGTCACTGTGACGGTCGACTGACCATAGTTCTGGGGCATGGTGATGGTCGACACGGGGTTCACATAGGTGACAGTCGAGGTAGGAATAGCAGTAGTGACGACTGCGCCGCTAGGGAGACCAGTGGCGCCACCGTTGGCATAGACGGTCGAGGTCACGATAGCGTAGACAGTGGCTGTGCTTGTAGGTCCAGCGACATAGGCAGTAGTGGTCTGGCCAACGAGAGTGACTGTGACAATTGCGCCACTTACGGTGGCAGTTGTAGTGACTGTGCTGGCAGTGCCTCCGTTACCAGAGTTGTCTTGAACGCGAACAGCGGAGTCGAAGCCGTCGAGAGGGGTGGCGTAGGAGACAGCGCTGTAGAAGCTGCATTGCTCGGTTGCGATTTCGAAGGTCGTGCCGACACAGCTGGGAGCCAAAGAGCAGAGATCAACGCAGTTGGAGAGCGTAGAGGGCAGGGTGTTGTCGATGGCCTGGCGCTTTTGGCGGATTTCTGCGAGGGCGTCGTAGGTCGTTCCTATGAGGAATTCCGAGCAACTGATCGAGAAAGTAACCTCAACGTTGGACAGTAAAACACCGCCGTTGAGTCTGGGACTTTTTCCTAAATGTTAGCTTTGATTCAGGCAGATGTAACAGAAGGGACATACCAGATGAAGGATTCAGCAGTGACGTTGCTAGGAGCAGCAGGAGTAGTGCTGTTACCAGAGGTTCCATTGGTTGCTCCTCCGTTGTTAGCACCGGCACGGCTGATGACAGTGGCAAAGTCATTGCCGGTATCAACGGCTCTGGATGCATCGTCGATGGAAGAGTAGAAGGTACATGTGCCGCTGGCCTCGTCAAAGGCTGTGCCGGCACAAGATGCGTTGTCGGCGCAAGTTACGAGACAGTCATCCAGAGAGTTGCCTGCGCGCTTGGCCAAGATGATAGCAAAGTTGATCTTGACACCCGTGTAGCTTGTGAACGTTAGCGAATGATATAAAGATGTAGGGGACTTTCCGAACTAACCTGATGTCAATCTCGAGGAGGAAGACAACTCCGTTGATGGTGATGATGGTCGAAGGAGAAGAAGGAACGGGGGTAGAGACAGCGCCGGAAGAAGTGGCAGAAGCAGAACCGGTAGGACGAAGCGAGGTCGAGTTACCAGCACCGCCAGTAACGCCAGCAGAGCGAGAGGCACTTCTAGTAGCACTGGCAGTCGAGTTGCCACTCTGGCCAGGGGTACGGGTGGCACCAGCACCAACGGAGGTGGCAGACTGGGTTCCATTGAACACGGAAGAGGTCGACGAAGCCGAAATTCTCTTTTGGACGAGAGCAAAGTCAGTGCCAGGGGCGTCTGCCTTGGTGTCAAGGTCAACGCTGGAGTAGTAAATGCAGTTGCCAGTGTCAGAGACGTAGGCGGTGCCCTTGCATTCGACATCAGCCGAGCAGACGTTCAAGCAAGATTGGATGCTAGAGTCGGCCTGTCTCTTTCTGGCGAGGTTGAGGACAGTTCCTTGGTAGCTATATGTATGTTAGGCATCGAATCTTGAACAAAAGACCATTAAACTAACGAGGTGTCGTCTTGAATCAGGTACTGAACTCCTGCAACAGTCACCACGGAGCCATCAGTGTACTGAGGGCTGGCCGAGGAGGAAGTAGCAGAAGCGATAGAGCTGCTGTTGGTGTAGCTGTTGTAGCTGGAGCTCTGAGCGCTGACAGCGCCGAGCAGGGCCATCAACGAGACGGCATATCTGGCGGCCATTGTTGTTGGAACGAGAGAAAAAGAACACTAAAGCGAGTGATGTTCTGGTCGCTGGTCGTCTGAGTTGTTGACTTGAGTGGATGAGGAGAAGAACGAGTCTGGTCACGACCACTCTTTATATCTATGCCATCTCTCAACACCAACAACATATCAGGGACGTCATTCAAGGAAGGATTTCCCGTGTCTCATCCCAAGAGCTGAGCAGCCGCTGTGCAACAAGACTGCAGTTCATTTCGCAAGAGCTCCTATGGTACGCAGGAGCTGCAGTCCCAAGGAGCGGCAATTTTATCGACCGTTGTTCGCTTGCTGGAGTTGGAGGGAGGCGAGCACGTCCGTGTAGCAGGGCAAAGCAGCAGGATCGGCCCAACGAATAGAGTCCTCTGTTAGACTAGTGAAACGTGCGGTGTGGATGGGTATAGAATCTGGAGGATATGGTATGATCGCCACGAAGAATTGGAAAACATGTCTTACTGCCATGCGGCTCAAATGTCAAAAAGCAAAGAGGCAATGAATTACCGGCTTTGTTGTGGGGTGTAGTGATTCTTGCTCGACTGCTATAGGTTGGGGGTGGGAGTTCGTGGGGTTTGCTATCGCAAGAACAACGGTTGTTAGTCCACCCCAATGGCAACGTCTTTTCTGTAACAGACAAAGGATGGCAAGATGGGAGGCGATGCCATGACGCATGGGACGTGGTATACTGTACGGGGGCGAATTTCTCGAGCTTTTTTCTCATTAGAAAATTAAGAGCGAATTGACTGACCATAACTTCGACAACTGCCAACCGGTCGACGCTGAATAGAATCGAAGAAGCTGCAGTGTTGTGTTCCTGCATTGAAATCCAGGGACATCTGCACGTGCTTGGCGTGCATGCATCAGCTCAAGGGCCAACATGCAGGAGGAAGGATCGTCGCAAGTCGCGCTATTGAACAACTCGATGCTCCTTCGTTTGTCCCCGTTACAACTACTACAGTGATATTCTGAATCACCTTTGAGATTGCGTATGCATGCACATAGCCATTCCGCACCCTGGCATCCTTGGGAGTTCTGATCCAATTCGCCATCCACCAATGGCGGGCATTTCGCGACCATCTTCGTCTCCACAAAACTCCGATCAGATCGCATTGCCGAGCATGTCAGTCAAAACAGATCAACGGGGCAGGTAAATATGGAGGAGTGAGGGTACAGCAGACACTGATTCGGGAAGGGCAAGGCGATCCTTCACCGATTGACATGAGTGATGGTGGAGAGAAAGACGGCCTTCACCCAACGCGTCTCGGTATTCAACCACCTGAACAACGAATTGATCGAGATATGCGGCCCGAAGTGGTACATTGTATGATGGGGTGGCTCAATCTTGCGGACGCTCCAGAAAACTTGGGTCATTGTTGACCTTGCTCTCAAATTTAGACCACCATGCTTCAAAAGCCTTGAGCGGGACAGTGTCGCTACCAAATGACGCAAGGAAATTGAAAGCGTTGGCGATAATGCGCTGGGCGAGGATTTTTGTCGTGACTGGAGAAGCGGTGGCTGATTGCTGCAAAGGCACCATCTGTGTCGATGAGTTTGCCTTTTGCTCTGCCAGCAAGGCCTTGACCTGTTCAGCTGGTTGTATCTCTATGCCGACGACGATGGCAGGTCCTCCTACTTCTACGCCTTCCGTAGTCTCATCCAACATGAGTTGATCGTCTCCAGCGCCCGGCGCGACATTGTTTCCCGTATTGATCTTGAACATGGTCGAAGGCCTCAACGACGACAATGCGCCAACCAGCTTGAAATCGGTTGACGGCGGTATTTGGATAAAGATGGCGGCAGCGGCATCGGGAGGCAGCTCGTTGCCCGGCAAGGAAAAGACGGCGATATGGTTAAAGGCTGGTCGCGAAGGGACTTGAAAGGCGTATTGCGTCGGAGAGATGGCCTGTGGTTGCGCGTCGATCGGACGACCAGAGATGAGGAGGCCAAACATGGCGGCGTGCTATCAATCGAGACTTG
The DNA here is from genome assembly GCA_023848605.1 of Aureobasidium sp. EXF-10728. Taxonomy (NCBI): domain Eukaryota; kingdom Fungi; phylum Ascomycota; class Dothideomycetes; order Dothideales; family Saccotheciaceae; genus Aureobasidium; species Aureobasidium sp. EXF-10728. The sequence goes on along the minus strand of SWBG01000024.1, from coordinate 218,656 downwards.
ACTTGTGAGATGAATGCCTTGGTTTGACTTGACTTGTACAACCTCGTTGTCGACGGACCCTCGTAGATTTATCGTTGGCCTGAGGATCCGAACTGTGGGGCCAGCTCTGAGCTCTCGTGTGACTGGCACTTTCTCGAATCCACCGTGACCGAGCCTCGGCCTCTTTGGTATGCGACACAATCTACACAATCCGTCATCTCACCAACCATCATGGACATGTTTTCTTTAGACAAAGTGCGCGACATGTTACCCTCGTTGCCTCCTCTGTTGTCTCCTTCCATCGACAAATTCGACAAGTCAGCAGATGCGACAGCGACACATCCTACAGAAGCAGAGACCAGCCAGCAAGCTCATCTTGACAACAGCGAACCCATCAGTTCTTTGGATCCACAACCCATCGACGAGTCAAAACCAAAATCAAATCTCGACCTTGTCAATGAGTGCGACAGCTTCCCCTACTTTCAATCTACCCCTCAGCTCTATCTCAACCACGTCTCAACATACTACCACCTACGCGTTTCTGCATACCCCGACACCACTCTCGGATATGTTTTACCTTCTGTCGCTGAAGTTTTGCGCGGCCTTGAAGAGTGGGAGTTGGACGACGATGAGCGAACTCTGACCCTAAAAGCTGGTAATGACGAGCCAACCCGCAGCGCAATTCTCGCCAGAACCACAGCGGCCATGCGCGAAATTGGTCACTTTTCTATTCTCAAAGGCTGGCGCAACGAGCTTTACCCAGTGTATGGACCTGCGCCCGCCAGAGAACTACTTTTTAGTGTCGAGCGTGCAGCCAGTGCTCTTTTCGGTATCGTCACCTACGGAATTCACATGACCGCGTACACAAAGTCCGCTTCTGGCGAATTGAAGATTTGGACACCACGTCGCTCCAAAACCAAGTCTACATATCCCGGCATGCTCGACAACACAGTCGCAGGTGGCATGGCTACTGGTGAAAATCCTCAGATCTGCTGTGTACGTGAAGCCAGCGAGGAGGCTTCGCTACCGGAAGATCTCGTCCGCGAAAAGGCACATTCTGCAGGCACTGTCACATATTTCCACATCAGAGATTCTCGTGCTGGGGGCGAAACTCGACTACTGCAACCAGAGTGTCAATACATCTTCGACCTCGAATTGCCCGAGGATGTCAAGCCAAAGCCTTCGGACGACGAGGTCGAAGAGTTCTTCTTGATGGGCGTGGATGAGTTGAAGGAAAAGCTCAAGGCTGGCGAGTTTAAGCCGAATTGTGCTGTTGTGCTGCTTGATTTCTTTATCCGCCATGGTGTCGTGAACGCTCAAAACGAGCCGGACTTTATCGAGATTGTGAGCAGGCTGCATCGCAAGTTGGACTTTCCCACAGCATGAAGCAATAAACAAGTAGCATAGGTCTATTACCAAGGGCTGGTCCCAATTTTTAGAATCAATCTCGTTGAATCTGTTGAAGTCGGTGGATGCACGCAAGGGGTGGTCGTAATTTTGACAAGACCATCAATCTTGGTCGACTGAAATTGGTAAACTCATGTCGAACCACACTGCCACCTGTTTATGATAAGTTTGGGCCAACTTGTACATGTAGCACAATATGCAATACTAGGAAAGTATCATTTGCATGAAATGGACAAGAAGTGTTTGTTCTAAATTTATGTGACATCACTGACAGGGTCATACCACAAGCAATTGAACAATGCCAAGACCTCTGTCTCGGTCCAACACGGAAGGAACGTCATCGAGGATTTGACATCTTGAGTTTCTAAGCAGGCTACGAGCAGAAGGTTTCCACCCTATATACTAACAGTAGAGCCGCTCAGGTAGGTTTCTAGCATCCTGCATCCTTTTTTAAAAAATACCCTCAATCCCACTATCATGGACTTTCACCCAAACACGTCAGAAACATCCGAGTACGCAGCTCTCAAAGCGTTCCTCAACGATGAATCCTCGGTCGAAGAGACGGTCAACAAGTTCACTTCCAACCCCGACTCGTCATCCGCAGAAGACAAACTCCTACGTTCGTGGGACGCGCTAGGTCTTATCGCCTCAGAAACACCGTCCGATTCGTCTCAACAGGAGAAACTCGTCTCTTTCCTCACCGCTGTTCGCGACTGCGACACCAAGGTCGGCGACGTAGAGGGCAAATCGGTCTCTTGGTCATCACTCCCACTCTTCGGTCGCCAGATCCGCGAACACTGGAACTATGACGAGAGGGCTGCACAAGATGACGACAAGGTCGCTCAGATGTGGGCGAATGCGAATGCCTTTGCTGCTCGTGTCACGGCCACTGCGTCTACATTTGACAGCTCGGACCCACTCGACTTTTCGTTGTACGCAATTTGGGCATTGAGAGCGGCGCTGGAAGACAAAGACGATGTTCCCGATGCCACTGTACGGGCAGCTGCAATGTGGATGCTGTATGCTGGTGAAGTGTTGAGGAAACAGAGCAAAGACAAGAGAAGCTACGAGGGCAAGGTTGCGCAAGCGGGAAACAAGTATCCGAATAAAGAGTGGAATGGCTTCGAGATGGATAGATGGAGAAGCTGGAACAATCGTTTTGCAAACATCAGTGAGGTCTCGCCGTACCCCGAGATCAAGGACATTACGAAAAAGACAAAGAGACACATGGGTGATTTGGCAAACTGCTGATTTTGATGGAAGAAGGATAGACATTAAGACCGCTACAAAAACACCTCTCTTCCGCAATCATACCGTACATCCCAGTCATTTATCGTACACATCGTTCAAGATTTCACCTCCCTACTTCTTCATCAAGTCTGTCACGCCTTGGATGAGCATGCTGATGGGACCGCCATGAGCTCTTCGCATCTGCTTCTCTTCAAGGCGGTGTTCGGCTCTTAGTTCACGCCTCTCCTGCCGGAACTCGCGCTTCTCATTGCGGTACTCGCGCTTCTCATTGCGGTACTCGCGCTTCTCCATACGGTTCTCTTGACGATGCTCGCGCTTCAATTGCTTTCGCTCGCGCTTTGCTGCGTGCTTTGCTGCACATCTAGACTGACATGTTGGTCGGACAGTGCGCGTTGTGATGTTGTTGGATGTGGAGTCGAGGTCGGCATTGTTGATCGTGAACTCGTTGTTACGATACTCTGTTGCATGGATATCGTTGCTTGGGCTGATGTTCTGAGATTCTTTCTCGATGTGCTCGTAGGCTGGGGGAGGTCCCAGAGGGTCATCGTGAGCAGTACGAGAGATTGTCATTGGTTGGTCATGGACCAGCTTGGCCATGGTCGAGACTTGTCTGTTGGCGCGACGTTTGCAGCACATTCTGGTGGTGATCGGTTGTTATTTGTGAATGATAGCTTGGGATGTTCTTTGGTATGATCTTGAGGTCCGAAGATTTAGATTGAGATATTGTTTGTCTAGTGATGAAGCTTGATGAGAGGGTATGAGCTGCAAGACTATCGAGAACTGCTACAGTATTTATCTTTCCGATGCGTCTCTGACATCTGTATAGCTGTGGCTATGTCAGAACGTACCTCTTCGCAGCCCCGTCCGCTTTAGGCAAGGTCACTTGAATACGGAGGGATTCGACGCCGAGCCATAGCCACGCAGCGAGCGATCATTGTCCGTTCTGGTTCTGATGGAAGACTTGCGGACGTAAGACCAGGCAACGGAGGAATACAAATGGAAGACTTCCTCGAGAATGTCGTCGGCCGTAAATGCTGGCTGTATGAAGTTCGTCCATTTCCTCCGCTGTTCTGCGTGTCAGATAGCATGCATCGAGCGAGAAAAACTGCGAGATGGCACTCGTCTAAAAATCGCAGCATCTTGATGGATCCCTTCTGCTGCAGGAAACTGGTCGCAGAGAGTCGCGACTTCCTGTTCACGCGTCACAGGCAGGGATTCTGTTTGCCGGGGTTGCAGAAGTGCAGCCAGCCACCTCTCCAACAATCCGTCCTTTCGCAACCAAGAAAGGATCCTACGGTGTCGCGCTCGTCATTGCCTAGCATGTCCGCTGTATCTGAAAGTCCTCTCCGAAACAGCATCTCCGTCATTTAGGACCAGGGTCAAAACCATCATCCATCTGAAACGCCAAGCCTGGAGCACTATACCTCTGCTAGCCACTCAACCAATCCTCCATCGCCGTGAACTATCTTATAATGTAGCTTGCCATGTCAGGACAAAAGCAATAGTGTGTTTCGCTGAACTTCTCGAGGTCGAGTCGACCCTGCTGGCATGCTAACATCAATTGGGGAGGAAAATTTGGAAGATGATTGCTAACTTTAGCTGTTGAAACTTGACGTACGACCCAATTGAGAGGCATGCAACACTAATGCGTTACAGCTTTGCTGCAAAAGACCATGAGCAGTTGGATCCTCGGACAAAGTCCAGCCAAGTACATAACTACGAGGTCTGCAAGATTTGACATGTCAGATCATTCAACTTACCTTTCCAGTTCGTTACTAATTTCTTGAGCAATCATGCGGTATTCTATCGCTGCGTTGTCGCTTGTTTCTCCAGCGCTGGCGCTGCCAACACTACCTTGGCTGGACGGTGGGTTGTTTGGTGGACATCATCTGTTTGGTGATGCATTCTCGCACGGCCACGGCCAGAATGGTGGCCCTGATTCCTACGCCAGAGCACCAGCATACAATGATGACTCTGGTTCTTATGGCAGCGTCTCGAATCCAACCAACGGTGATGCATCCAACTACGAAGGAGGACCTGCTTATGCCGACCAAGGATCATATGGCGGTGCAATGCCCCAAGGAAGTGGTACATCGTCTTCCGCAGTCGATGCAGTTTCTGCTAGCACAGGGATACCCAACAGTAACAATTCCGCCCCCTATGGATATGGAGCTGCATCTTCGAGTGTAACTCTCGCACCTACCATCACAACTTCAAGCGTTCCGACTACGACCAACGCTCCTGCAACTCCATCGGGCGAAGACTCCTCGTCTGGTAGCGAACAAACCTGCGCAAGTCCCGATGTTCTCGGCTGCGAAACAGCTTCCGACTCTTCTGCATCAGAGGTTACACCAGATAGTGTCAGTGTCTACGATTTCATCATTGTCGGAGGAGGTACCGCTGGTCTGGTGATCGCAAATCGATTGTCCGAACTTTCAGACACATCTGTTGCAGTCATTGAGGCCGGTGATCTGGTATTCGACAACAAGAATGTGACGACCGTGGACGGCTATGGCTTGTCCTTTGGCACTCCGATCGATTGGCAATACGAAAGCACACCCCAAGCCTATGCTGGAAACAAGAGTCAGACGCTGCGAGCTGGCAAAGCTCTTGGTGGAACCAGCACAATCAATGGTGAGTATATCGGCGCGCATAGCTGAAACTACTTTCTGACAAGTTTTTAGGAATGGCATATTTGAGAGCCCAAGCAGCTCAGATAGACGCTTGGGAGCATCTCGGAAACGACGGATGGAACTGGGAAAGCCTGTTGCCGTATTACAAGCAAAGTGAACACTTCCAGATCCCCACCGAGGAGCAGTGCGCAGCTGGTGCCACCTACGACATTGCAGTACACGGAACGACAGGCCCGCTCAAGACTGGATGGAACAATGGTCTTCTTGATGGAAATGTCACCTCACTAATCAACGCCACATACACGTCCCTTGGACTGCCATACATGGAGGAAGTCAATGGCGGCAACATGCGTGGCTTCACTCGCTACCCAGCTACCGTCGACCGCGAGCTCAACATTCGTGAAGACGCTGCCCGTGCTTACTACCTGCCCATCCAGAACAGAACCAATCTGGATCTCTACACAAACTCTGTCGTGCAGCGTATGACCTGGGACAAGGACTCATCAGACTCAAAGCCTCGCGCCAACGGAGTAGAATTCACTGATGCATCAGGAAACAAGAAGACTATTAGTGCCAAGAAGGAGGTGATTCTCTCAGCTGGTGCATTGAGGTCACCACTCATCTTGGAACTGTCAGGCATTGGAAACTCTGCGTAAGTATACTCGATTGATTCAAAAGGCCAGTGACTGACCAGATATAGTATCCTGGAGCAACATGGCATCGATGTGAAAGTCGACCTCCCCTTTGTCGGAGAGAACCTTCAAGACCAGACCACCGGCGCCGGTGCATACAGCTCCAACGCCAGCTTCTCGGGCACCGCCGATTACGTCGGCTACTTTAATGTAGCAGACATTTTCGGCAACGACACTGACAGCCTCAATAGCACAATCAGAGGCTCGCTGCTCCAGTATGCCACCTCTGTCGTGGAAAAATCCAACGGTGTTCTCGATCAGAAGGTCATGGAGAAGCTATTCCTGATCCACTACGACCTCATCTTCAACAAACAGATCCCAATCTCGGAAATCTTGGTCACGCCAGGAGACGATAGAATGGACTTTTCATACTGGGGCTTGTTGCCGTTCTCTCGGGGCTGCGTCCACATTGCTTCTAATGGTTCTACTGTTCCTGCTACCATCAACCCAAATTATTTCCAGCTGGACTATGACTTGAAGCAGCAAATCGGTACCGCCAAGGCAGTGAGAAAACTGGCTGCTTCTGACGCCTTATGTGAAGTCGTTACCAGAGAACTGACGCCTGGTCTCGAAAGCGTGCCCCTCGATGCCTCTGACGAAGCTTGGGCCAAGGCCGTAAAAGAAGGCTGTGAGTATCTAGACTTTTGCATGCCAGAAAACAGAAAAAAGCTGACTTTCTATACCAGACCGATCAAACTACCACTACATCTCCACAGCCGCCATGATGGCTCAAGATCTCGGCGGCGTCGTCGATACCAATCTCTTGGTGTATGGTGTTGATAATGTGCGCGTCGTCGATGCCTCGGTCATTCCTTTCCAGGTCTGTGGGCATCTTACTGCTACCATTTATGCGATTGCAGAGAGGGCTGCCGAGGCCATCAAGAATCGCTACTACTAATTCAAAGTTCCTCCTCACACGGTCTCTTTTTTGTTTTCCTTTTCAAGTCGCTCTTGTCATAGCTATAGTCAGAATATAATTTCTCGTTGTCTTTCGATGTTTCGATGACGTGAAAGAAGCGGAAAGTGATGAGCTTGGCAGAAAGTGTATCTGGTCGTGGTCGACAGGAGAATCCGTGGCCCGTATACTGCCTAATTTACACTCGCCAGTAGCTTGCATTTGCTACGATCCTAGGATGGGCGGACAAATGGAGGTGCGCGATCCACCGGCAGTGAAAAATCCTTGCCTTCATACACTCCGATCCTTGCAGCTGGGAACTGCCGTCATGCTATACCACATGACAAAAGTCGAAACAGACCATTGTCTCAAGAAAAGCCAACCCATCACTGGACTCGCTTGCCAGACCCAACAAAAGAGACCTTTGCTCTCGTGAATGCAGTGGATCCCGGGATGGAGTTTGTCGTAAGCATTTCTCAGCTTGAAACTAGAGTGGAGAATATGTGACTGGTTGTCTCGCGGGTGTTTGTCCACCAATTCCTTGATTGTCGACGTCATAAGTAGTATTTTCTACTCCAGTGACCCTCAAACGCATCTGTAGTTAAAAATGGCCTGTTTACAGATCTATGCAAACAAAGCTCGTGTCTGCTCGAACTCTGTGTGGTGTTCGCTGGTGCTTTGAAGGTAATGACAGTGAGGAGAATACACCCCAAAATGTCACCCTGTACTAGCTTGCATTTTGCCGTGTTGGGCCAGATGTCCAGGTGCCGAGTCGGCGATTCTGATTGCATTGACAGCTGGGTACTATCGTGCCAAACAGTCTTCGGGTGTCACAGCGCAATGATGATGGTTTGAGCGTTTTGGTTGTACACCATCCTCGGCGTAGACTCAAACGAGAGGCTCTTCATTGCGTCTATACGCGGCAACATGAAACCTCGAGAGATTGTTTTGCTCGAAGATCGTTGCTCTGTTCAGCGTCATTCGATCCCACAGCATTCTCGAAGCAATGTCAAGACCGTCCAGCGGGTACAGATACTGTTGTAAAGTCATGTCGGCCAGTGACCAGTCAGTGATGGAAAGACTCGAGACCAGCTTCTCCAGTCCATCCAGCAGTGCGGGAGGTGGAATCTGCATTGTACTGCATATTGAGAACAAGGCCCATACCCCGACCTCGGCGTAGATAGTGTTGATCAGAACTTCGGGAACCAGAGAACTGCTCATTTCCCAATATTGTCCAGAGTTGTCGCCCTGAAGGTGGGAGACGAGTGACAACAAAGCAAGCTTGATATGCATCTCAGCTTGAACCGATATCGTGTCATCGATGGAAGTCTGGATGGGAGAAAAGTTGCTCGTTACATTATCCAGATGGTTGTACTCGAGCAGACGCGATTGAACATCAAGCAGAGCATATTTTCGATGCCGGGTTCTCTTCATGATGAGGTTGATCTCCGAGATGAAACCCAAGGTTGAAGGTGCAATTGCGCAGATCCGATGGGTCTTGACAAAGGCTGCGAAGCCTACAGGCAGACCAAGGCTGCGCATATCACCCATCAAAGGCTTGTTGAGTCCTTGTGGCACGTAGACAGGCTCCATTCCAGCATACCAAAGCTGGTCGTAGGTGACGAAGCCGACGAGACGACGGACAATGGGCGGAAAGGTGGCGTCATGAAAACCTCCACGCAGGTTCACCATCGTCTTTAGCCCTGTCATGTGTGCTGTTGCCGAGAGCTCATCACCGAACTGTAGCTCCCACGCACAGAGCAAGCACACTGTTGCAATCAGCTGGTCACTTGTGTTCATACCTCCAGTCGAGTCCAATGCAGTCTGGAGACTACGCATTGCTTCTAAGCGAAACCATGCAGTAATCTCGGGAGTCCGCTCTCGTGAAAAGGAGGGATGAGATGATGCAAGAAGGAGGTTCGTGTAGAAGAGGGCTCGATGTGACACTGTCTCAGGCCAGAGTTCTTTGCGAAGGATTGGTCGATCTGACATGTAGATTGGATCGTGGTCAACGGGAGCGAAATACGTCAAGTCTGCAGGGTTGTTAGTGAAAGCTTCAACAACTCAGAAGCACGAGAACTACATGTATTGACCAACTGTGGAATCTCGGCATGCCAGGCGTCGACATAGGGAAATGTCAGAGAGGAGTCGTATTGAAAGTTGAATTGGGCGAGTTGCGGTGAGACGATGTAATCCGATTGCGTCGGGCTGGCGGAGCTGGAACTCGCAGAGGCATGTGTTGAGGAGACAGAGAGCGACGAGAGAGAAACTGAAGAGCTGTGGAGTAATTCTGGCGTGTCTTTGACCGCTTTGGCTCTGCTCCTCCGACGTGCTCTCGTAGGCTTCTGGTCCTCAGGAGAGGTTGAATCACCGGCCTTAGCAGCGATAGTATTCTTCCGGCAGGTAGCACTACTCAACGCAGCCTGTGATCGAATGGCCCGTCGAAGAGCGCCCTTTTGAGTGTCAGAAGGGAGTGTGATGTTGATGAACATGTTGCATTTCTAAGACCAGCCTCGGCAGGAAGTTGCGAGTGAACTTTGGAGCTGGTTCCTAAGCTGCGCACTGTGGCAGGGGGATACATATTAAAAAGTCCCTCTGCGGAGGCAATGACCACAATGCTAACCAGTAGACGAACGTATTCGAGAATCGCAAACTACTCAGCTATGCTCGCATCTGCAACAACGTTAAAGAAGTGGGGGCCACTAATCCTTGCCGACTAGTAACCTTAGCCAGTCTACTGGATGCATGTGCGTGGTATGTGCATCTCACATGTCCGACCACTTTGACGATCTGATGATTACCTAGTTGGGGAGTCCGCAAGAGGCTGCAGTACAATAGACTCTCGATCCTCTGGACTGAGTTCAAGATGCTCCGCGGTTCATGCTTACGCAGAATGTCAAATAAGACGCTCATCAAAGAGGACGGAACAACAGATAGGTCGAGAGATCTGCTCGACAGGCAGTCCAGAGACACATGTAACATGCTTGATAAGTGGAGCCTTGCTCGAGTAAGAGAGCCACGAGTAAGAGAACCACAATAGGATAGGCGACTGGCTTGTGTTGATGGGGGAGGTCTGCTTCAAGAGAATCCGAGGCTGTGCGAAAGCGCTGCTTGAACCTATTTGGGAAAGGTGTGTGCCCGATTCGAGCGCGATTTGGAAAACCGCGTCATCGCGAGCCTCTTGGAACCCTTTTCTTCTGCACTCGGTCCTCGCCGAGCGAGCACGCCAAAGAGTATCATGCATCGACGTTTATTCTGCTAAACTCGACCGGTGTTAGCTCCGGGGCGACGACATAGAGCACAAGTTCCGCGTGGATTTCATTGGTCTGTCGCACCAGATTACAGCAATTCGTTGTTCGGGCTCGAAACCGCCGCCGTCAATTCGTTCACGTCCATATCCATGTTCACGTCAACAACCCAACCTTCTCATGCTTCTTGCGACTCCACCAGGCACAATCGCGGTTCCACACGAGTAGCTGTAGCTGTTACTAGTCATTTGCCCGGCAGTTTGCAATATCAGGGTGCGCCAAGGAGAATTTCAAATTGACAGTCGTTCTAGATACATCTTTGGAGGCGTGTTGTATCATGTTCTCGACCTGACGCACCTCGAGTACCTTGCAGCTCGCAAAGGCGTTGGGACACGAGGGGTTGAAAGTCCTTGACCACATGTCGGGGAATTGCCTCAGGCCACGAACATGTACGTGTTGATTTGTACCTCTCTGTCCCCGTTTGCAGTAGCGGATCGCCCGGTGCCGGCATGAATGTGGAGCCCAAAAGGTTAGAGTCCAATAATACATCATCCCCAATCCAGAACAGCTCCTTGTCCGTGGCGTCCAAAAAACATATGCTCGACCAACTACAGACGTCCAACGACAAGGGTGATTGAAGGACCTTCTCACCCCCAATGCAGTCTGACCAATACACAAATCGTCAGCTATCAACTCTTCACCAATCGGACTCTGCCGACGGAAAATTACCCCAGCACTGCAGGATGGTTCCCTTTTGTGGAAACTCTACGCCCACATGTAAGCAAAAGGCGAGCCCCGGACAAGGCGATATGTCTAGACAAAGAGCCAAAGAACATCAAATGTGTTCAAGAAGCCAACATATACTTTTGAAGGTGCATGGCCTATAGACTACTGATCCCAAATTGAGCCGTAGATATGCACGCTATCCGAAGGAGCTGAGTATACATTGAGGATACACAGCCGAGACTCGCTCAGCAAAGTGCAAAGTGCACAGTGCCCGATCGTCCCGGATCTACTGTACAGTCATACCCCGGTAACAATAGCCAACTAGATGCGCTTCCAGCAAATTACACAGACAGCCAAAGGGACAAGTCCCACAGTATTCATACAAGAAAGCTTGCTTGCCTATAGTCGGCAGTAACAAGCGAGAATGCTTGTATACTGCGCTATCTACACAAAAATCATCTCAGCCGATCTCGCTTGTACATCTAGACCGCTGTTAGAGTTCCTCCGGAATTGTCAAGAATTGGACATTCCGATCTGTACCCAGCTGACTCATATTCCAGCTGGGAGTGTCTCTCTTGCGTGCTACTGGCCCGACGTATTCCTTCCTTCTGAAGTAATACGTTACCGTCATCAACACCAACAGACCTACAAAGAGCGCCACAGCTACATTGAAATTTGTCGATGTGATTGGTAGGCTGGGTGGCGTGAACGACCAGACGAAGCAGTTGATAGAAAACAACTAAAAGAGGAGGCCAAATTAGCTTACGGCTCGAAGAAAGACACGGACTCTACGCCTTGAACGGGCTTGCAGGCTTGCCTCATTCAACTCCGCGGTGTTGGAAGAGATATGTCGCGATAGCAACATTCGCTCTGGCAAACGACAGGTCGAGCGAAGCAAGCCAAGCCGCGAGACCGCTCTTGTTGAACTTACAATACCGAGCACGTTGTTGATCGGGCCCCAGATAGGTCCGAGGCTCCAGCGCGCTTTTGGCAGTTTCTCTGGCGACTTGAGGCGACGATACAACACGCTCGATATGGCCAAAATGTACGACATGCCTTGTGCGGCTTGTGCAAGCGCGACCTGCACTGTCAGCTTCTGCTCGAGACTACTCATCGAGAAATGCTTACAATGCCGAAGAAGGCAGTGGTAGATCCAAGATTTATCAGTGACAGTAACACACCGACAGCTGCCGTCAGGAACACAGCATTTATGGGGGTCAGCCGTCTTGCATGGACCTGGAGGCTGTCGTTAGTGAACTTCCGCCATGAACGTTTGGTAGACTCTACCTTGCTGATCCACTGAGAAAATGGAAGACCCTGATCTCTTGCAAAGACGTATGTTATTCTCGCAGTGGCTGCTGCAAACCCAACATTACTTGCTCCCACAAGAGCAACAAATGTCAAAAGAATACACACTATAACGCCGTTGGGCACGGACAGTTGCAGAACGTAAAGAAGAGAATATCCCGTCGGATGATTCAAAGCATCTTTGATGCTCGGCACGCAAATTGCAAACACTGCTACAGCCTAAAAGAGGTTAGTCGGAGAAAAAAAAGGGTACACTTCGATCAATGACTTACGATAAGGCCGAGTCCACCACCTAACCAAGCGCTCCTCATCTTGGGCACAAAGTTAGCTGGAATGACGGACGTACGCTTCGATTAGAAACTTACGGTGGCTTGAGGCACGTTAATTGCAGCATCTTGTGCCTCCTCGGAAAGACGAATCGGAGCGTCGACATCTTCTGAGGTTAGTTGTATGAATCCGGAGGGTGCCAAAACACTCACAGAAACAGGCATAGTTTGCATTCGTCTGGCCAGAAAGCGCTGCCAGAACCGCAGAAGACCACTCTGTGTTTTCAATCCGTAGGAACGCCCTTCTTGCTGGAATGTGCGGGGATAGCACTCCCATAATCACTTCAGTCCGATCAGCGTTGGCCGGACAAGCGCTTCCACAGATAGTACTTACCAACCATTGCAATCAGCGCAAGAATGTGCACTGACATCATCACATTCTGCAATGTGGCTATCGTGCGGCCACCGTATATGTTGGTCAAGATGACAACAGCGAGAAAGGGAAGGAGAAACACGATAGTCTGCCACATCAGCCAACCATTGGCAGGACGATAGATGGTTATTATTGACTGGGCCAGCGAGCCTGTCAGGAAGATTCCTGAGGCGTTTCCACATTGCCAACCAATGATAGTCATCCTTTGGCCTGGTCAGCATTGGTCGAATTCGTGGTCTGGATATTCGACTTACCAGCCTGTGATATATGACAAGAACCGCTGGGATCGTTTACTGGCGAATTCTGAAACCCAGAAATATTGGCCTGCAGAACTTGGCGACCTACGTAGCTCAGTCGTCAGTCCTGTTTGATCAGCACTCTTGATTCACTCACATTGAGGACATTTCGGCCAACGACGCTGTGACGGACATGGAGCCAGCAAATGATACCGCATCTGAACCCCTTGGTCAGCGTTATATCTCCTGGGCCAGAAGGAACACGAACAAGACCAAAAAAGTAACCCAGTCCCACCGGCTTCGAGTGTTTGGTTGTTGTTGCTAAACTATGTTAGTGTCCTACCTCATCATATTGACCAACCACCTACAGTAGAATGAACTCCCAAGTGCATTGCGCTCTAGGTAACATTGTCAGCTTTGTGCACTGCAGCGCATGATCAGCACACTTACAGGCACCCAAAAGATATTAGTGAGAACTGTCGAAACACTCTCTGGCCATACAAATCAGCTCCATGCCTCTGGGCCCGACAAGATCAAGACTGACTCTCATCTCCTGGGTTGTCCCCATTCTCAACATATCTCTGAGGTCTTCCGGCGATCCCAGCTCGTCTTCGTCTACAGGCAATGGCTGCACACGCACATCCTCTGCATCTTGAGCCCAATCTGGTCGATAGGAGGGACTCTTGGGTGCTGGCGATGTCGGTGTGCGAGCAGATGATACGCTGTTCAATCTGGGCCTCAAAGAGCTAGAGGCAAGCCTGGAATTGTTGTCCAGTGTCGCATTTGCGTTGCGCTCATTGAAGAAGCTGTCTCCGCGTATTACGATCGGTCTGAGAAGGCTGCCTTTTCTTCCCTCCGCGACCTCGACACTGGAGGCCTTCTGGATAGAGTCTTCGTGCATTGTGCTGGTGTCCCAGGAAGCTGGAGTTCCAGAAAGGCAAAACACTCTGATCGCGAAACTTACAAGTCGTACGGTGAGGCTAGCAACGTTCAAGGTTGAGCTTGTCTCTTGGCTGGGAGCTCTGGTTTGTGCGGACAGAGCTCTTGCTAGCCCGCCAGCTGTCTCCTCAGCACAGATACTGTATATTGGACGCCGGTTCAAGCTGACACCCCCTGCACCTAGGCCTTGAAGACACGATCTAACAAGATCCTTATCAGGGTGTCATTTGCCATTGCATCGACATCCTAGTCCCCTTCCCGTCAAGGCTGACAACGCTTGCATCGAATGTGGCTTCCACCGTTGGTCTTGCGGAGACGCTGGCCGCGTAGGCATCAGCTTAAATACAACGGTCCATCACACCCGAGCTTAACCGCGCTGTCGAGACCATGCTTCTTTGACGGGCGGTGATGGTTCAGCTGAAGTTGTCGTCAAATAGAAGGTGCGGATGCGGGGTTCCGGCTCCACCGAGTCAGAAGTTTAGCTCTCAGAGGCTGAAAAGAGACACAAGTCACCTTTAAGGGAGTCACGACCAACGGTCTTGCGCAACCAAATTCTAGAAAGAAGACCCGAGCTCCCCAATGTCTCATGTTGACATGCATCATCATCGTCGTCGCCATCGACCTCTTCCTTCGATGCCCATCTGTCGGATACCCTCACAGTCGGTATGGGTTACGACACTGCCCTCTCGACAGATGATCTTCCTTCGGACGTCTACTACTTTGCCCAACTGACCCCAACAAACCATGGCGGTGTTGTCTGGGTGGTTTGCATCATCAGCCTAACATATGCGCTCCTCTGCAGCGGCGTACGCTTCGTCCTTCGCCGTGGTATGTATGGCTTTGACGATGCTGCCTTGCTGGTCTCTACTTTGGCGTGTATAGTCCAGCACACCTTTGTGATCATCGCACTTGGAAACGGCCTAGGGCATTCGTCACTTGTTGCCCAGCCAAAACACGAAGAAACACTCACCAATGTAAGCAATGCTGATGTAACAAACGAAGGACTCAACTCTAACGACAGTCGCAGAGCACTTACACACGACTTGTTATATTCTTCGTGGTTCATTACATGGCAAAGGTTTCATTGACACTCTTCACTCGCCGCTTGTTCCATGGCCAAGAACGATACAACCAGCTCATATGCGACATCTTGCTTGTTATAAACCTCGTTTTCGGAGTCGCTAGTATTTTACTTCTGTCCCTCGACTGCCAATCTGGGTGGTACTTCAGAACCGCGGATCTATGCCCCAAGCTGGTAACCTATCCTCATGTCTCTGAAGTCAGCAATATTCAGCTGACCTTGCTCTAGCACGCGAGATGGATCGTGATCAAGACATTTGACGTTACGTCTGAGCTAGCTCTTGTCCTTGTTCCGATCACTCTCATCTGTAGGATTCTGCTGAACTCAAAGCACAAAGCGATAATCATCAGCACGTTTGCAGCCAGGCTTCCCGTCATCGCCTTTACGATTCTTCACTTCTATTATCTCGGTACCACGATGATCGAGGGCCGCGACCGTGGAATTGCAGTCGTTCAACCAGTTGTCTGGCTTCAAGTAACTCTTTTGTGGAGCATGGTTACAGCGTCACTTCCCTCTTTCAGACCGCTGGTTTCACCTTTCAACACTGTCATGGAAGATTCATCCGTCCGCTCTGAATCGGCATGCACCGGCGCTGTACTTTTCATGGGATCCGACAAGGACAAGACGGGAAAGCCTCTTGCAACACTGCCCGTCTCTGGAGCATCTAGACTATCTCAGCTTGAACCAGTGGCAAGCATCGCAAGTCAGCGGTCGCAGTTCAAAGGCTACAATGAAACCGTCATCCAAGGACCGAGGAAGAAGCTTTTCAGACTGTCAAAGAAGGAAGACGATATTGAACTAGGCACCATCCAGCATATTACAGACTTTGCGATCACGTACGAACAGGCTACAAGACCCAGCAGATGGAGTAAAATCTGGAGGGAGTCGGGTTCTACACTAGTCGAGGACGGACCAGTCTCGGTAGGGACGGTGACAAGGATGGAAGAAACGTGAGCGAGCTTTCTACGCACACTACATTCAAGCATGAAGTACCAACAATATCCCAGGCCTCCCTCCCGGAGAAGAAGCACCTACACCTTTGTCGACGAAGCCGACTTGGACATTGAAGTTCAACAATCTCCCAACGACATCCCGCCAAAGTGAACGACGAACGTTCCGAATGGAGACCACATCCAGCCTGCGAGGTTGATCAGAACCGATCGAAATTCCCGCGTGCAATTCGCTTCTGCTGGTCCTCTTGTACCCGCTTCTCGCACAGTATCGGCAATTCTTTCAACAGATATCGGCGAAGGGGAAAGTTCGAATGTCATTCAGACCTCCTGAAGAACACTGGTATATCGCACTATCGACAGGTCTGCACCAAATTCTGGGGTTAATGGCAAATGTCGGTAGATGACTGCAACGGCGTTTCGCCATTGAAACGGGTTATAGGAGGCTTCAATTGGATATGGATGTTCTCCAGGTTATGAAGAATGCGAACGCGCCGACGGCAAATAGTTGAGCTCGCCGTCGGCCACATTATGATTCTGGACCGGGCTGGAGCAACGAAAGCGTGAGAGGGGGTTACTCGATGCAAATTGCATCTACGACTTGATGGATAACGAAACATGTACAAGATACCATAATTCTCATAGCTGGAGAGGTTAGGAATTCGCTATACAAAATGCAGATATCAATGCTAAGCTAAATCATACAAGAATAATAATCAAGCGCAAAGGAAGCAGACTCAACTTTCCCAGAGAAGCTCATTCCTAACCCTGTGTGATCGCTTTGCTTTTGTTGGCTCCCTCATTAGCCATGATAGCCTTGAGAACCTCGACACCAACAGCCATCACATTCGGATCCCTACACTCCCTCAAGGAAGCCTTGATCTCATCCAACCCATCACTCTGCACAACCTTCTCCAACCCTTGCACACCAACCTCGCCAGGCGCAGACACGAGATTAAGCACACAAACCAAACCCCTATGTTTGACATCATCAGCATCATCAGCACACAAGTCCAGCAGAATGGGCACGCCGCGCTCATGTTCCAGCACTGCCATGGCTGCTGCATCCCATTCTGTCAGCATGGCCAACGCACCACCTGCTGCGCGTCTGGTGGCGTCGTCTTCTGCGTCCGCGAGTGCCAGAAGGATGTGTAAGCGTTGTTTTGCGGCCGCACTGCCGTCAGCATATTTTGCGACGCCGGCAGGGGAAGCCATGAGATTGCAGACGAGCTCCACGGAAGCGCGTTGGACGAGTTTGTTAGACGAGAGGAGGAGGTCCTGTGTCGGGTCCCAGGCATTGCGGAGGAGGGCGTCTTTGACTGCTTCGTCTTCGAGGGAGGCGAGGTTTGTGAGGGCGAGCAGGGATTCAAAGACTGGCAACAGATCGCGGGTTTCGGAGGTGGAGGAGGGGGTGAGGAGGAGGGTTAGAGGGCGTAAGGCAGAGATGGCGGGCATGGCTCTGCTAAAGACGTGGTGGGGGTCTACGGAGATGAGGATGCGGGCGAGAGCGTGGGCGGCGAGGTGGATGGCTGCGGTTGCAGAGTCGGAAGATGAGGCCGGGCCCGTAGGTATCTGGAGACGGTCGATGGTTTGGAGGAGGAGCTTGACGGCGCCTTGTTGGGCGAGCTTGCCGCGGTGTTTTTGCTCGCGCGCGAGGGCGTGGAGGATTTTTGCGGCGATGCCGAGGATAGTCACTGTGTAGTGGCTTCTAGCCGCTGCGACGAGGACGGGCACGAGGTCTGCATCTAGCACTGTCTTGCAGCGTGCTGTTACGTGCTTTTCATCATCCAAGGGGTCTTGCTCTTCTTGCTTCTTGGCTTCGGCGTAGTTCTTGAGCTGAGACATCTTTTGCTGCTCTTCGCTCTGCGCTGGTCGGTATGAGACCAGGTTTGAGAAGATGGTCAAGATGCCAAAGGTGCAGGGGTCAGCTGTCGTTGTTGATTTGAGGCGCTCGATCAGCTTTTTGAGTAGAGTCGAGTTGGACACAATGTCGGCTTTGATCTTGGGCTGGAGCGATGTGTATGCCAGACCCTCTATCGAGCTCTGTTGTTCTGCAGGACTGCTGGCGTTGAGCGTGAGGTTGACTAGAAGAGTTGAGAGGTCGTCTGCATGTGTTACTGAGGACTCTTCAGAGTCAGGTTTTGGCCTGCTTGATCGTCAGTACATACTCAAGACACAGTGTAAGAGTGCTTACGGAATCTTTGCCAGTACCAACGCAGCCATACTCGCGGCCTCTGCTTCTGTACTCGTATGTGCCACGTCGTCGAGCCAGTTGTATGCAATCTTGGAGATGCTCTCTCTGCATGCTTTGTCTACACAAGCTGCACTCATCAACTCCATGGCTGCCTGTTCGAGGCGATGTGATTTTCTGTGATCCATGTCAGCCTTAGCTCTCTTGCAACAACTCTTCCCACTCACCTCTGCCCCATCGAGTTTCTCTCCAGCACAGGTACCAAGCCTTCCAAGAACCCAGGAGTGAGGAACAACTTAGCCACAGTCTGTGGCACAAGAGGAAACACCGAAGCCGCTGCCGAAAATGCCACAATCAACTCGTCATTATGTCCTCTGGCGACTCCATTGGTAATGTAATCCGTAAATATGCCTTCGCCCTCCTCGCGCGTTTCTTCCAGAAGTTTTGCAACAGCCAAAGTTGCCTGTGCTCTGATTTTGGCATCGAGACGAATATCCAGCTGCGCGAGGACAATCTCAAAGGCGTCGCGGTCGATGAGGCCCGCCATGTCATGCGCATTGCTAGTGAGCAATCTGGCGATCAGGGTCATGCTCCACTCGCCATGCTCCAGAGCTGGATCTAGGAGTTTGCCTAGGGCAAGCAGGAAAGCGTCTCGTTTGGCCTGTGTCTGGACATCTGCGCTAGGCCAGGCTTCTGCGTCCAGAAGTACCGGCAAGATACCGTTGAAACTGTGTTCACCACGTCTCCAGAGCATGCGGAAGTATCGGGTTGCCTCTGTACCGACTTGGATTCTGCTGGCAAGCTGTTTGCGTGCTGCAGCCGAGTTGGCGACGAAAGCACCAGTCAACTGATCTCTCATTTCTGTGGGCTTCCCATCATGGTCGAAGAGCAGATGAGCAATATCAGTGACCTGGTCGGTGGGTACGGCAGCATGCTGCTTCAGCAACTTGACAGCTTCTTGGCCATCTTTCTCTTCTCCATTCTCCACATAGCTTTTGACCAAAGACAATATCTGGCTTCCACTTGCATCCGCATTTGACAGAGATTGAACCAAGGCTTGGACGTTTTGGTTCGTAGGTGCAAGTGAGGCTGCTTCCTTGGCTAGCTGGGTTGCTTTCTGGAGTTGGCGTTGTTCGATGCATGCTCTGGCCTGAGCGACCAGCTCCTCCGCACGCTGGATTGTCGTCGAGTCTGCCATTACAGCATTTCAGTCTTTCAATGTGTTCCTCTCGCGATGATTTGTTGAATGTCTGAAACTGTCTCTGTCGTGTTTTCAAGGAGCTCTCGTCTTACATTTAAGCCGAAGCTCGGACACCACAAACAGGGCTCTTGGCTGATGCCTTTGCGAATCGTCACCAGACAGCGTTGCAACCACGAGAGAATGACGGTGATAACCGCTATGGACCGACTATGAAGCGACAAGGACCGAATAGGTGACCAGGTAGAACACGTGTAAATAGTAAGTGATTGCGAATATGCTACCTCCGATATGCAGAGCTTGTAACCAAATCATACTACAATGCCCCGCCTATACCAGCCGCCAGGACCCCGCCATGCAAAGAGCCATAACACACATGCCACCCAGACACTCGCTGCCATGGCCCAGAACGTCGGAGCATAGCACGCGCGGCCAAAACACAGCTCACTACTTGCCTCTACATTGTCTTCGGCTGCATACTGATAAACAGCACTGTACAACAAGCCCCACAGTGTCGCACCCAAAGCGGGCACAGTAGCAACACAAGCCCAATTAGTACCAAAGTTCTCAACACCCCAAACGACCGAAACAATAATGGGCGTCAGACTGAAGACAGCACCGTAACCAGCACCGACCGCGGCGCTGACCCACCAGAAACGTTCACCGTGGTTCTGGACAATGCCCGAAGCAAGAACGGCCTGGCCAACAGACATGAGGAGAGAGAAGACAAGAAGGAAGGTTATGCGCGAAATCTCCAGGCGTTTCTGAGGCTCTGCTGCGTCTGCACCGGGTAACGTGGCCATGGACGACATGAGCGAGTTGGGGCCCCTGCGGTGCTGGTGCGGTACTGATGTGGGTGCAAACAAGTCGGACAAGGTGCCTGTCAGGATACGTGCAATAGTAGATGTGATGGCAACGATAGAGACGTGAGTAGCGGCGCTTGTGGGGATCTCGCCGTCAGGCACGCTGGGCGGATACAGAGTGCCAATGACAGTCCCGAGGTTGTTGATGAAGGCCTCTCCAGGTCCGGTCACCAGGAAGAAGCCGCCAGCCAGCAGCCACATGGTTCTGTCCGAAAGGAAGCGACTAGTCTCCTCATTGAGCAGCCACGTCTTTTTACGGGCTTCCTCTTCTTTGCGTTGGCGCTCTTCTTCGTCATCTTCCTCTTGCACGGCCCCGTAAGTTTCGTGCTGGTCGTGATGATGGCCCCTTCTGAAGAAGGCGCTGTCCTCTAGCAGACCACTTTGTTCCAGCTCTTCGATTGCTTCGTCAATCATCTCGTCCTCGTCAATGATCCTCAGCAGGAAGAAACCGACGAAACCAGCTGCAAACAAGGTACAGCCGAGAAAGATGAAGAAGCGAAAGACGTCAATGTCCCCGTGGGTGCCGTCAGGCTTCTTCTCGTACAGCAGGCGACTCCCCACCTGGCTCTCCCACATGCCGCTCAGACCAAAGGCGGCAATGGGGAGAGCCAATGCGAGGCCCTTGTGTTTTCCTCTTCCAAAATTCTTTGCGCAAGTTGTGACGGCGCTGAGATACATGCAGCTGGTGGCCATGCCAACCCAGACAAACGAGAAGACCATGACGGCAAATGGCCAGTCGGGATTGCGATAGGTGAAGGCCGCCAGTACATAACCGAAACCGGCAAAGCAGCCCGACAGGATTGAAGGAATGCCGGGACCGTAGCGATCGCAAAGGAAGCCGAAGATGGGCACGGGCAGGTACATGCCTAGCTCGGCGGTGATGGAGATGGTATTGACGCGCAGCTGTGTGTAATGTAGACGTTTCTGGAACAAGGGAGCGTACACGGAGAAGCAGGTGATGGATCCGGCGACCAGACTACAGTCATGTGTTAGTCGCGGTCTGTTCAGAGCAGATGAAGAACGGACCAGTTGACAATGGCCCAGCCAAATGTGAGATAGCGCGAGAGCTGACGCTGCATCTTTTGCCTGTCACGGCTCTGGATACCCTCGGCCACTTGCTCGAAAAAGCTGCCTGCATAGCTGTGTTCAGCACTGGGTCTGCCTGATGATTCCCCTTCGTCGTCTGCGCGTAACAGCGGTCGTCCCGGGTGGTAGTCCAGTTTGTCGATGACAGTCCCTCGACCAGCATTAGCATTTCCACTTCCCTGGCCGGCCATGTCGTATATATCCTTCCTCTGTTGCCAGAGGATAGTCAGTGTAGCGGTCAGGGACGAGATGGCATAGCGAATGACTGTCTACGAAGCCCGGTGACTTTGCTGACTCGTGTGCTCTCCCGAGGCCCAAGCCACGAATTCCGTCATTCCGCAAAGTCCATCGTCATGTGCAGCCGCGTCTCAAACGGCCAAGCCGACAAGATGTATCTAGCACCCTGTAGATATCTTCTATTTGGTACTTGAGTGTTGCAACTCAAGGCTATTGTGCACGCTATTACCTTGTGATGATAAGAGGCCGCGAACAGCGCATTCGATAGCCAATCCACAAAATCACCATGTCACAAGCTCTATACAGACGAGTGGAGATCAAAATTGAAAAAAAGTCGCTTCATTTATGCTGTGAATCTTCTAAGGTTGGCCTATAACCAATCCATGTCTATCGTACATGCCAACTCGCTTTTCTTCGTAAACCCGCGAGCTCGGGGGTATATTATATCTCAGAGCTTGGGCTCGCGGTGTCCTCGTTGCGACGTTGCGCCAACGGGATCGAGTTTCGGGTATAACCTTGCTTCTTCTCTTTCTTGAATCCAGTGACAGGAGACGCCGTCCAGCAGCTCACCCGTCAAGACACATTGAGAGTCGCTCAGTCAATGTACTTGGGGAGGGTGGCCATGACACCGTCCTTGGCGATGAGCTCCATGGCGGTGGTGACCTCCTTGATGAATCTCTCGTCGTTGCGCAAGTCGTCACCAAAGAGTGACTTGATGCTCAAAAGCTCGTGGGGCTTGTTACCACCAGCCTTGGCCTTGGCCTGGAGCTCCTTGACCATGGGGTCATCGACCTCGAACTTGTTGCCAGCGTCATCGACACCGTTGATGTAGCGGAACCAGGCGGCGGCGACGAAAGACAGACGGCGGAAGTTGTGCTCGCCCCAGATCTGCTCAGCGATGGAAGGCATGATGAACTGAGGGATCTTGCCAGAGGCACCCAGACAGATACGGGGAAGCTGGTCCATGATGGTAGGGTTCGAGAAACGCTCCATGAGGGTGTTGCAGTACTGGTCAATGTCGACACCGGGGATGGCGGGAAGAAGAGGCTTGACTTCCTTGTGCATCATCTGCTCGACGAACTTGCGGTAGACGGGGTGGTTGATGACTTCGTGGATGTACTTGAAGCCAGCGAGCTGACCGGGGTAACCAAGGGCAGAGTGGGAACCGTTGAGAAGGCGCAGCTTGTGCATTTCGAATTGCTCGACGTCGTGGACATCCTTGACGACCTGGACACCGACCTTCTCGAAGGGAGGGCGGCCATCACAGAACTTGTCCTCAACAACCCATTGCATGAAGGGCTCGGTAACAACGGGCCAGTCATCCTCAATACCAAAGTCTTCGGCGAGTGCGGTGATGTCGGTCTTTTCGGTACGGGGAGTGATACGGTCAACCATCGAGTTGGGGAAGGCACCCTTCTCGGAGATCCAGTTGGCGATTTCGGGGTTGGCGAGTTTGGCAAACGAGACGAGCATGTGACGAGTGATGGAACCGTTCTTCTGCATGTTGTCGCAGGACAGGACAGTGAAGGGGTTGAGGCCGAGCTGGTGGCGTCTCTTCATGCCGGCGTAGAGGAAACCAAAGGTGGTCTTGGGCGAGTCCTCGTTCTTGAGATCGTGCTGGATGTCGGGGTGCTCGGACTGGAGCTCGTGGGTGTTTTCGTTGTAGTAGTAGCCGGACTCGGTGATGGTCATGGAGACGATCTTGGTGTCGGGGTGTGCCATCTTGTCAATGACGGCCTGGCGGTTGTCGGGCGCAAAGAGGAACGAGGTGATGGCGCCATTGACATTGGCAGAGCTGCCGTCGGCACCGCGCTCAATGACAGTGTAGAGGTGGTCCTGCTTCTTCAGGATGTCGCGCATGGACGCGTCGAAGGGCTGGAGACCAACACCGGCAATGGCATAGTCGCGCACACCATGCTTCTCCATCAGGTTGTGGAGGTAGACGGCCAAATGAGCTCTGTGGAAACCACCAACGCCAATGTGGACGACACCCTCCTTGACCGAAGAACGGTCATAAGTGGGCACTCTCACAGTTGCGCGACCCGACTGGGACGCGATCTGCGAGAGGTTCTTGCTGAGTAGCTTGAGGGATTGTGATGTAGAGTGAGGCATGATGTCTCAACGGTACAGAAAAATAAGGTGGGAAGAGACGAGATGCAAGAGATAAAGCTGGTTATGTACAGCTAGACGGAAGATGTTCGGACTGGAAGAGCTTTTCGCTGAGCTCTTCCTTCACTTTGTTTTTCGAGCAAGGGTCTGTTGAGTGAATGTAGCCACCCCAGTGACGATTCTTGTCAACAAGACCGGGATGACGCTGTCGGGTGGAGCTCCAAAAAGGTCAACCCGACACACACCTTGGCCCAGCCACCGGGCCCCTGACCGAGCATTCCGAGACACTGCATGCGTCCGTTATCACCGCCATGATTATATCAAGATTCAGGAGCAAAACAGGGAGCAAGCTAGAAGGGTGCCCGAATCTTCACTAATTGATCCCGAACTGCCGCGGGATTGCTCGTCTATGCAAAAAACCTAACATTCACGAACTCCAATACTCAGCCAATTGCGCCCATGCGTACAAGGGTTTGTGTCTAATGGTTTCGTCTCTCTGGATGTAGGCTCTGCAGATCCTACGAAACATTTCTTTCTGGACACGGCTGCAGATCCAGGAGGCTTTCGGATCACACTCCATGCATGTACTTGCATGACACCACTGTCCGGCGCCAATGCGGACACAGATCAGTCATGGATGATGCTGTAAGCGAGTGAAGGGTCCATCGGCCGAAAATATCAAGTCCACCAAGCAGTGAAAGAAAAGAACGAGAATCACCAGAATCGTGAACAGGAAATCAGGGTGCAAATGACGTACTGCAGACTTTCTACATCTTATATCCATATATAGAGCACGTTGAGAACTTGGACGATACATCACTGCCGGCAGCTTGTCAACACGTGAATTTTAGGTACGAATATATGAACTCCGAAAGGTACGCCTTTCATCAAAATATCGGTCAGACTTGGTGAGCTTTCCTTGGGCAAAGAGAAGGTGATATTCTCGCACAGCTTGTCTATGCTGTGTTGGGAACGTGTTCGGTTGCTCGTGAAGCTTGTGAATCATAAGGTACAAACCCTCTTCATGACTGATTCACCTGGTTGTTGCATTCCACTCTTCTTGTTCAGCTCATCGACACGACTCATCAGAGCGAAACTTGCTCTGAGAGAAACATTCACCATACTACACTTCGATCCAAACCAGATCAATAGAAAAGATGCAGACCGTCCGCCTCAAGAGCCCATTTTCTATGCGCTGTAACAGCTGCGGCGAGTCCATCGACCAAGGTCGCAAAATCAACGCGCAAAAGGAACGACTAGACGGTGACCACAACGTACCGGTATACCGCTTCTACGTCCGTTGTACGGCTTGCTCTTCTGAACTCACGTTCAAGACGGATCCGACGAATATGAACCATGTGTGTGAGCATGGTGCAACGCGCACATAATTTCGAGCCATGTTGCCAAACCCAACCCACAGACGATATGGAGAGGACAGGACCGTTCGACTTGAATGATCAAAGGCAGGGAGATATCATGGTCGGCCTCGAACTAGACGAAGAGGTCAATCTTGAGATACACTTGCTATGCCGACATTCCACAGACTCAAACGACAGAAGGAGTGCTCCTACACGAGATGTGACGCAAGTAAGCAATCTCCGAATCAGTCACCTCTACTGAATTTCGCGGTGGATGAGCTTTCCCATGGACCTACTGGGCACATCTCTTTGACTCGTCTTCAAAATCTGCTGACAGAAACCTTCCAGCACCAAGGTCCATAAACACTAGTCACCGAGGTTTCGAAGAATACCGCCGTTAATACGTTGATTGGGCTGATCAACGGAGCCTCTGATGAGGACTTTATCAAAAACTCGGGTCCACGAAGAGGTGAGAAGAAGCATGTTCCAGATGCTAAGCTCTGTCGGTTCTCTCTTTTGCATTGATGGAGGTGGACTCCGGACCGTACAAAATAAACATCTGCACAAAAAGCCAACGAATAAATCCTGAATTGATAGAATTCTATCCTACAAAGATGTCATGTGTTTTTAAATAAAAACTCAATATAGACATGCGTCAGATGAGTACTTGAGCCCATACAGTTGTGAGAGAACAAAGGTGAAGAACAAAATGCATGGTCAGGGTGACAGGTAGAAATTGGTATTCATCAGGGTACATATGACGTGCGCAGGGCTGAGCGGCTGCTCCGCTTCAGCCTCCTTTGAGTGGCAAAGCAGGGTCTTGCGGCCCTTTATTATCAACATTCTCCACTTTCACCTGCGATCTTCTATACCCTACCTGTTTTCTTGTCATCGGCATTCAGAAACAACATGTCAGAAATCGAGAAGCAGCCTCTCATCGAGGATCAGCCCAAGGCCACCCTTCAGGACCTCCGCGAAAGATGGACTGAAGCTCGCGCGAACCTTCAAACTGCTGCTCAAGAGCTCTTCACAGCAAGACGCGAGTATGAGCGTGCATGGTCTCGTACAACCCGCGGTCGTATCACAATCGCTGCCTTCTGCATCTTCATCATCACCATCTTCCTCCTGCCACTCGGCGGTCTTGTGGTTTTGGGTTTGATGGACGATGAGCCCGAAGCATACGAATACCTGCCTAGAAGAGTTCCCTTGGAGGCACACATCATGAGCAAGTGTCCTGATGCTCGTGATTGTCTTCACGATCTCGTGCTTCCGGCCATGGTCAACGTCAGCAATCTTGTCGACTTCAAGCTGTCTTATATTGGAAAGTAAGCTTGAACAGTAAATGTGGACCGTGCCTCACAGTGGCTGACAATACAACAGGACTATCGAGGACGACGACGGAGTCATCTGCATGCATGGCCCTTCTGAGTGCTTGGGCAACTCGATCGAACTCTGCGCAGCTCACCTCTATCCCAACCCCAGAATCCACCTCGGCTTCACCATGTGCATGTCGCGCAACTATTCGGAGATTCCTTCTGAAGATCTTGCCAAGGACTGCGCTCTGGAGCATGGCATCGACTTTGAGAAGCTGAACCACTGCCTGAGTGTTGACGACGGAGCATACTCCCGAGGTCTTCTCAAGAAGTCTGTTCAAAGAAGTGCTGAGAAGGGTGTCACCAAGAGTTGTACCATCAGAGTTGACGACAAGAACTGGTGCATCCGCGATGGTGGTAAATGGACGGACTGCGAGAACGGCCACGAAGTCAAGGATCTCATCGAGGAGATTTACGATCTGAGATGGAAGCACAGCAGTGCTTACGAGGCGAAGATTGGTTCCAACTGATCTCCTCTCTTTTTGTATCATGATCATGTGCTCTCCAAGCTTGATTTTGCTATTCTTCAGTCCCTGAAATATCTTTATCTTTTTCATCTGATAATCTAAAGTGGCGTTTCTGTACCCCGCAAAATCTCTCTCGATCGTGGGCCGACTTTTTCGGGCTGGAACAATCGTGACAAGACCGACAAAACTTCTTCTCTCATACAGCAACCTTAACATTTCCTACTGCAATTCTACTACACACAACATGGCACCCTCAGCAATCTCACCCGAAGAGACTACCCAAATCCCCAGCGGTGACTCCACCGTCCTGGCCCTTCGCAAGACATTGACCTCCGAGAACGAAGCGCTGGCCGCTCGCTTCCGTGCCCTCTTTTCGCTCAAGTACCTTGCATGCCAGGAGCCTCGCACTGAGAACACCATCCCCGCTATTGATGCCATTGCTGCTGGATTCGCTTCTCCCTCTGCCCTCCTCAAGCACGAGCTCGCCTACTGCTTGGGTCAGTCTCGTCACGATGCCGCAGTCCCATACCTTCAAAAAGTCCTCAGCGATCGCGAGGAGGATGCCATGTGTCGACACGAAGCCGCCGAGGCCATCGGTGCTCTGGGCGACAAAGGTAGCTTGAAGCTCCTCATCGAGAGAAGAGACGACGAGAACGAGGAGACTGTTGTCAAGGAGACTTGCGACATTGCCGTCGGTCGCATCGAGTGGGAGCACTCTGACGCTGGAAAGTTGGAGAAGCTGAAGCAAAGGTATGGCTCTTGCAGGAAGCGCGTACAGCAACAACCTGGACTAACCTCGACACAGCGATTTTGCCTCGATTGACCCTGCCCCTCCTCTTGCCATTGCCGCAAAGCAGCCCTCGATCGAAGAGCTCGAGCAGACCCTTCTCGATGCTAAGCTTTCCCTGTTCGACCGCTACCGCGCCATGTTTGCCCTGCGCGACCTCTGCTCTCCTCCAGACCTCCCAACCGCCGTTCCCGCCATCAACGCCCTTGCCCGTGGCTTCACCGACTCTTCTGCTCTTTTCCGTCACGAGATCGCTTTTGTGTTCGGCCAGCTTTCACACCCTGCTTCCATTCCTGCTCTGACTGGAGCACTCAGCGACCTCAAGGAGAGCAGTATGGTGCGTCATGAAGCCGCCGAGGCTCTCGGTAGCTTGGGTGATGAGGAGGGCGTAGAGGAGACTCTCAAGAAGTTCTTGAACGATGCCGATCAGGTCGTCAGAGACAGCATCATTGTCGCATTGGACATGGCTGAATTCGAGAAGAACGGCGAGACCGAGTATGCGACGATTCCTGTTGCTGCATAGAAGTGAAGCATTATGACCCTAGGCGTTGGAAGATAAAAAGGCAATACGGATGGAGTTTTTGGACCTGTTAGGCAAGACGAATGAAATGTTCATAACCAACCTTGATGATTGAAGTAACGCCAGACGCCGCGACTCCTCTCACGTGCATGTTCCTCGTATTCCGCAGAGGCATCTATACAAAACATCAAGATTAATGGTAGTCTCAACAAGAGCATCTCAAACACGCTCAAAGTCAAGACAGACTTGTCGCTCATGCGGAGAGCGTTTGACGAACGTGAAATCCGTGCTCAATTTGGGCCCAAAGAGGCAAGGCGGTGAGAGCGCACCTGCCTAAACAACTCGCTTTCTGTGAAGCCATTACTCTGGGTGGCACCTGCCTAACTTGCCATTGTTTCGCTGCGTGTCGGCATTGTCGAATCTCCTCCTGGCCTATTCGACTCTGGCGACCAGACATTTACCATCAGTCCACTTCCATCGCCGACTGCTCCAGGCTTCGCAACCTCGCTTGCAAAAGCAGCCATGTCAATTCATCAACACTCTTGAACTCTCAGTTCCGGTTCGCAATGTCGCAGTCTAATGGCATCAACCACACGAATGGAACACGCAAGAATGTGCGTGTTCCTACCGTCGGCGAGGCTCTGCCATATTCGCCATTCGCATCTATTTTGCCCTTCACTCTTGGTATTGTACCGCTTGAATCAGTCACCTTGCACAATAGCTGATTGTCCTATACAGACGCCATTCCGCCCCCTCTGGCCTTTCCTTCCGTACCCGCACAAGTCTTTTCCTCCGAAGAACAAAAGCTCTCGGCCCATGGAATGCTAGAGCGACTCGATGCCCAAGCCAATAATGCTGAAAGAGCCTCGGAACAATTGAACAAGACATTGGAGTCTGTCCAGCACCTTCTCAACCCGGATACCCTCACACAGTACCGCTTCAACAAACCAGCTAGATTTGCACAGTCCAAGCCTCGTCCAGGCCAGAGCATTTCGACCCCATCGAAACACCAGCTCGGCCCTTTCGCAAAGATGGTCTTGGACAGGACCCTTCCATCCCATTACGCCACCACGAAAGCCAACCATGCTACGCCGATTCCTACCTCGATCGCTAAATCGTCAAAGTCGTCAGCTCACAGCGTCACGCCAGCAGCGACCACTCCTGCTCAACTTCAGCAACACCAGTATGGCCACCAGTCAACAGCTCCTACGCCGCACTTTTCCGCAACACAATCTACGCCTTCTGTTTCCAGATCCCATCCACAAGTCGTCGTTTCGGTCCCTCCCTCGTCAGCTTCCGAGTCTCACCGGGCCAGCCTTTCACAAACGACTGGTATCCCTCCAACGCCGTCGCAAGGCTCTCAACCCAGCTCCCAAAGATCGAACATCGCTGTCGTGATCCCTAAGACTCTCACCGAAGCACAACGCGCTCAATACATCCACGTTCCCGGACCAGCATCCAGCAGTGCACCAAATCTGTCTCAGACGCCCAAGACGGATGCTCAAAGACGTGCGGACCATGAAGCAGATCGACTCCTGACTTCGGCAAGCATTGCTCAGCAAGAAAAGGCGAATGCCGCAGTGGCCAAACTTCAGAAGCTGATTGCCGAGATCTTTGAAGCCGAGGATCAGATGCAAGCTGACACATCTGGTATGGTGTCGTCAAACACTACTCACTTCTTCAACATCGATGATGCTGTCGAGGGCGTGCCAGTCCTGCAAGCAGCCGTGCAAACACAGCTTGACACCACCTTGTACAAGGTTGTCGCCAATGCTCGCCTTTCCAGCATCGACATCGAGGACCTAGCCCGTATACAACGCTTCTGTGATCACGCTGTGACTGCCGCAGGAACCGCGAACTATCGCATCGATGATGATACTCCACATGAGGCGGATGACTGGCTCCATCGCATTGCTGTTGGCGAGCAGGGCCTGACTGCTTGCAAGACCTTGCTGCGCATTATGACCGCCGGTCGAGAAGAGAAACAGTTGTATTCTGAAGAAACACTCACCACTCTTTTGAACAGTCTTACTCACTTGGTTGAGACGTGTATCATCCCCATAGTAGAGATGAGAAGCAATGGAGAGACGGGCGATGCATTCAAGTTCGCCTCTTCACAAAGCAAGCCTCTCAATCAGGTCTTGACGGCCTGCATTCGAGTCATCAAATTGCTAGGCGATCTGATTGCCAAGACCGATGTCGATGAGCGTGTCATCGTGTCTGCCGAGTTTATCTGCAAGACCCTGGTCTTCGTGGAGAATGCGACATCTGAGAAAGACTCCGCTCTCGGTATCCAGAGGTTCGAGACTGCTCGTAGAGCTGCCATGGACGTGCTTGCGAAAATCTTCGCTCGTTACCCAGAGCAGAGACAGTCAATCTTCGACGAGATCCTGACTTCCCTCGAGAAACTTCCTGTCGGCCGACAAAGTGCCCGCCAATTCAAGCTGGTCGATGCAAAGCCGATCCAGTTGGTATCTGCTTTACTCATGCGTTTGGTTCAGACTAGCGCAACGCGTATGGAGATCAAGACAAAGCCCGTCCGTGACGGAGACGATGCCGAGAAGGACGAGGAGGATCCCGAGTCCTCTGATCAAGATGCCGATGCCGATGAAGACTCGGACTTTGACGGCGAGACAGAAAGAAAACGATCCAAGCCAAAGCCCAGGCCAAAGAAGCGTACGAGCGAGGGACCGGAAGATCTAGCATCTATCACCAACCCTCTGTACGAAGCTGCATACAGAGATGCTCACTATGTTGTCAACTACATGGTCCAGCGTGCCTTGACTTCGACAAAATCGGGAGATCAACCGTACCGAAACCTCCTGGATATTTTCACCGAAGACTTTTTGAGCGTTTTGGGCAACACTGACTGGCCTGCCGCCGAGATGTTCCTTCGCGTGCTTCTAGCCAAGATGTTCGAGCTTTCGGAGAACCACAAAGGCTCGGCCCCTTCGAAAGCCATGGCGCTTGAACTGATGGGCGGCATGGCTACTCGGATTACCGAACTACGTCTACAAGCTCAATCAGCAGCCCGCCACCCAAACGTGGATCGCTCAGAAATTACAGCCAAGCTGTTACAGCTTCATGAGAACATCTTGGCCGAGCAAATCGAAGAAGATGAGTTGCTGTCGTTTGATGGGCCATACAGAATCATACTCGAGTATCTCCAGGCTAGAGGCACGGATGATACAGAGTTGTTGACCGCCCGCGGCTATCATACTGTCCAATGGGCAAAGCAGGTTCTCCAGCTTAGCGAGGGCAGCGTAAAGTCAACGAAGCTCGAAGAACGCTTGGCCTTCATGATCAAGGACTCTGGATGGCTCGAAACGGAATACGACTTCAAGCAAGTTTCTACCGAAGACGGAAGATTTGCAGCCGTCTTGATGACCATGAACCTTCCCTTCTGCCGAGCTTTTAACAAGATCTTTAGCAAACTTCTTGGCA
Source organism: Aureobasidium sp. EXF-10728 (assembly GCA_023848605.1). Lineage (NCBI taxonomy): Eukaryota > Fungi > Ascomycota > Dothideomycetes > Dothideales > Saccotheciaceae > Aureobasidium > Aureobasidium sp. EXF-10728. The sequence continues at coordinate 186,979 of SWBG01000024.1, read as the reverse complement.
CCATGGCTGGCGATCAGGCTTCTCTGAGAAGCAAGAGTCTGAAGAGTATTGAACAACTTCTTGAGATGGACCCTACAGTCCTTGATCAGGGAACTTTCTTCATCAACAGCATCATCAGATGTCTTGCCGACAACTCGACTCAGGTTCGTGACTCTGCCCTTGGACTCATCGCCAAATGCCTTTCTTTGCGTCCAAAGCTGGATACGATGCTCTATGAGCGCGTCATCATGAGAGCCCAGGATGCCAACCTACACGTCAGAAAACGTGCAATGAAAATGTTGAAAGATATGTACCTGCGCAACGACGCCTTGAACGTCAAGGCGTTGATCGCAGATACCCTGATCAACCGTGTCACCGATACTGATGAGAGCATTGTGGAGCTCGCCCGTCACACCTTTGAGGATATCTGGATGACACCATTCCACGCCATCTCTGGTTCAGACACCGACACCGTCAAGAAGAAGCTCCGTCTACGAGAGCAGACAAGTCTGGTGATCAACATTGTCAAACGCAAGACCGAAACGACGGAAGCAGTCTTGCCTGAGCTTCTGCAGCAGATCTTGTCAGAGAAGTCCAAGGCAGCAAAGGCCAACATCGTCGTGTGCAAAGAGATGGTCAAGCTCATGTTTGACGCTATCATCGATCCAGACGAGCTACCCGAGAGTCCTCCACAGCAACATGTGTTACAGACACTCACCATCTTTTCTGCAGCCAACGCTAAGCTGTTCACTGCTGACCAGCTTCAAACTCTGCAGCCTTACGTCAAGAATCTCAGTTCAGATGACAATCTGCTAGTATACCGTTCAGCAATCGTCATTCTCCGCCACACCCTGCCCCACATGAAGAACCTGAATCGAGAGTTCCTCGTCAACATACAACAGGCTCTACTTGGCAGCTTTACCAGACTTCCACCAGCCGAGCTCAAGGAAGTCGCAACATGTCTCTGGACCCTTGATGGGGAACTGCACAACACCGAAAGGCTTGTCAAAGTCACGCTTTCACTCTATGATCAGATCAAGCGAGGCTTGCCTGTTGACATGAACAGCAATCAAGCTGTAGCACAGAAGACGAGAAGACTCATCACTATTGCTGGCCATTTTGGCAAAGTCTTCAATCTTGATTCTCACCTCAGCACGTTCAAGGAGAAGTTCCCAGACTACAAAGGCCAACATGTGGCGTTTCTGGCCATGGATCTGATCTGCCCCTTCACAAGCCCTAATCAGCCTATGGTTCTCCGTCAAGCAGCCCTCGACAGTGTTTGCATGTTGTGCCAAGCATGGCCTGGTCAGTTGATGCGTGCCGATGTTTGTAATGCATTCAAGCTGGCTCTGGAGTCGGACGATCAACAACTTCCGATGACCTTGATCGTTGGCCTGAAAGACTTTTATTGTGCTGGCGATAAGCCTGACGAATCAAGCTTGGTCCAGATGGGCACTGGTGTGGAGGCGGGCACCGAGAGGCTAGGTAACACCTATATGGCTACCGATCGCGACGGCGCAGCCACTTCCATCGCACAACAGTTCCTGGGTAGAATCCGTGACGTTGCTCTTACTTCAGCTGATGCTCTTGCATTCAACGCAGTCCAAGTAGTTGCTAGTATCGGCCGCCAAGGACTTGTTCATCCCAAAGAGACAGGTCCGTGTTTCATCGCCCTCGAAACTTGTCCAGATACCAAGATAGCCACATTTGCTTTCCAGGAGCATATGGGACTCTACAGCAAGCACGAAGCAATGTTCGAAAAGGAGCATATTGGCGCTGTTCACCAAGCTTTCACCTATCAGCAAAATGTGGCCAAAAGCAACCAAGGATACACTGGAAGCCCACCGACCTCGAAAATGCACCACTTCTGGGAAGTACTCAAGACTGGAAAGGCCAAAATCCGCATCAAGTTTCTGAGTACGATCTGCGGTAAAGCAGGTGTGGGCTTTGACGTTTCAAAGGTCGACATGTCAGATTCTCTCCCTTCTCACGTTGCATTTACTCGGTTTGTCTGTGAGAATCTGGCATTCTTCGACTACTCCAAGATCGATGAGCTCCAACATCTCATCGATTGCATTGAGAAGGTCATGGCTAATACCGGTACTCCCGTTGCTCACTCGGTTGATGTTGACATCCTTCGAATGCATATTGAGCAGGATGCTCCAATGGCTGACAGCGAGAATGGTGTTGCCAATGGTGCCACTTCCTTCCAAAGCAAGCCGGTCGATCCAGCTCGTTCACGTGAGTTGACCGTGTATGTTCAAATTCTCCTGTTGCTTTGGGAAACTCGTACATACCTCCGTCGGCTGTGGAATGTCAGCAAGCACCAAACTGCCACAAAGGCCAAGGCGAGCAAAGAAACCGCCCGTGCACTTCAGCGCATACCCAATTCAACAAACTTGACTGAAAAGTATCTCGCACACAATCAAGAAATCATAAGAGCTCTGGAGACGCCTGAAGCCCAGCTCAGTCTTTGCACCTCATTCTCAGAGGTCATGGCCGTTGATAGCGAACTCAGGGTCGATAAGGAGGATGTAGAAGGTGATATGGATCTTTCAATGACAATGATTGAGGATGGATACGGGACGCCAAGTGAGAGAGGTGGCAGCGCGACACCCGGTAGTGCACAGAAGCGTGGGCGCAAGAGAAAGAGCATTGACTCATCTCAGAACACTCCAAGGAAAAAGGGAAAACAAAGAAAGAGTCCGAGTGTGCAAGGTCGCTCGGTCTCTTTTGCTTGATGACCGATCGACCTCTGCTTTTGCTTTGACCAGCAGTTATTTGACTGCTCTTCAGGACATGGCTTTTATGGGAAGTGTTAGAAGTGCCTATCCCATGGTCGCTCAAGTATGCTTCTGTTTACCAAAAGTCTATGCGAACAACATCATGAAGAGAAGAGAGAATATGGATACCCGACAATAATGCATACTTGATTTTATGATCTTCGTGCAAGCCTTCAGCCAATGTAGAATCTTTGCCATACCACGTGACCGCTTAGATGTTTTGACACCAAGCAAGAAAGCCAAAGCCTTCACCTGTTCGCAGCCATCATTCCTGTGCCTCTCCGTAGCTAGCCATGTCTTTGAAGCAAAAGAAACTCTTAGACTTCCCAAGGAAACCTGATCTGGGTAGTTCATCCTCCGGTTGTCAGGTCATCATCAAGCTCAAGCCTCAAATCTAGCTCTCAACTCCTCGTGAAAGCCATCAAGCTTGTTTCTGAGAAAGCGGTAGTGACCCTCCATGACAACAACAAGAGCCTTCTTAGTCTCGCTCTTGACCTGATTACCAACATCTCTGATAGCCACCTTTGAGAGTTCCTCAACGGCAAGCTCGACCCAGGCACCAAAACTGGCTTTACCTTCTTGTCCTTTGGAGCTGTGGTTTTCTTCGGCAGACAGGGCTTCCCACATTGTGGTGGCGAGCTTGTTGGGGTCTTCGCCGGGGCCTTGGGGTTTGATGGTGGGGTTGGCGAGGAGGGTTGTTGCTTCCTTGGTCACCATGTCTCTGAGGCGCTGTTGGAATTCTTCCCAGTGGGAATTACTGTTAGAAGGTGTGTTAGTGGTGTTTTGTGGGTGGATAGCTTTGATGTACTTACGGAGATTCTTCTGAAGAGTGAGCGGTGTCTGGGATAGTGGGAGAGGCATCTTGAGCTGGAGCAACATTGTGCTCAGTGGTCTGGAGAGCAGTGGTGTCGACCTCGGGGGGCTCAGTGATAGGGAGCTCTGCAGTAGCACCCTTGGTTGCGATGGTCTGCTTGACGGCCGATGAAACTGAATCAGCGCGCGTGGTTGAAGCGTTTGTAGTGCTGGTTTTGGAAGATCCCCTCTTTGCTCGACCATATACAGGAGTGGTGGGAGCAGAAGTGGCGGGTTTGACCACACTAGCTGATGTGTATAGTGACTGTAGAGTGGGAGAAGACTCGTTGGAAGCAACCAGGCGCGAGCTCTGGCGACGTTTCTTAGTAGGCGGCTCATCCATGCTCTCCTGCTGTTCCTCAACTTGAGCTTTGAAGACTTCAGGGTGAAATCTCCTGAGCCAGTTCTGCTGATCCAACCAAACCTGGTTAAACTCCTCACGAAACTGGCGACCGTGTTCATAGACGGCGCTGGGAGGATGACCTTTGTTGAAGAGGTCGCAGTTGTCAAACATGAGCTTAAAGTCGGCTTTGAAGGCAGCTGCAGAGTCATAGACGTCGTTTCCCAACTTGAAAGCGATGGTAGACAGGTCCATCGGCTGTCTGATTACATTCAAGTAAGTAGGAACCGCGACGATGTCGACAGGCTCCTTGAAGGAAGCAACATACTTGCGGTGCTTGGGGCGCTGGAACTCCTCGAGAACATGCTCACAGACCAAAAAGTCTGCGTGCTCCATCTTTGTGGTGCTTTGCTGAGCAGCCATGGCGAAATATCTCTGCTCTTTGATGAGTGCAGAGTGTGGTGTGTTTGTTGGGTGACAAGGAGGGTTGCCACAAGAGTGAGCTGCAGGACAAAGGTCCACCTCGCGTTCAAGCGGACCACGTGATTATATGACTACCACCTCAACTTCAGTGTCTCTATCTGCCTTCTCCCCGTGCACAGATGGTAGAAAGACTGCTATAGAAACGCAAGATCTGAGTAGATTGCTGTGAATACTCCACCGAGAGTCCTGTTATGCGTCAATCTCTCTGGACATATCCTGGATCCGACACTATGCTCTGCATTTCTACTGGTATGATTACTCTTACGCTGCGATGTGAGACAGTCATCTTCAATGCACGTATCCAATGTCTCCTTCGACACTACTGCTTCTATATGATGCTATCAAAATGCAGCATGTAAAGCGGTCTTTACAAGTAGTCCACTGAAGCGCGTGCTCTCATCGACTCTCCTTGGACGTATCTCGTTCACGCATTCATATCTTGCCTTTTTACTGACCCAAATATACTAGTGCTGAGGACTGAGAGAGCTCATTGATGCCTGTCACGCCTGGCCGATTTGACCCGTCTCATCTGCTCCAGATGACAGTGCTGCCCAGTTGGTGTGTTATAAAAATGCAAGAAGGTATCAGAAACAGGCACGTTCCCAGAGAGATTAGAGCTCACAGGCACTCTCCTTGGACTTTATGAATTAGGTGATAACTTCTTGCATTTCTATAGCTGCAAAATACCATGTAAACTATATGGAGATATCCTCACGGGTCGACGACCGAGTAATAGTCAGACAGTAGAATCGTCAGCGCGATCCCGGCATCAAACACGGATAGCAGGCACGAGAGTATACATTTCCAAGATGGAAGGAGAGAGAGAAGGCTTTGACGATGGCGACCCGATGCGTTTCGTCTCGTGGACCGGCGATTTTCGCAAGGAGAAGACAGCAAAATTTGATTCAAATCTCTTTTCTTCGTGATATTTCATTCTGGAGCCATTTTTATGCGTCCTCTCAAGCCTATGTAGTTCCACTCGATGATCTCTTCCTTTCATGGCCCATTTGAATTACTAGTGAACCCTTTTTGTTTGCACGCTCGCTCGTCCGTTGTCCAAATCAGTCCTCCTCTCTGACCTTGTTCATGATAGCCTTTGCACTGCGAGCAAACAGAGCAGCCTGATTGCCCGTCTCCTCGCTGATTGTCTCCAGCAGAGCTCTCTTGACAGCAGCGCTGATGCCGCCATTCCTGATGTCGGCCATTGACATGGCATCGACTTTGCTCATTGCCTTTTCCAACCACAAGTTTTTGGTGACCTTGCTTTGACCAGGGGCGGTGAACAGGTACTGACCATAGACACGAGCTTGGTCGGGGAGACCACCGTCGCGAGAGAAGTCCAGAGCGTTGGCTTGCTCGTTGATTTCTCCAATGACGAGGTTTCTGGTGTAGTCATTGAAGAGGTCTTGGTGGCTGCGAGGAGAATCAGCAAACATGAAATTGGAAAGATCTTTATGGAACGATTTGACTGACTTCTTGCCAATGGTAGCTGATGATGCATTAGAGCCTGTAGAAACCTGCTGTTTTTTGGTGGCGGGTTTCTTTTTGTCGGGGCTTGAAAGAAGATCTTTGTAGATCTGGTCTTGAGAGGGCTGTCTCACTACAGTGCGCGTCTGCATTGGAGTAGCATCTTGAGTCTTGTTGGGGTCGATCCTGCCGCGCTTGAGGCTGATTCTAGGCTTGTTTGCAGGCTCGGGCGCAGACTCCTCATAAGTGGAATCGCTGTGGATCTGTGCGGCTTTGGCCTTGCTTTGCTTAGGTGGCATCTTGGAGGCTGGTAGAGTGGAAGAGATTAGAATGAGTAACAAGAAGATGACACGTTGATTGCTTACAAGGCTTGGTGGTAGTTGTACTGGCTGGAGGAGAGGTGTCCACGCCGAAGGAGAAAACAAGAGGCGGATCAGCCATGAGGCAGCAGGTGTTTAGGTGGAGAGAATCAGCGAGGACGCTCGGCTTGGAGCGAACTAAATACACAGCTCCTCGTGAATCCCGACAGTCTCTCGTCGAAAGCGTCGGGATAACCGTTGAGGGAAACGTCGAGAGCATCGTCGAGGCCTCGAATGAACTTCACAGGGCACATTCGGGGGTACCATCGCTCAGTTCGAAGTGAGCTGGGAGTACAATGTCTCGTGCAAGTTGACAGCTGTATCTAAACTCACAAAAGCGTCGGGATCATCGTCGAGAGAATCGTCGAGGCCTTGCGAATACTTTCAAATGCACACTCAGGAGCACAATGAACAGACTCTCTTTGGACAACCTTTCAAACGTTGATCTGACTGTGCGTTTGATAGTATGCTCAGTGCCCATTAACCTGTAGGAGATCATCAGAGCCGTGTATTAGCATAGCCTGTACAGTTGTACGCTCCCAGGTGTAGAGGCAAGCCATATGTGGCTATCAAAATGCACAGTTATCATTGTATCAAGACCATGTCCGGAGAGATGCAAACATTCTATGGCTCTCAATGGAGCTCAACATGCTTCTTGATTGTACTATGCATTTTGATAGCCCAGATATGACTCTATAAGTTTGTTGAGAGGACAAATCAAAGAAGAGCAGAACAAGGGCTGGAAGAGGGTATACCAGCATTGTTTACAAACATATGGGCACTCAAATATAGCAATCATTTTGCACTCTCGATGTCTGATGTCAAAGTTTGTTTTCCTCACAATCTGATGACTCTCATTGTTCCAGGCTACCAAAAAGAAAAGAAACTGCAAGACTCGATGCTCTTAACTCTACACTCCTACTCACTGCTCCACCTGTCTCAAGAATTCGGCCTTGTCAGCAGCCTCCTCCTGCTCCACAAGAGCCAACTGCTCCATGTTGGTATCCCTCCAAGCCTGGTCGACCTCATCCCTGATGGCAGCCACAGAGCCCGGCCATCCCTCGGGGGTGATCTTGGAGCGACACTTCGATATCCATATCTCCATGGATGTATCGTGGCGGTCAGGTCCCCAGATCTTACCCCAGAAGGCCAGGGTACTGGCTGCCCTCTCGGCCTCCTTCTCGGCGACAACGACCCTGAACTGCTCGTTCATGATGAGGTGCAGAAACCCCACAACCGTGCCGACAGCAGCCTCGATGGAGGAAGAGGGGGCGACGGTGAAGACAGCGGGCCTAGGGGTGGCCATGTCGTTGCCCTGAGGCTCACCCAGGCTGGGACTGGGAGAGGGTCCCGAAGATCTGTGTACGTTCAACCGTTAGCATAAAAATGCACAGTTGTTTGTTGTTGTTGAGACTGCCATTGAGATAGTAATAAAGGGGACGAAGACGTACCTCTCGGGCTCAGCATTGCTGGCCGATGCTCTCGGTGAGGAAGGGCTGCGATGTTGTTAGCATCAAAATGCACAGTAGAATCCGATTCCATAGGTGTTTCCACTGAGAGTCTGTTATACAGATCTAACAACATACCTTTGGATGCCAGATGTACTGGCGCTAGGAGCAGCGGCAGGGACAGCACTAGGAGCAGGAGCTGGAGTCTGTCTAGCCAAGTTGGCTCTCTTACGACGCTCAGTGGTAATCCACTTGCGCATCTCGGCCCACTCCCAGTCGAAATCCTTAACAAAGCGATCTGCGTACTTCTTAATGAAGTCAGGGTTGTCGCTATTATAGCCGCGGCAGTTCTTGATCATTTGGTCGAAGTCTGCCTTAAAGGCTTGGGCATCGGCATACTCTCCGTTGTCGAGCTTAGTGGACATGGTGGCGAGGTCCATAGGATCTTCAATTTGAGCGTAGTAGCCAGGAGCATCGTCTTCGACCTCGTCTACGGGTTCGAGGAAGACTTCGAGGTAGGGGGCCTTGCTTTTCTGCCAGAAGTCGTCGAACTTGTCAAGCAGGTGGCGGCAAAAGTCGAGTTCGGTAGCCATTGTTGAGGTTGTAGGAGCGGTAGTGGTGATATAGGGCTTAAAAGCTAGACAGTGTAAGCTGATATCGAAAGAGAATGCCACTAGGCTATGTAATATCAATGCGCAACGTGCGCAGAGCATGGATTATCAACTTACGAGGGCGGTGATTTAGCTGCTTGAGCGATCGCAGGCTTGGACGTATATAACGAGTCAAGAGAGATGTTGAGGGTATACAGCGGTGACTGGAGGGTCTTGCTAGAGCAAGAAGAGAGCAATGTAGGCGTTTGCAATGCGTCAAAGAGCTTGACAGATTGAAGGACACTGATCAAGTCAAAACAGGCGCACTGCTATCTTATCTAGTCTCGTAACACGAACGGACACGCCCAAAATGCCACCAGTGGCCAAGCATCGTGCCCCGGGTTCTTACAACACGATTTTGGAGCGATATGGTGCCCCTCGAGAATCTGTACTGCACTCTCACGACACTCGAGAATTCTGAGCATCTCACGTGATCGCTAGGGTTTGATAGAGAATCAGGCTCAAGGATATCCCTTGCTTCCTAGATGCATACCGCTGTCAGGTGACCTATGAGACTGGATATTGTGTGGTTCGCCTTCACGTTGGTCTTCGACAACACAAGATCTCACAAACTCTGGTCTACTCTGCTTGGTGTACTTCATTAAGCGTCATGCAGTAGCCACCTACACTATAGAGAGCAGGACTTGATAGAAGTGCTAACAACAAGCTGCAGGTCACTTCAGGTACGACAATGACGGTCAATGAACAAAACAGCAAGCAGAACATACAGAAAAAGGTGGTGAGTACATGATTATAAATCTACCTGATAGAACAGACTTCAACACAAGGCAATAACAAAAACACAGGCTCAGCTTCAATTGAAAAATCATGCTGACCTCCAACAACTATAGCAACTCTTTGATGGGAAGGGGCAATCATCTTCGAGTCCAAGACATAACTTCTCTGGCTGCAGAAGATTCGGAAGGAGCAATCATCGTTATTGAGCCCAAGACGCGACTTCCAGTATCGACAAAAAGAAACTGCTGTTTCGCAATCAAAGCCCTCTGATTATGATTCTCGTGCGTCACTTCCCTAAACCACCCTGAGATGATGTCAAGAAGGAGCATACATCGTTGTCAAGCCTGAGACGCGACTTCTACTTGCTTTGGACAGGAAAAGCTCGCTTCGTGGTCCACGGCATCTGTTTCAAAATCTTCGTGCGTTACTTTCGTGGCATTCATGGGAACAAAGTCACCTCTTGGTCCTTGGAAGGAGTGGCTCTCGTGAATAACCCGAGACGCGACTTCCCTGTGACTATACCAAGCCTAGCCTTGCTTCGTGGTTGACGTGTCTTGTGATGTTGTTATGCGTGGCTTCCTCGAGATCAAATCAACATGCCACAAGATATCAAACTTCGGAAGCAGCAACCCTCGCCGATGACCCGAGACGAGGCCTTCGCTGGTATCTAGAGGGTCATAAAAGTTGCACGACACTGTTTGCTACATGTGCTTGTGCCGCTTGAAGCTTGAATTCTATAATGCTTTGATTGGGACATGCTTCACACGCCAGATCGCTTTATGCCTTCTTTATGGCCTAGAAATACCCTAGCACAGATGGTCGGGAGCTTTGTCAATTGTTTCAATACGATGCAGCTGAATATCATGAACCGCCATCTCATGGCTCGAACCATCTACTCATCTAAAGATATACACAGCACCAGAGCGATCAGCAGAGATGATCATGCCAAAAGGATGCTCCAGCAATGCAACAGCTGTAACGGTGTCCTTGTGTCCTTTGAGCAACTGGTTCGCCGACTTGCGAATGACCTCGTATCTAGCAACCTTGCTCTCTTTCTTCTTCTTTGATGTGCTACCTCGTTCGCTGTCTGCGTCGTTTGACGCAGGTGAGGTGGTGCCTGTGTGATTCGGAGCTGGGCTAGAGGAGCCTTTGTCCTTCTCAGAGATACTGTCACCAAGACCTTGCTCTGTGTAAACAGATATGTCGTTGCCGAATTTGGAGGCTGTGTAAGTGGGTTTGTCGTCTTTGTCGTTGACGATCATGGAGGAGGTGATGCGATCAGTGTCCCAGAAGCGGATCTTCCAGTCTGGCCCCGTGGTGACAAGGAAGGGGTGTCTAGGTTCTGAGCCGTCGGGTGAGGTGTGCATCGACATGGTAAATGCCTTGACAGTGCCTGCGCTACCGCCCGAGCCTCTTCCTGATCTGTCCTTACCATTATCAGAAGAGCGGGCGCTGAGGTGCGGGTCTGTTGCAAGAGATCCAAGAATGCGGGATGGCATGACGCCAGACTTATCATCGTCGACATTGAGCAGCTCAAAATCTCTTGCTTTCAATGTACTGCTACCATCGGTCTGATCGACGTGGTACACTTCGATACAGACGAGCTTTTCCAGGTCCCACACGGATACATGACTTGGAGACGTCAATCCAGCAACGCAAATCCTGACTCGCTTGCTGTCCTTCCTGCTTGGATGGAGTGTAAGCCGTGTGATGGGCGCTGGGCGTGGTACTGTCCAAGCACGAAGCCGAAGACGGAATCGAAGATCCCAGATGTCGATCACACCATGAGAAGTGCCCATCAAAAGCCATTGCCATCGTCTGGAGATGCAGAACGTGGTTGGTGTACCATGCTGTATTGGATTGACGAGCTCGTACATCACTTCCATGGAGTAGATATCGATGAACAGGACGCGGCAGAGATTGGTGACTATCACACAGACTGATCTGCCGTCCGTCTTGCCGTGTTCGACGCCGATGGCATACTCCTTCTGCCCGGGCTTGGTAGGTATCACCCAGCTGCGCAGCACCTGGAGCTTTCCATAGCGTAGAGACCCATTCGCTTCAGTCACATCTACCCTGACAATGTCGACAGTACCATCGGAAGCCGTTGAGATGAAGCTGTGTGTAGATTCTACGAAGCAAATGCTGGTGATTCGGGCTCCAGAAGTGTGTCTGTGGGCTTGGCGCGACCTATACGCCATGTTGCGTTCAAAGCGGCTAGTATCCCAAACTCTGACTGAGCCATCGTCTGATCCAGTCAGGAAGAACACTTGGTCTGGAGAGACAGTGATGCAGTTGACTTGTGCTTCATGTTCTTCTAGAACAGCAGTCAACTGTCCTTCAGGTTTCCAATAACCTTGCGCTTGCTGATTGGGGGCATTCTTGGTTGCCATGCGAGCACGAGGGCGTGTCGGCACCTTGGGGCCAAACTCGCGATCACTTCCGGGATTGGCCCCGGTATAGACTGAGTCTAATAGTTTCAGAACAGTCGGATCGCCACCATGATAAGAGTGCGTTGCAGAAATCTTAGGTCGAGCTGAACGAGGGGTGGGTGTGGCTTGACCCGAAGGTGAAGGTACGGTTGAGGTTTGATTTGCAGGCACATCGAGCTTGCCGACAGCAGTGGTCGAGTCTGTGCCTGTTTCTGCATATGCCTTTGTCTGCTCTGTACGTTTCATGAGGTTCATTGCGCTCGACTTTGAACGAAGCGCATGATTATGTCCGCTTCTAACAGAGACAGTGGATGCTGGAGAGGTCGACAGATAGGTAGGAGCGTCGATGCTGGCCATCTGCTTACGATGATTAGATGATTTGCCGTTCGTGGGCATGGCTTGAGCTCGAAGATTGTCCGATGTCTCAACTGTGTTCGGCGTTGGCTGGGCGATAGATGGATATGGTTTGCCCCTTGCTGGATTGAACAGATTCTTAGCATCCTGGTCTGCAGGCGTCGCAGCATCGCGTAGAGCTTCCTCGAGCGATGTCTTCACACTCGGCTGTGTATTATCGATCTGAGGGCGGTATGATTGGTAGGAGACAGTGTCTGGTTCAAAGAAGACGTTCTGTAGTGGTACTTGTATAGCACTAAGAGAGACGATTTGGTTGAGCTGGGAGTCATTCTGCTTGCTGGCTTCTTTGTCAGAGCGCATGGTCGTTCGCCAGATGTAGTCTCTCAGTGCAAGGAGTTTGGCTTCGTCTTCAGTGCGCATACCAGCGACTCGAAGCTTTGAGAGCCACTGTTCATCGTCGTCATTCTTCATTGCCTTGCTCAAAACACGAGAATCACCGTCGTGGTAGAAGTCGGTCAAGGCTTTATTGCTGCCTGCCTCAAAAGAGAAGTTCTTGCCTTGTTGTGCGTGCTTCCAGAAAACGCTCTTGTCCGACTTTTCTGCCCAAGTTTTTGCCAAATCATACGCCGGGCGAGGGAACGGTTTCTGTAGAGCATCCAGAAGTTCAAATTCAGAAAGACCGGCTGACGGCATCTTCAGCACAGGCTCTATCAGTGGCATGATCATACTCCAGACATCTGCATCGGAAGTATGGGTTGACGATGCTTCGATGAACTGTACAGCTGCTTCACGAATCCATACATTTGGATGTAGGGTGAAGCGTGACACAATAAGAACCAGCTCGACAGTGGTCCATCGCTGGAACAGTCCAAGATGTGCCATGCTCGACAAAGATCTTATTACCTGTTCAGTGACTGTCTCTTCTGGATCAGTCAGTGCCTGGACCATTAGCGGAAGTATGAAATCTTCCAAACTTGGCCCGCCAATGAAGGCAGCAACACCGACTATGGTCTCAAAGAAAGCACATTTCAGTGTCCAGTCTTCTTCATTGAGGTATGTGTTCAGATGGGTGAGGATCAGATCGCTTGCGATATTCTCACCGAAGAACACGCAAAGGCTGGTGACGGATCCTAGGAAAGCTCTCTTGACCGAGGGATCATCGTCTTGCAAGAACAGCTTGGTCTGCGCTTCAAAGTGCTGGATGAGATCTTCGCGCGTCGTGTCGTAGGTATTCTGATAAGCAGCGTAAGATGTGATGTCGTCTTCTGCTTCGGGATCTGTTGAAGGCAGAGATCCATCAGCACGCAACGCTTGCATCATGTCCAAGAACCTGGCGGCTGTTGTGGCTAGACTCGCAAGACAGGTTGCATATGTTGCTCTTAGCGGTCCTGACTTGCGGAACATGGGGCTTGCGACAAACTTCTGAAGCCGCGGCAGCAGATAGTTTGGAAATATGAAGACATTCATGGGTGACAGCACAGTGACGATGGCCAAAAGCTGGGTGATGGTCCTCAAAGCAGCCATACGAACATTCTCCGACTCGTCCTCGAGCAGAGCGATAGCAAAAGGCAGTACTCGGTCGAGCTTTGCTTCATCCGTTAGTCTTTCTCCCAAGGCCAGAAGCAGTTCACAGCCTCTGATCTTAGAGCTGGCGCGAGCAGTTGTTCTCAGAGCCGAAATCACGACATTAAGAAAGAGAAGAGCGCCATTGTCTTGAACAGTTCCAGCACGGTCTGCCGCATCGTGTCTGTTGTTTGGCAAATCCACTTGAAGCGGAAACAGATCCAGACCTGAAGTGATGGGCGCACGGGTTGACTTCTCGAGTTTGTCCACGTCGGAGAATCCTAGGAAATATGAGATCTTGTCAAAGTCGGCATTGATACGCTCGATGCGATCATCAGATCCTCCTGAGTTCTTTGCTCCAAACACTACTGGTTTTCTACCCGAGGTTGGGTCTGTGATGAGATGCATGTATTGATGCAAGAACGTGTAGAAGTAGTCTGGGAAGCATTTGCCTCGCCAGAACTGGAGATAGTCCTCAGCACTATAGCGTTTCGCCGGATCGAGTTGGATCATGTGAGCAACCATCTCTCGGATATTCTCATCTTTGATGTTGTTCAGTGTAGTATGCGTCGGGTCGTAGTCTCCTCTGCGATATTTGAACAGTTGACTGAGTGTAAAGGTGGGCTTCTCAGTGAAGAGCTCGGCAATGACACATCCCACGCTGAAGATGTCCATCGGCCAAGTAACTTCATGCCATGTCTCTCTAGCCTTTCTCTCGTATTGATCGTCCTGTGGATTCGGCTCATGTTCCCTGAGTTCCTCATCGTCGACAAACCGCTCAGGTGCAACGTAACAGATACGACGGCCTGTAGTATCAAAGAAGATGGAGAATGTCGCTGGGTTGTTCTCAGGTAATCGACCAGGCTTGAACGCAGTGGAGAAGTCGGTCAGGTACAGCCAATTCCAGGTTGTCACAAGCATGTTTTCGGTCTTGATGTCTCCATGACAGATGTTCTTTGCATGACTCTCTCTGACTGCACACAAAAGCTGATATGCGATCCACTTTCTCTCAATATCCTCGAGCGACGGGTTAGTACTAATCCTGTCGTAGAGAGAACTGTGAATGTACTGGCGGACGAGGTAACCATTTGTCGCAGTCTCGATTATCCGATGATACGGCAAAATGTTCGGAACATCTGAGAGCTCTCTCCTCTGGGCAAAGAGCTTCCGCGAATAGTCTTCGAGTTTCAAGTTGGGATATGGCTTGATGAAGACCTTGGCGATCACGAGTCCATCTTTGTGTCTTGCGCGAATTGTTTTCATGAACCGCACAGCACCCAGACTTCTCTCAGTCTCGAGATCGGCGAGCTCAGGTACATCAATACCAGCCGAGCCGGCAGAGACGTTGATTGAATAACCTTGACCCATGGCGATGTCTGCCTACGCGCATGTTTCGCGTTCTCAAGTCCTTGTTGTATCAGATTTCAGAAAGCATGCGGAACACGGTTCAAGTTCGACGGTCGAAGTACGGAGGATGTTATCAGGTATTGTCTGAAATCATGATCAAGAGACTGTGTAATTGTCAAGTCTAGCACTGAGCCAGGTGATTGGGTAGTCACATGGAGTTGGAAGGCATGAAACAAACAGGGCAAACATCCCACCATCGAGCCAAGCATTTCGTTCGCGAGCCGTTCAGGCACAACAGCAGGAACTCGCGAAATGTGTGTGATCGACATGGCATACTCTGAAAAGTCCATGCAACTCGCATGCCATATCACGTCTGTGAGAATTTCGAAAATCTATCGGTCAGGCAGTGTTGTTGTTGATTGTTGGCTTGATATATACACATGCCAGTCACAATCAATCAATGCGCAAGGAATTCGAAGTGTTTTGAAGTATTATTTCGTTGATTCATGACCATCAGGTATTTCTACGCCGATTCGTGTGTATGCATTAAGCATTGCAATTCATCTCATATCAAATGAGGTTGCGTTGAGTCGAAATGGGTTTTTGTAAACAAGAAAGGGAATCATCGCTGGTATCTTGAAAAAATGCTGCTCGAAGAAAAGACGAAGCATTTACTGGGAGGGACCGAACGAGCCCTTGCCCTTGAGGGCGGCGGCGTCCTCCTCGGCAAGCTCCTGGTCGATCTTGGCGCCCTTGCTGGGCTCGTTGCCGTGCGACTTGGCCTGTATGGTGTGTGAGTATGTTGTGGTATGATGGAGATGTTGTCTTATATGGGTCAACGTACGGGAAGAGTGGCGTCCTTCTTGAGCTGCTGGGTCTGGAGAGACTCCTCCTCGGGCTCGTTCTCGCGCTTCTCCTCACGGGCAAGCTTGTTGGCAATGGTGCGCTCGTCCTCTGTTAGGTTGTCAGTGGGTGTGTCAAGCTAGATGGACAGTTGTTTCTTCTTACTGGAGTCGTTGGCCTGGTGAGAGTGCTCCTTGCCCTCGTGGAAGCGAGCCTCCTGCTTGGCCTCGTTGATCTCAGAGTCCTTGTAGGTTCTCTGGTCACCGGCCTCGTAGACAGCGGAGTTACCGACGTTGCTAGTTCCAGACATTGTGATTGAAGTGGTTTGAGGGTTTGTGGGGTGGGTTTGGAGGTGAATTGATGGAGTTGTAAGTTGTAGAAGATGTGGTGATGGAGGGAAAAGAAACGTGAAGAGTGTGTTTGCAGAGGTTAAATGTGTCTTCTGAGCTCCTGCCTGACAATGACGTCGCTCCTGCTTGACATCATCAGAACATTCTCCAAGAATGGCAGCTGTGGGGTTGCGAGAGCTTTGGGCAGCTGCAAAATCCACTTTGCTTGACACACACGCGATCGAAACTCGGAAGACCGTCTGTTTGTTGAGCAGCACTCCGTCATGGGAGGCTTGTGAACTGAGATATTTTTCATGTCTTGCTACATCTCATGACGAGACACTCGAGTGTCTTTTGGGGATATCCATCTAAACGCCGCCAGCTTTTTTCATGCATGCATTTCAGTTCCAGTAAATCATCAGTAAAAACGCCAAACAAGCCCAATCCCCCGCCCGATTGTACAGAAATTCTAGTTGTATCGTGCGCTTCGCTTTTCCCCGATTGCTTCAAGTTCGGCCCTACTCCATCTCGATCGTGCCTGGTGGCTTGCTGGTCACTATTTGGCCGTTAGCAAATTCATGTCCAAAGAAACTTCTGGATGTTGTTGGTTGTTATGGTGACTTACCCTCGTACAGCACGCGACACACACCGTCGACCTCGTTGACAATGCGGGTGCTGACCTTGCTCAAGAACTTGGTGGGGAAATCGAACACGTCGGCAGTCATGAAGTCGGTGGTCTCTACGGCTCTCAGAGCAATGACCTGAGCGTGGACTCTCTTGTCTCCCATGACACCGACAGCCTTGACAGGGAGAAGAGCGGCGTAGGCCTGACTGATCTGCTTGTAGTAGCCAGCCTTCTTGATCTCCTCGATGAAGATGTGGTCGGCCTGCTGGGCAATGCGAACCTGGTCACGAGTGACCTCTCCGATGATGCGGATAGCAAGACCCGGGCCAGGGAAGGGGTGTCTCCAGACAAGGTCCTCCGGGATACCGAGTTGGGTACCGAGGGCGCGAACCTCGTCCTTGAAGAGCTCTCTCAAAGGCTCGATGAGTTTCAGGTGCATACCCTCGAGCAGACCACCGACGTTGTGGTGAGTCTTGATGGTAGCGCTAGGGCCCTTGAACGAGATACTCTCGATAACATCGGGGTAGAGAGTACCCTGGAGGAGCCACTCGATCTCGCCCTCGTTGGCCGAGCCGTGAGCAGCGGCGGCAATCTCCTTTGCCTTTTCCTGGAAAATCTCGATGAAGGTGTTTCCAATAATCTTGCGCTTCTTCTCGGGGTCGTCCTTGACTCCTGCGAGCAGGTCGAGGAAGCGGTCGCTAGCGTCGATGACGGTGAGGTTGATGCCGAGTCCAGCAGTGAGAGTCTCCTTGACCTGCTTGGCCTCGTTGAGACGCAGTACACCGTTATCGACCATAATGGCATGGAATCTGTCACCAATAGCCTCGTGCATGAGCTTGGCGGCAACTGTGGAGTCGACACCACCACTGACGGCACCAATGACTTGTCCCTTAGGGCCAACGAGGGCTCTGATTCTGTCAATCTCCTTGCCGACAAAGGCGTCCATGGTCCAATCTTGCTTGGCACCGCAGATGTTGGCGGCAAAGTTCTTGATGAGCGGCGTGCCCTTCTTGGTGTGGGTGACCTCGGGGTGGAATTGAATGCCGAACCACTCCTTGTCCTCGTGGGCAATACCGGCGTAAGGTGCGTTCTCGGAGGCGGCGACAGTGACGAAGCCTGCGGGGCGCTGGGAGAGCTTGTCGCCGTGGGACATCCAGACGTCCATGTCGTCCTCGAGACCAGCGAAGAGAGCATCGACGTGTGCGGTCTTGCCAGAGTGCTTGTGAACGTTCAGGATGGCGTGGCCGTACTCGCGCTTCTCGCCGGCAACGACGTTCTTCTGGTCGCTGTGCCATGCGATCTCCTGAAGACCGTAACAGATGCCGAGAATTGGGACACCCAGCTCGAAAACGGCGGGGTCGACGTGGGGTGCGTCATCCCAGTAGACCGAGTAAGGACCACCAGAAAGGATGATACCCTTGGGCTTGAATGAGAGCTCGGAGATCTTCTGGGTGCAGGGAAGCATCTCAGAGTAGATGTTCAGCTCGCGCAGACGGCGGGTGATCAGGTGGGTGTATTGCGATCCGAAGTCGAGCACCAAGATGGTGTCGAAGATGGTGTGGGGCGGAGGAGGGACATTGGTGCTTGAGTCGGCCATGGTGAAGAATGTGTGTCCTGGATGCGACAGGCGGCGCTACAAGACAAGAGAAGGGAGGTGGTAAGTGGGATGACTGGTATTGAAATCAATAATTTTTCTCCTCTTGACAAACTCCAGGTCAGGGTCCGACCTCGAAGATGGCCTGAAACGCTTTACCCGATTAGGTATGGCATGCTCTTGGCTTTTGTTATCTGCCCTTATCACCATCCTCGGTTCGATGAACCATTCTAGACCATTTTTCTTGCGCTTGAACTTGATATGTATTCACAGTGTACTGCAGAGATACTAAAGTCTGGAGCTGCCAGCTCGCAGTAGTCATGTCTCCTTCTTCAACCAATCAACAACAGTCTTGCCAAACTTCTCGGCATTGGCATGCAAACCCCAGTGACCACCTTCCAACGTGACAGCCGTGAGCTTGGGCAAAAGACCATTCTTCACCGCCATGCCAATTGACTCGGCACGGCACACCTTGTCATTGTCGAAGCCAACATACAGCGAGGGCACGTCAACAGTGATGGCCTTGACTTTCTTGGCTTCAAAGTCTTGGTGACCGCCGACCATGGCCTTGTACCAGCATGTTGGCGCAGCAAATCCATCACGCCTGAAGCGAGTGATGTATGCGTTCTTCATCCCTTCAGTGGCATATGGTTCCGTTTGTTGCTTCTTGTCTTCAAGCAAGAAATCCTTGAGACCGTCATACTTGCAGACTGTGTCTAGCCAACTCTCCGGAGGGCCGTGGAGAACAGTAAAACTACTCTCGAGGTGCTCATCAAGAACCTTGTAGCCGTCCTCGCTGGACAACAAGTACCAGTAGGGAAGGGTGGCATAACCGAAGATCTTCTTGGTCATCTCGTTGGCTGCATCGAGGTTGAAGGGATGATCTCCAGGAGCGGTGTAGGCAACATTGACCATGACGAGTCCTAGAACACGCTCGGGGTAGTAGTTGTAAAATCTTTGAGCGAGAGCACAGCCCCAATCGTGGCCCAGGGAGACGACTTTTTGCAACTTCTCATTGTCGAGAATCTCACTGAGGTCCTTGGTCATGTGTTCGAAAGCGTACATGGCAGGGTCCAGGGGCTTGGAAGTGCCAGCATATCCCAGACAATCAACGGCGATTACACCGAAGCCAGCAGGGATGAGGTGAGCCGTTGCCAGGTCTGCCCATTCAGCAGCCTCGTCGGGAAAGCCATGTATACACAGAACGGTGGGGTTCTCTGGCTGAGCTGGTGGATGGTGATAGTAGGTGTATGTCAAGGAGCGTGAGACATCCAGGGTCTTCTTGGTCAGGGAGTCCATGTTGTGTGATACTGTTGTTATAGACGTAATGTGTAGCTAGGTGAGGAGGAACAAGACATGGGCAGATAATGTTTATAAGGCAGCAGGTTCAATCGCCAAGTCAACTCGCTTGTGGTTACAAGAATGGAACAGTCTGAGCTGGCAGTCGGCTAATGTTTCTACAAGCATGTCCTTGTGCCACCATCCGTGTTGGAAAGACGAACTTCGGGCAACTTACCGAATAAGGAAGATGAGGCACGTGATTGTGGAGTCAATTGATGCTTGGACCTCCAGCGCGGTATCCTCGAATCCGAAACACTTTCGACACTTCTCAATATAATCGAGGTACTAGTCATCCTATACGACTCAAGTTCCAAGATGTCTGCAAGTCTACTTGGAAGTACGGACCTCGATGCATTGTCGGTGGACAACCAGAATGATGCGAACGACAGAGACCTTATCAATAGTGGCCAGCCTCACTCTAAGCAACATGATAATATCAGTAACGATGGACAGTTCGTGAACGACGAGAAGTTTACCGAGCCCTCCATCAAGCGAATACACGAGGTCTATCACATAGCATACCTCCTTAGACAAAAACTGGTCCCGGACTTGATACCCAGTATCTTGAACGAGGCTGGTATATTCTTTAGCACTACAACCAGGGTGAAGTTCAACCCAGCCATCATGGTATCTCAGGAGAACGCTCCAAGAGCTATCCTCACCAGTAAACACGTCCATGCCAGAGCTCGGACACGGCAACCTGTTCGGAAAATCGTGTTCCAGATCACTGCTCATGACCAAGGTTCGGCACGCGAGCTGAGCGAATTGGATCATGGGCCTTGGACTTGGTTCACAGCACGGTCTATCAGAAATGCCCAGGACTGTACTCCCGACCAGGCCACGACGATAAGAGGCTGTAGAGAAGTCTGCCGCAATCCAATGGCGGATGACGAGTGGCATACGCTTCAAGTGACGTGGCGGGCAGATTCGGACGACCTCTCTGAAGCGGCTTGGGTATCGAGTCTGTCGACCGGAGACCAGATTATCGTTGATGCGTGGTCTGCCAACGCTGGTTGGATGAATCATATACAGCAAGCAAGCATCACAGTGTACACCGTGGCGATTTCCTGAATTGGGAGCGAGCTCATACGAGGAAAATCTCGATCAGAATCGCTCTCAACGTGGTTATTGATTGCATTGCGCTCAACTCTTAAACTCATGGTTATCGTATTGCAGCTTAGGACATTATTGGGTGCAACTTCTGCCAAACATACGCAAGAGTCAACACATACATATGTAGTCACAATATCCATCAAAATACCTTGCTAACTATGCACATCGTCTCGATAGCTAAAGTTGGAGATCCTACGAGGACAATAGAGTGATGTTGAGAAGAGCTCGGATTGGTGAAGCTTACGTAAGCCTGGGCCCTCAAGACTCCACCTCCTCCGAACCTGCCAGAACCTTCAGACATGACAAGCAACCATATGAACGGTCTCGATTGCGCCTTCTGAACTGCGAGACCATGATTGATACACAGACCATGCTTCCAGCTGGAGGCCAAGCGTCAGCTATTATAAGACGTTCCCCGGGCCAATGTCAGCGTGGTGCCAAGTTCCAACTACCTAGCACACATGTTCCAATGTAAGCAACAAATAGCGAAACACAAGACATTGACGCGCAAAATAGATGCGTACCTGGTGAGTCTGGGCATATTAACCTCGACATGACTCTAGCGTTATCCGGCTGGATTGCCAACTGGTACTACTGAAAGTATTCGACCACGAGCACCAGATCGAAGTAACATGTTGGTGCCTCTCACACCTGATAGTACGAACATGAACATTCATGATTACTGCAATCAGAAAAGGTCTTGGAATACTTTTTTACCTCAGGAATGTCGAGTCTGGTTGTAGAGATGGTTCTACAAGACGCGACAACAGCAAGACCTCACACTCTAACCAACATAGCTATGTTTGGCAGTGCCGTCAAACTTAGAAATCTCTATGTCGTTGTGGATCTAGGAATTCTGACAGTGAGTTGCAGAATGGGGTATAAGAAGGCAGATGCGACCTACATTCAATTCTTCTCTCACCAACCAGAAAAAACAATCTCGTCAGCGAGACCAGCTTTGCATTTGACCTCTTTGAGCCTCTCTACCAGTCACTTTTGTCTGCGGGTTTTGCTTTCTGGCAAGATGTACTTCCCAAACTTGCTCTGCAGTGCCTTACTCTTGGGCTACACGGCCGCCGAGCTCGTTCCCCTCGGTCGCCGCGAAACCGAGCAGGACCGGGTCTTGACCTACCTCGATCCCGTGCCATCAAAGGCCCATCCGCATGCTCAGCGCAGTGCAAGAGTCGTGAAAAGAGCTTCCGACGAATACGACCTCAGCATGAGCGACACATGGTACTGGGGTGCGACTGGCGATGTTATGCCCATGGCCAAAGCCGTCTGCAGTTTCGAGCGAGATGGCCAGCAACCTTGGGACGGACGCATTGTTGCCCTGGAAAAGGTCATGCAGAATGTTACATCTGTTTCCTGCTCCAACAACTCTGTCACTGTACAGTGGTCTAACGAGGACTCTTTCAACAAGGCAAACGCCAGCTGGGATTGGGTCAATCAGAACGACACGCGCTATCTCGCAATGGTCGTCTTGTCGCCCAACTGCTCTGATGGCAAGCGTCAAACCTACAAAGCGTCATACTTCAACGCCAGCAGTGGGAACCTCTCCATGGTTGCCGATGCAGAGCCCGTCGAGCTCTGGGATGCTATGCCTTTTGTCGACATCCAAATCTCGACAACTGGTGTCAGCGTTGGAAATGCGACAAACACCTCAATGCGCCTGGCCAAGCGTTTCGATACCAATATCCCTGTTGCCAAAGACTTTAGCGGCACAAACATTTTCAGCCAAAACATCAGCGACGGTCTTGACGTGGCGCTCACGTGCGGCAACTGCAAAACCACTGGCAACTTCGATATCGATGTGAATATCGGCTTCGACATTACCAAAGTGGCCACCAGCACTCTTGGCTTCACTGGAACGGCAAAGATCACAGCTAACCAAGTCTCGGCCACCATTGGGCTCGACCTTGTTGTAAGCGCTGAGCTCACTGCCGAGTTTGACAAGTCTGTCACCTTCCTCAACGTCCCACTGATCGACAACCCGATTGCTGCAGCCGGTGTGACCATTGGCCCTGTTCTGATGGTTAATCTCGATGCCAAAATCGACTCCGTAACTGCCAGTGTCGACATTAGTGTCGGCGCAGTGACTCTGAGTATTCCAGACGGTGCTAGCGCCACTCTTGATCTCACAGGGGCTGACAATAGCAATTCTGGTTTCTCGGTCACCTTCAGCACTGAAGGACCAAGTGTCAATGCTGACATCTCAGCCTCTGCATCGTTTGGACCCAACATCATCCTCGGGCTCGAGCTTAGTGCAGGAGGGCAGGGAGCAGGCGCAGGTCTCGCTTTGGCAGCACCCCAACTCGCGCTCACAGCATCTGCTGGCACCGACTCGAGCTGCTCAAGTGTCGAATTCGAAGCCGATCTCACGGCGCAGCTCAACGGCTTTGCCGGTGTTGGAAGCGTCGCCGACGTGGCGGCAACAAACACGATCAGCATCCTCGCCACGTCGACCCAGATCTTCAGTACCTGTCTTACGGCTCCCGGGGATTCCACCGCGGCTGCCGTCACCACCACGGCAGCTGGACCTACGATGACTCCATTTGGCGGCACGGTTGGAACGACTCTAAATGATAGCGGATGCCAGCAGGCGCTCAACAACCCGGGTGCGGTGGCGCCGTCGACATGTGCGACGAGTGGAGGCGACGCCGATTCTGTCATGACGATCGAGGGCTTTCCTGAAAGCTGTTGTCCAAGTGGCACGCTACCAACTGACGGCACGCTTGATGGCACGACGAGCATCTGTTGCGCGTAGAGCTTGTTCGTTCGAGCCTACACTCTTCTGGTCATCGAGTTAAATCCTGGCTGCCAAAGGGGCTGGCAAATGGTCGAGTACTCGCATCAGACTGTCTTTGTCTGTTCTAGCTTCTTGAATATCAACATTTACATGATCACACTCTTTGTCCACAAGTGCTTTTCGGGAAGTTACTGTATGTTCCTTCACTCTTGTCATCTTTCTGTCTCTACTTGCCTGCAATTAGTTTACAATCGACTATGATCATCTTGTTTCCTACATACCTGTGCACTTGTGGCTGACCGCTTCCTTAATCCCAATATCATCCATGGAGTCATGGACAAGATGAAGGTTGATCATCACATGCAAGTTGCGGGGTCTTGGCGCTCCTCGAAAAGTTGATGTACCTTGATCTACAACTTTTTTGTCACGACATCACAACTCCACACATCAGATCTCACACAATGCCCAAGAGAAAGACGACAGCAGAGGATGCGCCGGTCAAGGACCACAAGATGCGCGACGACGACGAATCGAGCAGCGACGTACGAAATTCTCAAGACCCGCATCCACAATCAAACAGCTAACCAAGCCACGACACAGGATGAAGACATGATCGATGTCGACTTTGAATGGTTCGACCCCCAACCCGCCGTCGACTTCCACGGCCTCAAGACACTGCTGCGCCAACTCCTCGACGTCGACAACGACCTCTTCAACCTGTCCGCCCTCGCCGACCTCATCCTCGCACAGCCCATGCTCGGCAGCACCGTCAAAGTCGACGGCAACGAAAGCGACCCCTACGCTTTCCTCACAGTCCTCAACCTCGCCCAACACCGCCAAAACCCCGTAATTGCAGACTTGACCGCCTACCTCATCCGCAAAGCCTCTTCCATCCCCTCGTTATCGTCTTTGCCTGCTTTGCTAGCTGCAGACTCGAAAGCAGAGGTTGGTCTCATCCTCACCGAGCGCTTCATCAACATGCCCTCTGAGATCGTGACACCAATGTACACCATGCTCGCCGAAGAAATCCAATGGGCCCTCGACGAATCCGAACCCTACAACTTTTCCCACTACCTCATCCTCTCAAAAACCTACACCGAAGTCGAGTCCAAACTCGACGCCCAAGAGTCCCGTCCCACAAAAAAGGGAAAACAGCAAAAGAAGGCAGAGGCAGCAACGTTTTATTTCCATCCTGAGGATGAAGCGTTGCAGAGGTTTGGTGTGGGACATGGTAATTTTGATCATGACAAGGTTGGTGAGGAGGGGGCTAGTGATGCGAAGAGGGCGTTTCAGGAGGCGGGGATTAGACCGCAGGGGCATTTGATTTTGCTTGAGGCGAGTAGGTTTAATGATGCTATTAAAGGTGTGGGCGAGTATCTGTCTGGCAACTAGTGGATATACACGAGGAATTTGAGCAACCACGACACCTTCTCTAGAGTATCTCTACATATTCTTGCCCTACAAGATGGCTCTCAGTGGTTTCTTAGCATGCAGTTCCGCCGTCAAGTCTCAGACACCAATATCTTGGTCTTACCGACACAAGTACTGCACATTCTAGCTACCCAGAACATGATTCCTCACAAACCCGCATCCCCTCAAACCACCTCAGCCACTACCTACCCAAAAACAATTCTCATACTGCCACATTCCTGTCGTCTTTCTCTCTCTTTTCTTAACCACCAGGTTAAATCGTTGCTCCTCATACCCACCTTCCCAAATCTCAAACTCGTACATCACGTTTTTGCTGTCCAACAGCGAACCATTTGACGGATACACTCACAGACATCATACCCTATAGAAGCAATGATTAAAACCACGTTTATAGGTTTATATCTGCGAAAATATCTCGAGGATGCTAGGAAAATCGTAGTTGTTGATTTGGAGCATTGGGTGGAGGTATCACCCTGTCTTCTTTTCCGACTTTAATCGCTGGTCCTTTTTTTTTTTTTTTTTTTCTTTTCCCCACGCTTTCTGCTCCTCCCCATGTGCTAACTCTCTCCTATGGATACGAAAGGGCAGCGCGAAGTATATGGGCCACCGAGATGATGAATTTGAACTTTGAACTTTTTTTATTATCTTTTATTCTTTGTTTCGCTTGAACTTGTGCAAAGAAATGCTCGCAATAACGCTTGGGCTATGCTTATTAGATGGCCTTTTCAATCATTGTATGCTTTTCATGACCCCAGTGATATCGTTCTCATGATTTAGTGTCCTGATGCAAAAGAGGCACGCAGAAGAGACGACCATATTTCCCCAAGTATAGCCTGAGCCTCTTGTGCTTCTTCTTCACTCAGCACTCTTGTATGCATTTTTAACCCAGCAGCTCGACGTCCAAACCAATGGCTCTCATGAAGAGATTGACCTCGCCCAATTTTCTAGCGGCCATGTCTTGAGGCAGTTGCTTGCTGATCTCGACAGTAGCCATGACTCTATCCTTGACACCGAGGACCAGACGCTGTTGTTGTTCGGGACTAGCGCTGACACCCATAGTAGCCAAGAACTGCCAAATCTCAAAGTCGTTGCTGGTGTTGACATTTTCGGTAGTGAAGATGTAGGGGAGGACGGGCTCGGCAAGGTCGAAGAGACGGTTGTAGAGCTGAGTCCATTGTGACCAGTCCTCGTCCGAGACCTGAGCGCTCGATTGCTGCTTGACAAGGAAGGCGCGTGACACCAGCATCGTGAGCATGGCAACACCAATCTTGGTGCGAACAATGGCCTGTACGTTGACACGGTCGAGGACCAGGCCGACGAGGCCGGAGATGATGTTGAGAGGAGCGTCACCAATGTAGGCGAGCAAGGTGGGAATGACAGCTTGACTGAACAGCTCGACCTCGTCGCGAACAGCACGAGGTAGCTGAGGCTCGTCAGGGTGAGGGTAGGCCAGGCGGATTACGTCAAGAATGTCGAGGTGGATGATGAGGATAGTGAGAATGGTCAGACGCTGTTGATCATCAATGTGGCGGAAGACACGCGGGATTGCCTTCTTGCCCTTGGCGTGTGACAGGATGGCGATGAAGGGATGAGGACTCGAGGGATTTTGCTGGATGGGTTCCATAACTCTTAGGTTGAACCACAGCTTTTGGTTGAGCTCATGAGCTCTCTGTCTCCACTCAATATGGCGCTGGATGGCATCCGGGTGGCTCTCCTCGTTCGGCGGCGGAGGCAGGTGGCGTTCGTGGTCCTCCATTTGCATCAAGGTCTCGTAGACGTTCTCAATGTTACGAAGGGTAGACTTGCGGTCTGCAACGCTGGGCTTGGCGACTCTTTGGGTGTGAGATTTGCTCTCACTGTCAGGACGCTTGAAGCTCAATAGGGGACGAGGGGTCTTGGAGTTGCTAAAGGCAATCTTACCCAGACTGCCCTCCACAATCAGCTGTCTGTTCTTCGGTCTGGCTTTGGCAGCCTCGACAGCGCGCTGAACCTGCTGCTCCATTCTCTGCATGTGGTTGTCACCACCGCGAGGATGTCTGCGACCTGCTCCATAGCGACCGCCAGTCTGGAAGAGATATGTCTGGGCGAATTGGTTCAAAGGCTGACCAGGATGTTGTCTAGGTGCACCACGGATTTGAGCGTAGACCTGATAGTAAAAGTCCTCGGCGAGCTGAGCGTCCGAAGATTGCTCATCGACACCACCCGTGGCAGTCAGGAGCTGTTGCAGCTGAATGCGGGTGATGAAGTTCTTGTCCTGAGGAGTCATGAGACCGTTGTCCTTGGAAAGCAAAAAGATCTTGTGGTTGCGCTTGGCGCGTTTGGCCTCTTCGGCAAGGAAGTGGGCGCGCTGTTCGTCGGACAATTGCATCATCTGGTTTGCCTGGGTGATGGGAGGGCCCGAGTAAGAGGCACGATGGCCATGGCCTGACTCGCCAGGTGAGGGACCGGAGGGAGGGCCAGCGGGAGGCATCTGCTGTTGGAGTTGCTGAGCGATCAAGCCAGGGTTCTGCATGCCCGGAGGAGGTTGGACAGGCATGTGCTGAGGCTGGGGGAAGGGCGAAGCCATCTGAGGCTCTCTCGAAGGCTGTCGCGGAGTGTGCTGTTGCATCTGTTGGACACCAGGGAAGCTGCTTCCTGGGGCTTGGAAAGGCTCCTGGACGGGAGTGTGATGCTGAGGCATGTTCATGGCGCCAGACAGAGGTCGTGACTGTTGGCGCATCGAAGCCTCGACCTCCTCGAGGCTCATCATCTTTCTGCTAGAAGGAGTCGAAGGCTTGAATTGAGGCTCTTGTTGTTGAGAAGGCTTCTTGGAAGGCAGACCCCAGATGCTGGCATTGGCTTCGAGCTGGGGAATGTACTCGGGCTTGGAGTAGTTTTCGTAGCCGGAACGAGAGGGCTTGGGCTGCTGCTGGTGGTGCTGGAAGCGCTGCTGAGCCGGGGGAGGCTGACGAGCGTAGTGCAGAGCCTGTTCTTCTTCAAGAGTGCCGGCGACCTTGTTGGTGGTGCCGAAAAAGTCAAAGTCCTTGCCTACACGGCCACCGTCACCAAAGGTATCGTCGTTGAAGGCATCGCCGGCCTCGTCGAGCTTGTCAGCCAAGGCATCGTACGTGTCGTCGAAATTGAGGCTGGGGCGGTTCAGTCAAGAGGACAAGGGACGTTTGTCGAGATTGAACTCACACATCGCCCTGGTCTGCAGCATTGTCGCGATTGGCAAAGGCAAAGGCGTCCTGCTGGCCGGCGAAGAAGCCGCGACCAGCGTCTCTGTCCTGCTTGTCCCGGGGGAGGTTGGTGTCGAAGCCAAAGAAGGACATTGTGAGCAGCGAGCAGAGGAAGAGGGGCTAGGAAGCAGTCGGCCGAAGACTGCGCGGGTCTGTTCTAGGGTGAGGGTAGGTAGGCGCGGGGTATGCGCTCGTGGGAGGAAGAATGCGGCGGCGGTATCGAGCAGCAGCGGCAGCAACGATGATGCGGCGGGCGGCCAGCTTGACTCTCACTCGCAACGCGATGGTGATGACATTCCGGAGAATACCCGTGCACCAAATATCCGCCAAGACTTGGTTGCATTCAACATGAAGCACCTGCAGTCTGGAAACCGTGCGTGTCAAGGTCACGATAACTCCACCTGCACGCTATAACAGATATTCACGTCTAGCTTGTCCAGGATCGATACGGGCCCTGGTCGGAAAGACGCCTTTTCGTTGAGCCGTTGTTCTCTTGCTGCGTGTACGCAGGGAGCAGTAGTGGGTGGATAATGCAACGCTTGGAACCAGTGAACGCGCGGTGCAGCGCTGACCCCTTTTCTCCCCTACGAGCACACCAGAGATAGATAGCATCTAGAAGCACAGTACAAATTACACCCGTCTCCCATCTGAGCTGCGGCGACCGCTCCCTTCTTTTCTGCCTATCTCGCCCTTTGGCTTGCTTCTTGCCGTTCATTATATGGGACGTTAAGACTGTCTTAGTCCCAGGTCACTCCTTTCAACTACTTTTGGCTTTTGTCCCCGTACCCTTCTCCACAAATAGTGCGACTGCTACTATTCTGGCCCTCGTGGCATTTTACGACTGCTCTCCCTCTTCCCAACTGTCCTGACCTGACCTCAACACCATCGCAACAATGGCGGCCAGGTATCTGCGATACATCGTCTTTGCCATCGTCGCACTTGTCGTCCTCTTCTTCATCTCCAGCTCCTCATCAGTCCCCGGACGCGAATATGCCCAGAGTGCCACAGACCTGCTCAAGGACTCGAGCTCAAGATGGCGTGGCTCGCAAGATGCTCACGGCGATGTCAAGGAATCTCACCCTGACCAGGGAACCACTCCCAACACCCACGCCGGCCTCCCTCCCGCAACAAACCCCGGTCCTCGCATGAACGCCACCTTTGTTACTCTTGCCCGCAACTCGGACGTTTGGGAGATTGCTCGTTCCATCCGCCAGGTCGAGGACCGCTTCAACAAAAAGTTCAACTACGACTGGGTCTTCCTGAACGACCAGCCTTTCGACGACCAGTTCAAGAAGGTCACCTCGGCCCTTACTTCCGGAAACACAAAGTACGGCGAGATCCCCAAGGAGCACTGGTCTTTCCCCGAGTGGATTGACCAGGACAAGGCTGCCAAGGTGCGCGCCGACATGGCCGCCAGAAAGATCATCTACGGAGACTCGATCAGTTACAGACACATGTGTCGCTACGAGTCAGGCTTCTTCTTCCGTCACCCTCTGATGCTCGATTACGAGTGGTACTGGCGCGTTGAGCCCAGCATCGAGCTCTTCTGCGACATTGACTACGACACGTTCAAGTTCATGGCCGACAACAAGAAGAAGTACAGTTTCACACTTTCCCTGTACGAATACGTCGAGACTATCCCTACTCTTTGGGAGAGCACCAAGAAGTGGATGAAGAACCACCCCGAGCACATTGTGGAGGGCAACTCTATGGGCTTCCTCTCCGACGACGGCGGTGACACCTACAACCACTGCCACTTCGTGAGTAACCACGCAAGGAGCCACCTGAAGCAAATATACTAATTCATGTCTAGTGGTCCAACTTCGAAATCGGAAACCTCGACTGGCTTCGCAGCCCCGCTTACGTCGACTACTTTGACGCTCTCGACAAGGACGGCGGTTTCTTCTACGAGCGCTGGGGAGATGCCCCCGTCCACTCCATCGCAGCCGGTCTGACGCTCAAGAAGGAAGAAATCCACTTCTTCAACGACATTGCCTACTACCACGTCCCCTTCACCCACTGCCCCACCGGCGAGCAATACAGAATGGACCACAAGTGCCACTGCAACCCCAAGGACAACTTTGACTGGAATGGCTACTCATGTGAGTACCTGCCCAAAAGAAACCTCTGACATTGCAAGCGCAAAAGCTGATATACGATCCACAGGTACCGCACGCTTCTACGAGCTCAACAAAATGGATAAGCCCGAAGGCTGGGAGCAAGACGGCAACTGACTCTCCAAGAAACGCCTCGCTTGGCCCATCATCCTCCTCATCGTTGCTTCCGTCCTCGTCGCCTGCTTCATCCTTCTCCTTTCCGTCCGCCCCGTCCTGAACTTGGTGCATTCGATGCGCAACAAACGCAGTCGCTACGAGCCGCTTGGCCCGCACACGTCCATGTCGGAACGAAGAGCCATGGCCAAGAACATTTATTAGGCAAAAAAATAAAGGGAATACATTCTCAGCTTTCAAAATTTCCTATTCTTCTTAGTTTTCTTGTTTGGGTTTTCGGCGGATATGGCATTCAAACAGGGTGTAGGAGTAACACAAAACCGGGCGGATAACATGGCGTTTTTTTTTCCCTTCGGGACTGGAGGGTAGGGGGCCTCGGATGGATGAGAGTACAGTGGTTCATTGATCTGCAGCAGATGTTTCGAGATTACACAACTCCAGAAAGAAAACAAAAAAATCGTTCAAGTTGCAAGCTTTGAAAAAGTCAAGAATATTTGTGATTTGTTATTAAATTCTGCCTGGGGTCTGCTTGGGGCTCTTTTTGCTTGTGAGCATGGTCGATTTGCGGCTCTGAGCAACTGCTGTGGTCGCATTCTCTTGATGAACAAGCTACTGATCACTGCTAGTTGCCTTGCCACTTCGCTTCCCAATGAGATATCCGTCGCTGTTCTCGTTCTCGAGACTCTTCTTGTTGCTCTTTCGACCATCTGCTCTGCCTGATATCCATTTCCACTTTCGACCAGCAGCTTTTCATTGCATCCTTTCGCTTTTTTCCTTCTCCGCCGCACACGCCCTACCTCCTCACTTCTTGTCCACAACCTGGATATGCAGACCCCCCTTGAACGTCAGCTTCTCGATCATCGCCTTGGTCTGGCTCCACGGCACTCTGAACGAGCCCGAGTTAATCTTGCACATCCAGATCCCCGCGGGCTGCTTCTCGAGATCCTCCAACTGCTCGAGCATACTTTGTAAAGCCGCGTCTGTACTATCCATGATGTCGTCTTTGCTGTCCTTGCCTCTACCGTATTTGCGCGAGGTGAACAGGCAGCCGATCCAGTGTTTTGGGCCGCTGGGCTGGGGAGGGATGAGGTAGCATGTGCTGAGTAGGGAATTGGGAGTGTTGGCTTTGCAGTGCTTCGTGTATTCGGTAAAGTGGTCTGGGTAGGTCTTTTTGAAGGCGGCGGCGATGCCGGCGCCCCAGCTGCCGAGGCAGTTGCAGGCGTGGACGAGGAGGGTGTTTGGTGGGGCGGCGAAGAGGTCGCCTTTGCGTTCGCTGAGGGTGATGTTGGGGGCTTCTTCGTCGGAGGAGTCTTCTTCTTCGTCGTTCTCCGAGTCGTCGTCGTCCTTGGAGGTCTTGAAAGTTTGCTTCTTGGTCAGAGATGGGGTTGTGGAGCCAACAGGTTGCTTCTGCGTAGCCTTGGACTTTGGCTTTGTGGATTTGGGGGTCATGCCGATGATATCGAGTTCAGAGTCGTCGTCCTCATCGTGCTGAGCGGATGACTTGATGGCTTGCTTTTTGCTGGACGAGGAAGTAGATGCGTGACCTTTTGATTTCTTGGGTTTGCTTGTCAGGACGAGATCGTCGTCATCACTGTCGTGGGCCCTCTTGAGGCTTGATTTCTTGCTAGGGGGTTGCTTCTTGTTGGTTGAAGAAGTTACCTTGATGGGCTTCTTGGTGTTAGTCTCCTCATCATCAATGTCTTCCTGATCACTTTCGTCTTCTTCGTCATCTTCACTTGCCTCGTCGTCGTCGTCGTCATCGACATCGATAGGCTCTCCTGTGACTTGCTTTTTGGTAGTGACAGTCTTGGGCTTGAGGGGTTTACTGGCAGGAGTCTTGGTGGATTCACTGATCGAATCGTCATTGCTTTCTTCTTCACTTGAGCCGCATCTTTTGACGGTTCGTCTCTTGATTTGTGTCTTCGTGGCTTCAGAGGTTGAGCTCTTTGGCTTGGCAGATGGAGACATTGCAGGCATATTGTCAGTGGGAAGAGGGACTTTGCTTGTAAAGCCTCGAGACACGTCGGCGTCAGACAGTTCCTGTTCCTTGGCCATCTTGTGTATGGAAGAGGTTGTTGTAGAGAAGATGGAGAAACAGCGCAGACAGATGATTAAATAGGAGATCTAGTGAGAGTAATCAGAGTGTATGTGATAGACTGTAGGTCATGTGATTGGCTTGGCAATGTTGCTGACCAGATTCTTGGCAAGGACGGGCGCTGGCAATCGTTGGCCGCAACGAATTCGACGACGACGACGTTTGACCTTCTCAGTGCAGCAACATCGCCCGTCTCTCCTCACATCCCACAATGTCTCTCCTCTCCGTCTCGACGGCAGCCTCGCTGGCTCGCCAATGCGCCCGCCCTTCCGCCGTCCGCTCCTCTGTCGCCGCCCTCCAGGTCCGCAATGCCGGTTCCAGCGCCACCACTGCTGAGAGCTACACCAGCCCTTTCCGCGGCACCAGCAACCACCGCGACACTACTCACATCCCCGACTTCAAGAAGTACCGCAACACCGGTGGCGAGACCCAGAACAAGGTCTTCCAGTACTTCATGGTCGGAACCTTTGGTGCCGTGACCGCCCTCGGCGCAAAGGCCACCGTCCAGGGTATGCACAGCACTCCCTCGCACGCCCGCTCATGCCTCTAACATGCGCTGCAGACTTCCTCGTCAACATGTCGGCTTCCGCAGATGTCCTGGCCCAGGCCAAGGTTGAGATCGATCTCGCCGCCATCCCCGAGGGCAAGAACGTCATCATCAAGTGGAGAGGAAAGCCCGTCTTCGTCAGACACCGCACTGCCGACGAGATCAAGGAGGCCGAGGACGCCAAGTGGGAGAGTCTCCGTGACCCCCAGCCCGACTCTGACAGAGTCAAGAAGCCCGAGTGGCTCGTCATGCTGGGTATGTTCTTTCCTCTGACCCAATTGATGCGGCAATTCATACTAACACCACCCTTAGGTGTCTGCACTCACTTGGGTTGTGTGCCCATCGGTGAGGCCGGTGACTTTGGCGGCTGGTTCTGCCCCTGCCACGGTTCACATTACGACATTTCCGGCCGTATTCGCAAGGGTCCCGCTCCCTTGAACCTCGAGGTTCCCGAGTACGACTTCCCCGAGGAGAACTCTCTGGTTATTGGTTAGAGAGTTGTTGCCTCCAACCATTCGACTTTTATAATGCTGGGTAAACAAAAAGGAAACCATAGACGAGAGAGCAGCGCAACCACACAAAAAACGCAAAAAACGACTTTTCAATACACGCTTTCCACGTCGCGAATGTTTCCTCGAGCGATAGAGAAAGCTTCTTGAGTTGTGCGGACCACTGTCCTCTTCACCGATTGCCCATCTTTCTCCACCTCCCGACACACTCTTCCTATCTACCGCAACCACCACCTCTTTTTTCCTCTTTATTCTCTTGTCTTTTTTGTTTATTGTACATGTATTCCAGCCGCATCTGACTTTAGAGCACCGTGTACAAAAGTCGCTTGCCATTTTTCATCATTCTTCGCCTTCTTGGCCTGCTCAACGTGTAACGTGATATTCTGAACTCAATGAGCATGACGAAGAATGCAGGAGCGAGTCTCGATAATGACGAAAGTAGGTCAAGTAGAAAGTCCGAGGAGACAGTCTGGACTGGTTCGTCGAACTCTTATCACATGGAGCATTTTGCATGAGCGGAACAACCTCCTCATCCTAACTTATGAAATCTGTACTCGAAGTTGGCTTGTCTCTTCTGATGTAGACGATGACTCTTGCTATAAGGAATGTTTCCATCAAGATACAACGAATGTGCTTTTGTATTTGACCAACCATTTTGCCTTCTACCAGCCTTCTTGAGCATACAGAAGCCCACTGATCCGTAGTGCATGGACCTCAGAGTGAGAGCTGCCGGTACACAGGCTCAAATTGTGTTAGTTATTCAACGAGACTCAATGGAGTGCTATTTAAAGAGCCTTTGTGTCTAATAGCTAGAACCATCTAGCAGTGAGTAAATGGCAAACTTGGCCTTCAGATAGTCTTGGTTATTATAGTAGAGCAGATATATAGATCTAGCTCTATTCTTGGTATACAATTGGAGTCTTGCACTCGCTTCTCAATGGAATGCTATTCGAAGAGCCTTTATGTCTAATAGCTAGAACCATCTAGCAGTCAGTAAATAGCAAACATGGACTCTCAACGGTCTTGGTCATTACAGCAGAAGCAGATATATAGATCTAGCTCTATTCTTGTTGTACAATTCAAGGCTTGCACTCACCTAGGTTCCAGCAGACATCATGACTTGCAAATATTTAGTGCCTAACCCACGACACTAACAAAAGAGCGTGTTGGAAGTCTACCGAGCAGTCACCTGTGTACTGGGCGGCCGCTGCCATGAGACGACATGATTGCCAAGTTTCCGAGCCAATGCTTGCGGCATCCATGGGACGCTGTTGCAAACGATTTCTCCAGTATAGATAGATTCATCCCATACAGGCCTTGGTTTGGGCATTTCAGGAAATGGTGGCGGAGTTGCTGGAGGCAGCGTCACGGCTTGACGACTGCGCACCCATGCTTTCAAGTGTTGGCGGAAGACCTCGACATCGGTATCCAATTTGCGTCGCTGTGGCCAGTTGTCGAGATTCATCACCACATCCGGATCTTGCTCGGGAGGTGGAAGCTTTCGGTAGGAAGTGTCGAGTGTGATAATTTCGTACAAAGTGAAGATGACCCCTTTGACGTCGTTGAGGCTCTCGTCGTGCCAGCAAAGTCCCATGGCAGTCGCATACTCAAAGTCGAACATTCTTAACTGGCTACCCTCCGGTGCTTGCTCGAGGCAAATGAGGTTCCTGGGTGCTATGTCTTGGTTGACGATCCGAAGTTCCAAATTCAGGTAGTCGACGAGAGAAGTCAGCTGATGTAACCAGTCGAGCCGAAAGACCTGGTTGTGATCTCGATCGAGTGAGGGTGCAGGAAGATATGGGACCGTGAAGCCCAGGATTTGCTGTGATGTCGTGCCGTCAATGACAATGCGGTCGAATGGGACAATGTTGGGATGTACAGGCAAGCCGTGAAGCATAACAATCTCTCTCCACCTGCGCGCTCTGAATTGGAAAATCGGCGTGTGTTTAAAGACCACCTCCTTTGCTGTGCCATCGTCGTCCTCGTAAGTCACAAGATCCACCCCAGGCATGAGCCGATCGAGCTCGGTCAGCTTGGCCATCACAACCATACGACAGTCTTGGAGACTTGGAGCATCGAGAAGACTTGGATAGAAAATCGCCATTTGAGGATCGTCGTCGGGGTCGGAGGATGTTGAGACGAGATTGCCTGAGGCATCAACCGTGAGGGTATGGACAGCAGGGTCGAGCTCATCCATGTAGCGTTTAAGGACTTCAATTGCATCACACCCGTCTCGTTCTTCGTCGTCCATTCTCAGAAAATTCGAGGGACCTCGGATTGAGTAATAGCGTCGCTGGTCGAAGTCCATGATGTTGAATTCGTCGTTTATGTGATTGGTCGCGCCTCCGCTGTTCCAGAATCTGTATTTAGGCTCAATCATGGAGACGGGTGCTGTACAGATCTTGCGAGTCAGAACGGTGGGTTGTATGTATGAAATATTTCTGAGTTACGCAGCGCGGAGAAGGCGTGATGATGTGGCACAGTAAAGTAAGGGAGTAAGTGTGCTAGCAACGTCCCTGGCGGCTAGCAAACGCGCGCCATGCGTGCTGTTGCTCTCCAGAACGACACGGTCGTAGTCTCGACATTTGACACTGATCGATGCTGATGTGAACCCGTGACCAATTTGGTAGTATGTTGCTGGCTATTCAATTGGTGCTCAAGCGATTGGCGAATTCTGTTAGAAGTGTCAAACGCGGTTGATAGAGATACCTTCTCACGCAGAGAACTCGCTCAAATCCACACTCGTGACTATTTTGTATATTAGAACTGTGATAAGGACTCTTGATCTTCGAAACAGCAGTGAATGATATCCACATGGACCTAGCACAGGACGAAGGGCAAGAAAATGTCATGGCAGGTTTAGGCTAGACTTCCTCCAAGCCTAGGGCCCTTTGAACGTCGCTTCCTTGCTCTATACTCAGCGTCCTTCTCGGGTACACTTCAAGCGAGCATTTGACGTCCACATCACTTCTCATGATCATGAGATGGAAGAATGATTCCCAGTCTGATGGGCAGATCTCATATTCTCCGCACTCTCCGCACTTGATCTTGACCCTAGTGACATCGCTTGCATAGCTCTTGTCGATCATACTCGTTGCGGTGTTTCATATTACCCGAATCTGCGACTTTCCCTCAGCATCGACAAGCCCACCGGTCCAGATGCTGTAGCCAGAGAATGTTCCATCAATAGGAGACACCGGGATCTTGCTTGGCTGCCCTTGGCGGCGGGCATTGCTAAACTCCATCTAGCAAAGTCTTTGGTAGTATGTCTGAAGAACACTCGGCACTCATTAATACGAGAAAGCCGAAGTACATGGTGACATAGCAGGTAAAGGTCTGGTATATATTAGATGTGAGACGGACATGCGTTCCTATTCTTTCGAAGACTCTTACATTTTACTTGATCAACAAACAGAAGAACCTTCTCCTTGCAAGAAACAACAACAGTTCTTCGAGATGTGGAAATCAATCATCCCCTTGGCTCTAGCCTTTGTAGGTCAAGTTACTGGTCAGACAGTCTATCTGGCTGGAGACTCCACCACAGCCCCAGGAGGTGGTGGCAAAGGAACAGAAGGTATGTGGACCTTTCTTGCAAGCCATCAACCACGATATCCAAGAATCCTGCATGAGTATGAATACTGATTCTTTCCCTCCACCAGGCTGGGGCCAATATCTACACTATTCTCTAAAGATCCCCGTCGTCAACAAGGCCTTCGCTGGCCGTTCTGCCCGCAGCTTCACCCGCGAAGGCCGTTTCGACGAGATTGGAAAGCTCATCAAGAAAGGAGATTTCGTGGTCATAGAATTTGGTCACAACGACGGCACCAGCAAACCCGACAATGGAAGGTCTGACTGCCCCGGCAGCGGCACAGAGACTTGCCAATACACCTACAAGTAAGCAGATACTCGCCTCGACTCTCTCTCTCTGCAAAGAAAGAAACCGAATGCTTATAATGTCTTTTTCCGTTTTAGTGGTGTCACAGAGACCGTCCACACCTTCCCTTACTACCTCGAACAAGCAGCAAAATCCTTCGTCGCAAAGGGTGCTCACGTCCTCATCTCCTCTCAAACACCTAACAACCCAGACGAATCCGGTGTCTTTGT
Organism: Aureobasidium sp. EXF-10728; assembly: GCA_023848605.1. NCBI lineage: Eukaryota > Fungi > Ascomycota > Dothideomycetes > Dothideales > Saccotheciaceae > Aureobasidium > Aureobasidium sp. EXF-10728. The sequence continues at coordinate 149,458 of SWBG01000024.1, read as the reverse complement.
TTCTGCGCCCTCTCGCTTCGTCGACCTCGCAAAGACGGCGGCTGCAAATGCCAAAGTTGATTTTGTGGATCATAGCGCGTATGCGTTGGCTGCGTACAAGCCTTTGTCTGTGCAGACGGTGGATAGCTATTTTCCGAATGATCACACGCATACGGCGCCTAAGGGGGCAGATCTGGTTGCGCAGGCTTTCGTGAGGGGATTGGTTTGTGGAGGGAGTCTGTTGGGCAATTATGTCAAGAATGCTACTAGTGCGATTGAAGGGGCTTGCTTGAAGTAGAGGATAAGATTCAAAGAAGAGTGGCTGAACATCTGTGCGTGGTCGAGCATATCCGCAATGTCCTGATGGCGACTAGAAAATCTTGCTCAAGACCCTCTGAACATCTTCCGTCTGCTCCGACTTTGTCGAGTCCCTGATCCTCTTGCTCTTGACTTCGTTTTGCTTGAAATCTCTCTTCAGCTCCCTGACACCAGCAGCAGGTTTGATTGCAGCAGCAGAGGAAGAAGAAGCACCAGCCCTGTCCGCCTGAGCAGCCTTCTTCGCCCGCATACCCTCCAACATTTTACTCCTCTCGACATCCTCAACAAAACTCTTGTTCTCCCTCCTCGTCCTCGCAACCTCTGCCCTCAGTCTCGCCGCCCTCTCTGCATTTTCATTCGCAATCTGCTCGGTCAAATGACTCCACTTGAACCCAGTCAAATACTTCATATTCCACATATCATCATGATAGAAATTTCCTTTCTTTCCACCGATAATGTTGCCGTTTAGCGTTTCGGCAGCAGCCTTTGCGTCTTTTTTGTTGACGAATTCGACCCAGCCGTCGGTAAAGGATTTTTTCTTGTTGCCGCCGTTGCGGACGCGCTGTTTTTGGGCAATGGGGTCTTCGGGGGTCAGGAAGACGCGGCCGATTTCGCCGTAGGGAGAAAGGTAGTGTTTGAGGGTTGCGGGTTTCATGAAGGGGGGGATGCGAGAGATGTAGATGACGCCCGTCTTCTTTGCTGCCTTTTGGGCTTTGAGGAGTTGTTTTTGGGTGAGGGGTTTTACTGTTTTTTCTTTGGTTGTCGTTGTGTCGTCGAGGTTGTCGTTGTCGTCTTCGTCGTCGTCTTCGGGGATAAAGTCGTCGGCGTCTTCGTCGGAGAGCTCGAAGCGTCCTTTTGAGGCTGCGGGTGCGGGCTTTGTGGGTATGGCGCTGGTTTTGTCCAGGGATTCCTCGTCTTCGTCGTCAAAGTCTTGCGAGTCGTCGTCAGAGTCTTGCTCGACTCTTCGGCGCTTGATTGATCGTGCGCCACGGCTTTCTTCTTGCTCCTCTGAGTTGTAGCCTGCATCTTCCTCCTCGTCGCTGAGACCATGATCCAAGAATTCGTTGCGCTTGCGGCTGGTCATGATTGCGGTATGTGTAGTTTGAGGAAGATGTTGTTCTGCAGAATGCAAGAGCGATGATGTGAGTTGCTTCACGGTTGGAAAATTCCCGAGCTTATCGATAAGCAAAGTTATGCGATGATGCACAGTTATGCAGGCATTAGCCTCCATACAATCCCGCTCAATGCTCTTCCATACTAAGTACGGTATTCCATTGTCGAATGTCAAGAACGAAAAGACAAAGCAAACAGTACTAATAGACCGAGTTCAGAACCGGAATACCAATCAACGTTAACCATGATGCAAAACCACCAACCCAAACTCAAAAAGCAGCAACCAAGATCCAATGCTTCCCTTACCATCAACAACAGCAGAACCACTTCAGAAATCTCATCCACCATACAGACTTCTTGCTAGACTTCTCACCACCCTCCAGAGCACCACATTTGCATGTCTCAAGTCCAGTCTCCAAGAGTCTCGCGTATTGAGCAGCCCACAAGCGACCACACACATGACGACTTCCCGATCGCAAACATTTACCAGAAGCAGGATCGTCGAAGACGACAGCCCCAGTGACAGGCCATGCGTGAAGAGTGCATGATCCAGTGCATTGCACAGGATCTGAGTCTTTGTGAGTGCTTGGATCACAGCAGCAATGGCAGACCCAAATGACTTCTGGCTTGCTGTAGCAGCAGTGCGCGGCTGAGTGGCGAGTCTTTTTGCGTTTCTTGTGTGGGTCATTGCTAGCTGAAGAGGCGTCTGTAGGCAGATCGGCAGGGTCCTGTGCAGATGTGTTGGCTGCGTCGGTGGTTGTCCAAGACTCGTCTGCAGTCCCAGACTCCAGGCCATGATCATCCCAACTGCTTTCTGTTGGCAAGACGTCATCTCCAGTGTTTCCCCTCTGTCTTCGAGGACGAAGAGGGCGATACTGATGATCGCCGTCCTTGCTGTCGACATACGAGTCATCGCTCGATCCAGGTATATGATGCAAAGTCCTAGCAGCACAGCCCGGACAATGTATCTGATTGTACTCCCAAATACGGTTACAGATATTGCAATGCATGATAGACTTGTTGCGGCGAAGGCGATTTGGGTCCCAGATGGTCTCTTCGGCATGCACAGTCGCACCCGTAATCTCTTGCTCTGATTCTTGGCTGGGAGTGTCAAACTCAGGGTCATAATAACCACGATGCTGGTCTCGGAAGGCGTCGATGGAGAAGGGCACTGTGCCTGGCGCAACATCGTGGATGATGGTTGTTTGAGCGCTGTTCGAAGACTGTGGGCTTTGGTGTGCGGTGTAGGTAGGGCGGTTGGTGGACTGAGCGTCCATGTCGGCTGGTGCGCTGTGTCTGCGGCTGGAAGTGTAGGCTTTGATGAGTGGTTCTGTGTCGTCTGCGCTGCGAGTTCTGTATCGGCCGAAGCTGATGATTCTGAGCAGGTGACGGCGTATCGAGCCTGGTGGGCTGAAAGAAGGCATGTTTGCGTCTGTTGGTGTATGAACGATGGTTGAGAAGCACAGGGAAGTGACTATATTTTCTAGATCTCCAACCGTGTTGCCCAGTGAGCAGATGTGGCTGTATATAGTGTTGGCAGACTCATTGGGATCTGAATCAGCCATGACTGCCTGAACAGGTCGCGGAGGAAGTGTTGTGAGAGGTGTTGGCGGATGATGTCTCGATGAGACACTCTTGGGTCTGCTGAAACCAAGACATTCAAGGATACAGCGTATATCAGAAGAGAGCCAAAGTGACAAAACTTTGTTCAATTAGAACAGATCTCAGTAGCAAACAGCAGTCAATACCAGATAAATTCTTTCAGGGAAGACGTCTTCGGAAAAAGATTAGTAGTTTTTCATTATCTTCATACTGCAATAGCTTTGGACAAAGCCTCCATTGACGAGTTTCGCTCGTTATGCATAACGCACAAGGTCATACAATCCACCAAATCTTTAGCTGTTCGGATATCAGTATACGAAGTTGAAAATATGCAGTAGCTCGTAACTCACCAGTCATCCTCTTTACCGAGTCATCACCTTCATCTCTGCCATTCATACGAGTGTACATCAAGACAGTTTCGTTGCGCTCCTTGCGACACTTCTCATATAGTCGCAAACGTTCAGGGATCTGTTGCTTGGTAGTGCCTAATGGAAGAAGGACAGCGACTGAGATTGCGTCCTCGATAGCCATGGCACCACCCTGTCCCATGTCTTGAGATGTGTCAGCTTTGCATATATGCACGCACCGCGGATTGCAATGTCTTACAAGGTTGGAAAGGATGAGCGGCATCGCCAATGATGGCAGAAGAACCTTCGCACCACTTGGGCAGAGTCTTCATGTCGTACATGTCCCAGATCTTGAGACTATCTCCTGAATTCTCCATTGCTGCCTGGACTGCAGGACAAAAGTTTTTGAATGCGCGAAGCATGAGATCTCTGTTTCCAGATGTGTTGTATTCTGTGGAAAGTCAATACACGCTCTGAACTCTCACTGAAGCCATGTCTTACCGTCTACACTGATGTTTTCGGGGTCTTGAAATTCCGAGGATGGAGCAAAAGCACACATGTTCATGATTTTGTCATCACCGCAAGGATATGCTACCAATCGACGATCAGGAGCCGACCATTCGACAAAAGCTCCTGGTGTCTCGATGGACACGCGGTCGGTTCTGGGATCGGCCAAGAGTGTTTCCTTTGATACCAACCAGCGCATGCAAGACTTGCCAACAGCATATGGTTGGATCTCGCCGACGATTTGCTTTCGCGTAAAAGAGTGAAGACCATCTGCTCCAAGAAGTAGATCGCCATTGAATATCCGACCATCTTCGAGAGCCACACTGGCGTTGACAAGATCAATGTCAGTGACTTTGCAGGCCAGATGAAGTTGAACGGGAACACCAGCCCTTGACGTCGATGTAGCTTCGAACTTGAGCTTATTGTGAAGATCAACGCGGTGCACAAGATACCATTCCTTCTGTCGTCAGTATCTTGAGATGCACTCTTAGAACACAACTCACAGTCTGCCAATGGCTCCTGTCTTCCGGGCCAAACTCTTTTGTGTGAAGCAAATTACCACCTGAATCGAACCGGCGCATCTATGACTATCAGTACCGTGAGCGCTTGTCATCATCGCATGCTCGTACTTGTCTCAACAATGTTCCGCCAACTTCGCTGGGCCGAATGTCCATCCACTCCAGGAGCGCTGTGGCATTCGGCGCCATGTGCATGGCAGCACCAGTCTCGACTGCAAATCGTGATCTCTCGAGCACCTATATCTAGATCAGCGATAGCTCTACCTACCAGAAACCTCCTCACCCACTGTGACCTCATGTCCCTGTTTCCTCAAAGCGAGTGCCGCAGTCAACCCAGCAATCCCAGCTCCAATGATGGTAGCCTTGAGAGGACGTTGCTCCATGTCAACAGCCATATCGTTTGCTCAATCGTTAGCTGTTCGTAGATGGTGAAATCCCGTCATCGTCGAGCGATCTCTCATTTTATAACAAAGTCAAAGAGTCCGATGTACCACAACGGACTTCGGGTTTGGGGTGCAACCGAAACGCGCGAAAGTGTGCAAGGTGAGAAAGATCGACATGGTCATCTATTCATGGATTTGGGGTTCGGGAAGAAGCCACACCCGCGCTTCCGATGGAGACCCTAAATACCACTTTATGTACCCAAGGAAACCCTGGTTATGCTACAAAATGTGTGTGTCTGCTTGAATAGTGATGCTTTACAGCTTAGTTCCTGTCTCTCATGTCATTTTGATATACTATATTGTCACTTGTTGGACTCGAAAACAAGAATGATTCCAATTCTCAGCGCAAGCTTTCTCCGACCTGTTATCCTTGTGTCGGTCTTGTGCTTTCAGAAGATGATTGTATCTGTTGGCAGAAACGGGCTTCAAAGAACAGGGGGCGTGCAACAGCATTCTCACGATGGATAAAAACTGATATTAAGATTAAAATAACGTAGGTGCGCAGACTCAGACTATCCTGCATCCGAGTACAAGGATAGCGCATCTTTAGCAACCATATCTGTCGGTTGCTTCTAAAGTATCGGAACCAGGATAGTGTATCGTAACAAGAGATGACCGCGACTCTTGATCGCATGACGAAATCTTCTCTGTGTGGGCTGATATCACGTCTCGCTGAGAGTCGGGCACGCGATATTTGAAATGTTGTCATGAGCGCTGGTCCAACATTGGACTCAGGAATAAGTTTGTCGCGAAGGCGGAGGTGGCGGACGCAGCATGGGTTGCGAAGCAGCAGGCCTCAGCGGAGGTGGACCAGCATGGAGCCCACCGGCACTAGCAGTACGGCTTCCTGGTGCAGTAGAGGGAATAGGCGACACACCGAGACGGGAGCGAGCCTTTTTGGCCTTATTCGTCCTCCCGCGAGAGGCAAACATGTCTTCAGGAATATCGTTCCAGTTCTCTTGTGTGTTGTCGCTAGCCGTAGCGATCTTGGGAAGACCATTCGGTGACGCCGGCGCATTCGAGCGTGACGGCGATGGTGATGCTGGCGGCTTGCTCTTGTCGTCCCTGATGATCTGGGCAGCGCCTTTGTTGACTAGTAAGGCGACATCTTCGGATCTTAATTCGAGGGGATTGTACTGGTCGAGTGCCTGCGATGCGCCTTCGATGCCGTGGTTTCGCTGAACGTGTGCAATCGTCTGAACATCGTAGACCATGAATCGACCGCTGGTGAGGGTGATGGGAAACGGCTCGGAGACGGTGGTGGCCATATTGATATAATACCGAGACTGTCGTCAAGGCCTAAGCAAGCAATGTCAGTGGAAGAGAACGAGGCAAGGAACACGTGGTGTGAGGTGGAAGCGGAGTCATGTCTCGGACATGGTGTCCTCAAGTGTATAGGTAGCATTGATGCTCGATGAATGACCCAGGGGAACATCTGAAATATGATCTCTTGGCCATTGTAGGAATAGCATACCGTTGAGAAGAGAATAGTTGATGAGAGTGTTTATTCAACCCATGATGATGTCTTCTGTGGACGAAGAACAAAGCCAAAGCGTGCGAGGATGACGCCGTTTCAACCAGCAGAAACACCAGTTTGATTGGTTTGTTCGGACAAGGGCGGACATGGCGACCCTCTTCAAGTCGATACATAGAGCTGAAAAACTGCCAGCAATTGGTCCCTAATTTCTGTTCTTGAGATTGCAGTGTCCCCTGAGATCGCCATGAATATTCTAGTGTTGTTGTTCTTCGTCTTCGTTTTGCCCCTCATCGCGCTTCTAGGTAGGCTATTCATGCCGTAACTTTGTCCATCAACCTTCTCTAACATCGAATAGTTTGGTTTGCTCTTTCGAGCTGCCTCGGTGACAATGTTCGAGCTCGGATAGCTGGAACTACCATCAATCCCCGGCACGGTGCTTATGGCAGGACCTACGCCCGTAACATCCCTTACCCTGGAGCCGCGGGATCAGAGGCTATTGAGATGGAGGACATGATGCAGCACGACAAGTGGGAACTGAACGACTCGGACGACGAGTCTTGAACGCAAGTCTTGTACAATCTAAAACTCTATGTCGACCTTTGTGGCCTTGCCTATTGCACCCCCTTCAGCGTTGCCTTGCTGAGCCTCGGTATCTCCTTCTGCTGGTGGCAGACTGAAAGGCTTGATGACGAAACGTCGTCTGCTGACGGTGAATGCCAAATCATCACCCACACCGGCGGCCGCACCTCCTCCACCACGTTCGGTCGTTACCGGCAGCTTGTGCAGTTTCAGCATACCTTGAGGTTGTTCGTCAGTTGCTCTTGCACCACCACTCTCGGCCAAGCTGTTTGCAGCGTCCATGAGATGTGGGAATGGGGTGAGCTCGAGCACGCCGTCTGAGAGAGTCTCGGCCCAGCGAACGAGGGCGCTCGAGCGATGATAGAGCTCCAGCGGAAGTGTGATCATGGCAGTTAGGCGGCCAGGATATTGTCGAAGCAGGGAGCGAAGGGAATGCAGAAACTGAAGCAAATTCTCTGGTGCACCGGCCGAGGGTGGGTAGAGCGCGGGCGATAGGAGAGAAGGTATCACTAGGCGATGTATCGTGTGAGGCCTAGAAGAATCCAGTCGCCGGGCGACGTTCTGCAGAATGGCAAGCAATGGTGACTGAGGAGAGATGGCGATGTGATTGACGTCGGCTTCGGCTGGTACAGAAAGACGCTTTGCAAGGTCAAAGGTGTGGCAGAAGGCCAGTGATTGTTGTTCGTCTTGCTGCTCGGACGTCTGAACAGGGGCAGGGCCACGTTGGGGGACGACTGCGAAGCAGTCAGAAAACTTTGTCGTACAGTGTCTATGTATGCTTCTTCACCTCTACTGCCCCGATCGGCGTCTACTTGGCCCAGTCTCTCATATCTCCAAGCAATCTTCATCTTCTTCTCATCGCTCCTTGCTTGTTTCTGGGCTTCGGCAGCTTCGGCATCTCCTACCAAGCCTGGCAGATCCTTGATCCATTGTTCACCAGCACCCACGAGATGCACAGTGTGGCTCTGGATAATGCCTTCAGCAGCATAATATCGCAACAAGGCACCGGCAAAGTCTGTAGTTCCACTCTCTTCAACAAGCAGCGATGAGCCTAGCGCCAGTCCTGCATGACCACCTAGTAGACTGTCCAGTGAGTAGGCTCCTGTCGACGTCGTGGGCTGTCCAGTCAAAGGCGACGGTCGGATGCCAGAAGCTGTAGGTGCTGGTGCTGCATTTGGCTCCACTGGGGCATCTCCTGAAGACGGTGCGATCGGGGATCTCTGGACGCCAATGTTGCGCTTGCGAAACGACATGTTGCTAATGACTTTGACTTGGTGTTGGTGTGCTTTGAAGCTGAATGCGAAAGCGAGCGCGACCTGAGATTTTGCGCCGGGCCGAGGCCGGAAGCTTATCTCTTATCCTTCGGCCCCCTTGCTCCGGAGCGGTCGCATTGCATGATGCAGGCACCTCGAGAAACACCAAGGGTCTTTCTTGACGACAACTGCTTCCCTTGACTGCTTCAGCATCATGTCTCGACACACGTCTTTTACTCGTCCAGATTTCAATTCACTACCGGACCAATGATGGTTTGCCACTTTGCAGGCACGACCGGTGAAGGCTCTTATATCCGTATGATGGTAGTGGCTGCGTCGCCTTCCACTTTAGGAACGACTTTGTTAAGCTTCCAGTCAAGCCTCGCGACTGGACCTCTGTGCTGGGCTCCGTCGCCCGCTACTCGGAGTATGGTGCGCGACACCGCCACGCTGTCAGTCCGCAGACTCTTGTCTCAATCGCTGAATCGCTGACGCGGTGGAGGCGGCCCACACCATGGTTCATGGCTGGCGGGTGTGCAAGCCTCGGCGTCGCTAAGCTTAATCAATATGGCAGAATTGGCAGGTGTGCGTGACCTCCCCACGATGTCTGTTGAACCTAGGAACCCATCCGCGCATGGTAATTGTGTTATAGTTCTGGGCGTCGTTAAGATCTTCATCTTCTTCAGCCAATCATGCGTTTGCAGTTGTCAATCGGACCCTTCGTTCCTGTCAAGTCGCTAACATACCGAGGTGATCATCCATGATCGACACCTTTTCGTCTTCCTTCTCCGCTTCGTGTGGGAGGCCTAGCTGGTACCGTTACACTTCATGGTTGGTTACCACACTCTCCCACACTATGTACCCCTTGTTTCGGCCGCAAGTCATGACTGCTGTCTTTGACTTCGGCGAGATGCCTCGGTGCTTGCCTCTCGAATGCATATATAAAGGCCTGGGTAACACCTTGAAGGATCATCCATTAAGACATTCATCTCATACATCACAATCATGAAGACATCACACATCACATCAGCTCTTGCCCTTGCTTATGCAGGCTTGACTGCTGCCTATCCCAACATTCTTGCCGAGCTCGAAGCACAAAAGAGAGAGTCGACTGGTCTGAAGAAGAGGGCCGTCGGCATCTTCGATGCTGCCTCTCAGAAGGTCGATGTCTCTGGTGCACACGCTTTCAGTCCTCCCGGTGATGGTGACCAGCGAGGTCCTTGCCCTGGACTGAATGCCCTCGCCAACCACAACTACCTCCCTCACAACGGTGTTGGCACCATCGACCAGTTTATCGAACAGACTGTCCAGGTTTTCGGTATGGGTGTCGACTTGGCGACCATTCTTGCCGTCTATGGAGCTGCTATCGATGGTAACCTCGTGTCTTGGAGCATCGGTGGTCCCACACCAAACGTCCCTTCCATCAACCTTCTTGGACAGCCTCAGGGTATCAGCGGCTCTCACAACAAGTACGAGGGCGATGCATCACCTACCAGAGGTGATCTTTACGTCGACGGGCAAGACTACAATCTGGTCATGAAGTACTTCCAGGCTCTTTACGACGCCGGCAAAGCAGATGACAATTACGACCTCCAGCTCCTGACCGACAGAAGAGCTGCTCGCTTCCAAGAGAACATCGACAACAACCCTTACTTCTTCAACGCCCCCTTCTCCGGTGTGATTGCTCAACCTGCAGCGTGGGCCTTCATCTACCGCTTCATGGGCAACAAGTCTGCCGAGTACCCCGAGGGCAAGCTCAACGGCGAGGTTCTCAAGTCCTTCTTCGCCATTACTGGTGATGATGGAAACTTCAAGTACACTCCCGGTTGGGAGCGTATCCCTGAAAACTGGTACACTCGCAACCAGCTTGACCCCTACGATGTTCTTGCCCTGAACCTCGACACCACCTCCCAACTTCTGCAGCACCTCGAGTTTGCCAGCATTGGTGGCAACACTGGCACTCCCAACAGTTTCGTCGGTGTTGATCCTGAGGAGCTGACCAACGGCGTCTTCAACGCACAAACCTTGACTCAAGGCAACAACCTCATGTGTTACGGTCTGCAGCTCGCCGTCCAGGAACTTCCTGACCTGCTTTCTGGCGTCGTCACCAACCTTGCTGCTGCCGTCAACAAAGTCAGCTCTGCCTTTGGCAATGCTACCGAGAGCCTTGGATGCCCTGAGCTCACCAAGATCAACAACGATCAGTTCAGCAAGTACCCTGGCTACACCAAGCTGAAGTCCAACGGACAATACTGAGTGTAGATTGAAAAGTACACATAGATGTTTACGACTGTATGAATTTTAGTTAGATGAGAATATCAAAATTACTTTCTCCTCAATTTTACCAGTCTTGCCTTGGTTACAAATCTGGCGTGCATGTGTAGTGTAAGTGCTGTGACTAGAATGATCACATATTTGAAATAGAAGCTGCGTAGAAGTCTTGTTCTCCAAGAGCAATCATGCTTTCGATTTAGAATCTCGTACAAAACTCTGCCACGACTAGATACACTCTTGCTAAACTCTGCAACCATTCTTTCGCACTAAGCCTCACCCCAAATCTCACACTCAAAACATTCCCCCTCCGTTCACTTGGCCCCAAGCGCCAGATCAAAAGACTTGACCGTAACACTACCTCCCAACCCATTCTCCGCAAAATTGAAGATGCCAAACCTATACCCGATGAAAAAGAAATAAGTCGTGTTCATGGTATACGGTGTACCCAAACTTTTAAACGTCTTTCCGTCCGTGCTCCACGAAAACGCGCCTTGGTGCGAGCCAGCAGGCTTGATATCCGCATGCAGCCTCAAGTACACAGTTTTTGTGCCGGTGGGGAGGGAGACGGAGGTTTCAGTGCGGCCGGTGGAGAGGGTGTTCCAACCTGTACCTAGAGCCAAGTCGCGGTTAAGTATCACAGCGTTGTTGCGGATGGCAATGTAAGCAGAGTTATCGCGGAACAAAGCCAGACCAGCCTGATCCCCAGCAGACATTTTGGAGATATCCAAGGCGATGGTGGCGGTGCTGTCGGGACCTAAGATCCTATGCGTTAGGGTGTTTCTAGCGTGATAGAGGTCCTTTGTAACTGAAGAGGTTTTGAGCACTAAGCCACCTCCAGAAGCAAAGGAGAAGGAAGAAGTGTCGGGGTTGTGGTTCCATTCCCACTGTGGGTTTAGCTTTGGTCCTGTAAAGGTATCGGTGCCGGTGGTGGATTTGACGGGCACGGGGGTGACTGGATAAGGATTTGGGATCGCAAACCCATTTGCTTGTTTGAGTGATGGCCAGCCCTGGGAATCAAATACAAAGGGCGCCAAGGCAGGACTGCGGCCGCCCGGGTAGGCATCGATGAAACTGAGATAATACCAGTCGCCGTTGGGGGTATCGACCACACTGCCTTGATGCGGGTTTCCACTGCCTTGGATGCCGCTGGCGGGTGCCTGGGTGAAGATCTTGAATTCGTAGGGACCCAGGGGTCCAGAGTTTGACTTGAGGACGTATTCGTTGGAGGCGGGTTGGGTGACGAAGATGTAGTACTTGTTGTTGATCTTCTTCATGTGGGAGCCTTCGATTGTGATGGACGAGCTGTAGACTTGTGTGGTCGACTTTTGGGTAAAGTCGTTGTTCAGCTGTGCAACGCTGATCTTGGTGTTGCCGTACTATGATGCGAAAAAAAGGATCAGTTTGCTGGCCCAAGATATCAGGGCTATAGAAAGAGACTTACAGCGACATAGATGTTTTGCCCATCAAACAACATTCCACAGTCATAGTAGCAAGTCCCGATTTCGCCGACCTTGGTCCAATCTCCAGCAGGATCCTTGGACTTGTAGATATATGTGGTTTTGAAGTCCACACACCCGATCCAGTAGAACGTGTCGTCATACTCGCGGTACTGCATGGAAGAAGCCCAGATACCACGAACATAGGCTTGCTTGTTGTCAGCCAGATCATACGCGGTGTCGTGGAAGTCAAGTCTGGGGACCGAGTGTCCGATGAATTCCCAATTGACAAGGTCTCCGGATCTGAGGATGGGCGCTCCAGGAGAAAACGACATGGTTGAGGCGGAGTAGTAGTATTGGTTGCCTTTGCGGAAGACATCGATATCTGCGAGATCGTACCAAAGCACGGGGTTGGTATAACTCTGCTGAGCCAGCGTGCTGCCGAATGCAGACAAGGCTGCAAGAACAGATGAGAACTTCATGGTCGGTCAAACTCGAGAAGAACTGATCACCGTCTCTCTTCAAAGGCTTCAGATGGGAGTGGTTGAAGCTATTCTCTTATAGCTGCTCGCGCAGCAGGGCAACGTCGTGTTTGTAAAATTTAGCGTCACATCGCTTACAAGGACTCGAGAGGGGGTTGCAGCATTCTCAAAACACCTGCCCTATAAATGTAACTGTTCATCGGGTGCGGTTAAAGTCGTAGCAAAAGTATGTACATTTTGCCATTGCTGATCACAGAAAAGAGGGGATCGGCCTTGAATAGCAACCTGTGTCGCCTACCTTTACCAGTCTAGACTCTGTCGAAACCCGCCCTGCCAGAAAAGAAATACTTACGATTGATGGATAATATAGAAAACTCAAAGGCTCGAAACGCGCCTGAAACAGAATATATTAGTCGTGGCTGCATGGTGCTGTTCATGAAGGTGGAGGTACGAGGTCAAAAGATGCGACTTGCCCGTGCTCACCCGAGAGTTCATAGAATGAGTGATGCCATCTCGCTTCACAACCGTCGAAACTGACTTGGTGAGTTGCGATGTATGCTTTTCTACAGTCTACAGATATCGTACATACTGACAGATTTCTATACTGATGGCGGTGATGACGGAGATGCTCCTTCTGGCTCAAAGTCGCCTTTCCGTTCCCTTGTATCCTCAGATTCCCGATGTTCTTCGCTCTATTCAGATGATCTCCTCGTTCGCCTTCCGGTCGGTGCTTTGATGATTGACAAATCCCAAATGTCATTCCAGCAGTCCGGATGGAGCTCCAAAGGTCCTGGCAGTTCTCCAACTCTGGCTGGTTTGCCTTCGCTAGGCTCCGGTAGACAGATCCATTGCCTGATGCAACCAGGAATATCCTCCGTTCTGTGACTGATAGTCAACAACGCTTGTTCATCTTGGATACCACCAAAGTTGACCATGTCGTTTTTCGTTTGCAAGCTTTCGGTGTGTGATTTTTTACCAGGCTTGTAGTCTAGCTTCTCACCGTGGGCAAGGAACAACAAGCACTTTTCGCGAACGACCTCGTCCATGCCACTCAGAGCTTCATCCAAGATGATCAAGTCAGGCTCGGACACCAGCGCGCGAAGGAACAGCAGTAAGCGTTGTGAGCCGAATGGCAAATCTCTAAAGGTCATGGTATCAGCCCAATCGATATCGGAGCTGTCGATCTGAAGACGCTCCAGACTACGTTTAAAGTCGGTATACCCGCCCCTCGAAGTTTTCTGAAGAGCTTGAAGCCCACTGTTTCTAGTGGGCACCAGTTCTGGCGCAAACCAACGTAGGAAGGCCTCTACCCGGACGTCATTCTGACGCGTCAGTCGAGGTTTTGACAATGGTGTGTCCGCCCAAGCACTCTCCAAGACACGACGAATTGATAGATGCTTAGGGAAATACGTGTGAACCTCAGGAGAGCTGTGTCCCATGCGCGCTTGGAGCTCAAAGATGCTGATTCCGAGCTGGCCTGGAGAAGGAATACGAGATCGGCCAAAAAGCTTTATGGGCAGGCCGTAGGTCTGAGGATGATCTGATGTGATCAATGACAAGAGGGTGGTCTTGCCTGAGCCGTTTGGTCCAAAGACGCCCCAACGCTCACCACGACAGACATTCCACCACAAGCCCTCCTCTTCAGCCCCATCGACAGATCTAGACCAGTTGCCTAGGACCGTCCGCTTGATTGACTCGTTGTCGGCTCCATAGGAGACCTTGACGCCTTGCATCTCAACTACTGGCTCTCCAGGGGTGAGGGGAGCATGTGTTTTGGGGAGAGCGTCGCGACTCAGCATCGTCTTCTCAGTCTTCTTCGCTCGAGAAGGTCTATCAGAGATTGGAAGTATGGTTTGTCGCAGAGCCTGAAAAAAATCTTGATCACCACGCATCCTGTGCATCGATTTGGAGACACTAGCCCTAGAGCCTTGATAGCGCACTTTGGTGTTCGCAAGGGGGTCGAAGACGAGCACATGGGTGATCCAAGAAGGCATCTCATCTCCTACGCGGAGAGACAGGATAATGTTTGGGTTGCTCTGCTCGGCCATTTGCTGGAGGAAGGCTGATATATGTCGCGTGGTCATGGGGTCCAGACCCATAAATGGACCGTCCAGCAAGAGAAGTTCTGGTTTTGCAAGCAGAGCCTTTGCAATTCGGGCTCTGCGCGTCTGGCCATTGCTGAGGTTGCTCACAGGGAGGTGGAGCAGAGAATCTAGATCAAGATTTGCGACAACGCTTGCTAGCAAGTGGGAGTCGATGTACTCGGTGGGCTTTTCGAGAGCATTCAGCTCCGTGTTGCCCTCGAGGTAATCGAGCAGAGACCAGTCATCGACCTCGCGATGAGCTTCGTAGCGCTGACTCAAATATTGGCCTTTCACGGCGGTGCCACCCGAGCCGGTCCTCTCGGCATCGAAGCCAATGTATGCAATGGCGCGTTCCTGGGGAGTATTGTTCTGTAGCAGGTGGGGGTAGGAGCGGGCGTCGGGTGGAGTGCAGAGGTATCTGCCGTTCAAGACTTGCAGGAAGTCGGTGCGTGTAGTGGATTTGGTGCTGAGGATGGCCCAGTGCTCACCCCGTGTGGGTAGGCTGAAATTCACGTCGCTAAACAGAGGCGATGCATTGTTCTGGTCCAGAAAATCTTTGTATATTGTGGCATTCTTCAGTTGTATCAGAGGCGCGGCGGGTCCAGTATTCGAAGTGTGGGACAACCTGGACAGGTGGAGGGGAGCCTGCGTGTATGCAAATGGTCGTCGGCGCAGTTGCGCTCTGAACATGGTGAACCCAGATCAATTCGAGTGTGCGTGTTGCGCCGCAGAGTCCCAAGCAAATCCTCGCCAAGCCATCAGACAATCTGTCCTCGCGTGCGCCTTCCTGTTTGCATCAAAACTTCCTACTTCCTGCCGTCTCCGCACCGACTCGGCTCTCGGCCTTCCTACACCAATATCACTTTGCAAGCCCGTTGACTCTGAACCTTTTGACTCTTCCTATATACCTTGCGCACACTCTCCATCTGTACCCGTCTTTGCACTGTGTCCCGTCCGTGAAGCATGTTCCCTGCCCTTCAATCATCTAGGCCAAAGGCAAGCCATTCCGCCGCCCCTCTTGCATGCACCCAAGTGCTCAGCCTGACTCGTCATAGTATCCGCCGTCACAACCTGCATCGCGGCCAAACTTCCAGCAGACTCGCTCTGTATCACACGACACATCAAAACCTGCCAGTCAGATAGAAGCCATGCCTCCAAACATGTCTTCTCCCGCTCAATCACCTGCATACAATCCTGCCACTTGCCATCCAGTTTTCTTCTCATCATCTTTCCACAAACCACCTTTTGCTATGCCGCTTGTGCCATCCTCTGGTTTCCATCCCTCGGCCACTGGCTACGTCTTCAACTCAAACAAGCCAGCTCCTCTGACCAAACTTTGATCCGGGTCACTACTCCAGCCATCATTCTTCAAGGCAGTACAGATTCATACAGCCTGACCGTCTCAACAGCGCACAGATTGCCTTGCTCTTGCGCAGCCAATCGCACATAGCGTTCGAGGTGGTCTCAACCACATGATGTTCTTGCCTATGGCTTGTCTGTCTCTTCATGTTCAGGTCAAGAATGCGTGCGGCCGCAGAAGGACTGGAAGCAGTACATGTTTTGAGCGTGATAAAAGGCAACTCAAATGTCACCGGCTTCCAATCTGCCTAAGCGGTAGTCAGTGAGGCAGCAGGCCAACCGCACAGCAACACAAGCCAGGAGTATGGTGTTTTCTTGGTGAACATGACAGCGCACGAGGTTGCGTCTGCGAGGGAAACGTTGGTATGGCAGGGCAGAGCAGGTCAATACAGTCGATTTACCAACCATAACGTGCACGCCGTGGACGATTTCAGACCGAAGCTTCGGAAAAGGCACCAAAGATCTGGGAAGCCCGATCCGAATCGTGGAGAAACGCTTAAATATCTTCTCCACTGACGACGATCAACGTCATCACGATGTCAGCACGGACAAGAACTGGCGAATTCGTCTTTGCAGGCAGAGGAATGTCAATACATATTGAGCCTCTTGCCTGTCATACAACCAACACAAGACGTGAACCTTTCTGAATACAAGATCATGTCATCAAAGGAAAACTCGCCGGAGCGCCCGAATGAGAACGAACAGCAGAATGGCGACTCAGAGAAGGGCAAGGATGGCGACGAGAAACCAAAGCCCGTTGGTTTGTTCTCGCCAGAACTCAAGCATGTGAGGCGAGAAATTGCCTGGAAATGGTCGTTGACTACGGTCATACTCATGATAGCCATCATGGGTGTCTTGTCCCTTTGTGAGTGGTATGAGACGAATGCCGCCAAACAAGAACACTAACATCCGTCAAGATTGGGCAGCATTATACCATGTGGAGCAAAACCTATCTTCATTAGTCGTCTATGTCGTGGACTTCGATGGTCAGGGGCCAAATAGCGTACCTGGACAGGAACCAATAGTCGGACCACTCATTCAAGGCCTCGCACGCACCCAAGTGGCATCTGGCACACCAACTCTTGGATGGGGACCCCTATTCGGATCCGATTTCGGTTACGACCCTATCGCTGTACGACAGGCTGTCTACGATTGGAAGGCTTGGGCTGCCATTATCATCATGCCCAATGCAACTTCCCAGCTCTACAGTGCTGTTCAGAATGGAAACACGAGTTACGATCCCATGGGAGCATGTCAATTGATTTACCAATCTGCCAGAGACGACACCAATTGGTTCGATTTCATGTATCCGATCATCTCGCAGTTCCAGACTCAGGCTACCTCGATGGTCGGTCAGCAATGGGCCAAGATGGTGCTGCAAAACGCCACGACTGATCAAACGCTCTTGCGCAACTTGGCCAACGTACCTCAAGCCATTTCTCCAGCAATCGGCTTCTCGGAATACGATCTCAGGCCTTTCTATCCCTATACAGCTATCCCGGCTACCACCATTGGACTCATCTATTTGATCATTTTGAGCTTCTTCTCGTTCGCATTCTATCTGCCCATCTGGTTCAGATTCTTGAATCCCCAGGGACATCCGCCACTCAGATTTGTCGAGTTTATTGCCGTCCGTTGGGGAGGAACTGTGCTTGCTTATTTCTTCCTGTCTCTGGCGTACTCTTTGGTCTCTCTGGCTTTCCAGATCAACTTTTCCGGTGGCAACCCCATTACTTCGGAAACTCAAGTCACTGATATTGCGTTTGGAAATCCTGACGCTTACGGGCATGGCACTTTCCCCGTGTACTGGATGCTCAACTTTGTCGCCATGTGCGCTCTGGGTCTTGCTTGCGAGAATGTGGCCATGGTGGTTGGTCAGCCTTGGACAGGTCTTTGGCTCATCTTTGTAAGTGTTTTTTCCTTCTCCTTCTCTACTATCAGATGTGCTAATGGCAACAATAGTGGGTCATCACCAACGTATCCACCGGCTTCTACGACATTGACATTGAACCTGCGTTTTTCCGCTGGGGCTACGCGTGGCCTTTACACAACGTCGTCGAAGCCAGCAGACAGATTCTCTTCGGGCTGCATTCGCGCATCGGACTTGACTTTGGCGTGCTGTTTGCTTGGGCAGCTGTCAATACCGCTATCGTAAGTTTTTTTCTGGTTCCTTTGATGTTTCTGTTTGAAGAGGGTTTTGCTGACTTGTTGACTCCCGTAGTTCCCCTTTACTTGTTGGTTCCTGATGTACAAGCGCAAGCACGAGATTCATGAGTATTGGGCTTGATAGATGGGTCAAATATCCGGATCAGAGTCTTTTTCCTACCTTTCTCGTGCAACACACTCTTTGATCTCTCAGAAGAGATGGTGTTGACAACACACGAACTTTGTTGTAATGAAATCTCTTTAACACGAATGATGACGAGTACAGCATATCAGAGTCGCTTGGATCAATACACTTCACGGCGCTTCTTTATAATTTCGGTGTTTTCTTTTTTCCACTCTTTGTAAGGGATATTTTGTGTCATCTGTATGCATCTATTGAGAACAGACCCTGCACCATATTTCAGTCATCGGCTCTGTTTCAACGAAAGATGGTATGCTTTTTTCCTTGTGGTCGAATCAATATATCCATAGCCTCACTTACGCTTAGCTAGGTCGGGTTTGCGTTGCTTCCTGTAGCGAAGCTACCATGAAGGTATAGCGAGACGAGACATACAAAGTGCTGGAGTAGTGGGTATCGTGCAATCGTGATCAAAGCAACACATCTGCCATCACTTTCTTTGGCCTGTGATTTTATACCATGCTTCCCATTCGTCCGAGCCACCAGAAAAGGCCACTCGATATCGTCCCAGCCATTAAAAAAACACCATCGCAATGCATCAGAAACAGATTGAAGAAATAACACAATTCACTTTTTGAGAATTTTGAGTAGCGAAGGAATCCGCTGTGTCTTGCTCAGTCCCACCCGATATGTCGATTGTTGCCAGCTGGGTTTGGCCGATGACTTTGCATCTTTCTTTGTGGTAGCAACCTTGGGCGTTGCGACTACAGCCGGGACTGACGTTTCAACATGAGCAGGCTGAGGTGTTTCTGCTGCAGGGACAGGAGGAGATGGTTTGGGTGCAACAGCAGCAGGTTTCGGGCTCGCTGCTTTGATTTTGGCGTTCGCTTTTGACTTGGGTTCAGGTTTTGTCTTTGCTTTGGCCTTGGATTTTGGTTTTGGGGATTCTTCTTCCGAGTCTTCCTCTGCTTCAGAGATGTGATCGGCTTCTGATTCGTCGTCCCCGTCTACCGGTGGCGGCTCAAGGGCATCTTCCTCGTGGTCTGGAGGTGGATCTGGTTTGACATCGGCCTTGGCTGCTTTTCGCTCCGCTTTTGGTTTGGCCTTGGCTTTTGCTCTGGTCTTTGCTTTTGGCTTGATAACCTCTTCTGCATATTCGTCATAGACTTCGTGCTCAGAATCATCATCTTCCTCGAAGACTGGCTCCGGCGTCTTCGATTTGGCTTTTGGCTTGGCCTTAGCTTTAGTCCTGGCATTGGTTCTGGGCTTTACAATCTCATCTTCTGACTCCTCGTCGGCTTCGAATTCGGGTTCGCCCTTTATTTCTTCGGCGTTCGCTTCTTGAGATGGCGCAGACGTGTCTTCCCGTGGCGAGCGTTCCTGCAGTGACTTTGGAGTTGCTTCTCTTGATTTGCGCTGTCTAAGGTCTGCAAGTACCTTGGCTGCCAATACTGGATCAAGTTTTGCCTTGGCTGCCAATGCTGGGTCGGGTCTTGGTGGTATGAGGACCTGGACCTCAGTCTTGGTAGTCGATGCGGGTGTTCTGGTTGTTGTGGTTGAATCAACATTCTCGTGAGCCAGCTCGTCTTCATCGTCATCAACAACAACCTTTTTGGGGCGTCCACGTTTAGCAGGCTGTTTCGGAGTTGCGGTCTTCTTGGTCGACTTTGACGATTTGGCCGACGAGGAGAGAGGCTGAACCGACTCCGGTACAGTGGATGCGAGATGCGGCGACTCATTCTTATGACGAAGCTCGGGAGTTGGCGACAGTCGTTCGAAGTCGGGAGCCTGATGGATGGGATGTTCTGGGAAGATTGGGGCAGAGATGACATGGTCAGCGGTGTCTGGGATGGATCGCTTGGATCTGGACTTTTTTGCAGCTTTCTCAACGGTCAGGCCATAGTCAATGTGACTTGTGTCGACCTGTGCGGACCTCGAGCGGCTGGGTCTCGGGACGTACATGTCCTTGGGCAGGCCAATGGCATCGTCGGAGTTGATTCTATCACTGCTTACAACAGCAGTGCCGGACCATGGAGTAAGGCTGTTCATCTGATCGGAGGAGGAGTGCTCGTTCTGAGAGGAATTGCGCTGGCGAGGCTTCGGGGTCCTCTTCTCGTTGAGCACGTCATAGCCGGCTGCAGATGGCAGGGTAGGGCCGGGGATGGTGTCGCTTGTGCCATCGAAAGGTAGGATGGGAGGCGGATTGGCCAAGTCGGCAGAGAGATGTTGAGATTCGGGCTTTGTAACAATCTTGATGCGCTTGAGCTTTCCGGACGAACGAGGATCGGGGTTTGTGTCGACCAAGGGGCGCTTCTTATTTGTACTCGAGGGCGACGTGTCGACTGAGGTAGCAGCAAGGTCAGAAAAGTTGACGACAGGGGCGTCTTCCTGGGTAGGGGCCATTAGATTGACATGGGCTCGTCGCAGCAGCTCTCCAGTACTCGCAGTAGACTGATCTACATCGACCATGTCGCCCAGCACGTCTTCCCCGCTTCGACTTGTCGCCACCAAGGTGGGATCATTCACAGCAACGAGATCATCTTCGTCTTCCGAGTCGAGAATCTCGCTGAAACGAGGCGGCATGATGCAATTGACATTGAGCCAGATTGTTAGCGCTCACAGCCCAAGCTGAGGCCTAGAATCGGCAAGAGGAAGACGCGCCAGAAAGGAAGTTGCGACCCCGCGATATCACATGATTCAATCTAACTCGTGCCAAGACTGGCCATGACGGAGGCCTCGCCGACGCATTGCGTCGTCTGGAACCGGCTGCGATCCCATAGACATGGCTTGACAAGATGGCCTTGACATCGGTACGTGCTGTTGACTCTTTCTCACGATTCAGCAATCTAACAAACACAGTGGAAAGCATTTCGATTCTTCGATGTTACCCCCATCAAGCTCGCCGACGCCGACACTTCGATCCTAGAGGTATCTCCACCGCCAGCCACTCAATTGCAGACCAGACCTTGACCAGTCTTAGCAAGGCAATGTCAGTTGTATCACTGCCAGCCCCGACCACGTCTATGTCGGCTCTCCCGACGGCACCCTACGCATCCTGAACCAAGCATTCAAGACGACCCAATCATGGAAGGCTCATGAAACTGGCGCATTAACCAACATCCGCCAAATCCCTCACTCATCGCTACTCGTCACCCTCGCCGAAGACCTACCACACGAGCCTGTTCTGAAAGTCTGGGCATTGGACCGCCCCGACAAGAAGTCTGGTATCCCGCGCTGTCTCACCACCGTCTCGGTCACAAATGGCAGGAAGCCTTTCCCAGTATCTGCCTTTGCTGTGCTGCGCGATTTGTCCCAAGTCGCTGTCGGTTTTGCAAATGGTGCTGTGACCGTCATACGAGGTGACTTTATCCATGACAGAGGAACAAAACAGCGTACCGTGCTCGAGACAGACGAGCCCATTACTGGTCTGGAGTTCAGAGAAGCCAACGTCACCACTCTCTTCATCTCCACCACGAGCAGGATATCAACCCTCATCATTTCTGGCAAAGGTCAGGGTCAGCCCGCTCGTACCCTGGATGAACACGGTTGCGCCGTCGGCTGTCTGACCAAAGATTTGCACTCTAACGACATAATTGTTGCGCGCGACGATGCTGTCTACGCTTATAATCCCCGTGGTAGGGTCGCCTCTTACGCCTATGAAGGTCCGAAGAAGCTCACCGCCATGTACAAGGACTATGTATTGCTGGTCTCGCCGCCAAAGTCTATGAACAACGCTCCAACCAGATCTTTTGGTGGTGGCCAGGCAGATGATCTCTTTAGTACCTCCAACTTCACCATCCTCAATCCCGATCTCAAACTCATCGCACATACCGAGGCTCTGTCTAGTCAAGTCAATGCTCTCTTCTCTGCTTGGGGCCAGATTTATGTCATTACACTTGATGGCAAAGTCCTGCGGTACACGGAAAAGACCTTTCAACAAAAGCTTGAAATTCTGTACCAGCGTGAGTTCTTTGTGCTAGCCATCAATCTGGCACAGAAAGAAAAGGTGGACGCTGTCCAGCAGAATCTGATCTTCCGCAAATACGGTGACTATCTTTACCGGAAAGGCGACTTTGACACCGCCATGCAGCAATACCTTCGCGCTATCGACAACACCGAACCATCACAAATTATTCGCAAGTTTCTCGACAACCAAAGGATACGCAATCTCATCGAGTATCTGGAAGAATTGCACGAACATCACAAGGCTTCTTCCGACCACACTACCCTGCTCTTGAACTGCTATGCAAAGTTGAAAGATGTCGAGAAACTCGAAGACTTTATCAAATCGCCTGGAGATCTGAAGTTCGACCTCGACACTGCCATTACAATGTGTCGTCAAGGTGGCTATTCAGACCAGGCAGCGTTCCTTGCGAGAAAACACAACGAGCATGGCTTGGTTGTTGATATCCTGATCGAGGATCTGAAGAGATATGCCGAAGCCTTGGCTTATATCTGGCGTCTGGAACCCGAGCAGGCCTACGACAGTCTTACGAAATACGGTACTGTACTTCTCGAGCACTCCCCAGAGGACACGAAACAACTCTTCATCGACTACTTTACAGGAAACTTCCGTCCCAAGAAGGATGCTGTAGTGGAACAGGAGATCACTCCGGAACAACAACAATCTGGAGGAATTGGCAAGATGGCGACCTCTGCTGTGCAAAATTTGGCTGCTCTGATACCATTACCATACATGAGCGCAGAGGTACCACGAACACCGGGAGGTACCAAGACCACACAGCAAGTCATCGAGACCACTGTCGAGGACGAGTATGTCGAGTACAAGGTGCCGAAGCCAAGAGCAGCATTCTCCTCGTTCGTTGACCATCCAGACGAGTTCATCTCATTCCTCGAGGCCTGCATTGCCAGCTCTGGGTTGAAAGACGAGGACAAGACAGATCTCTACACGACGCTGTTCGAGATGTATCTCCAGATTGCCAGTAAAAAGACTGGCGACGACAAGACTGAATGGGAAGGCAAAGCAAGGCAGCTGGTCGAAGAACAAAATGTAAGTTCACAACATGAACACCGATGACGGCACTCTAGATCTAAGCATACTGACTTTGTCCACAGACACGAATGGGCACTTCCAACATCCTCTTGCTCTCGCATCTGTCAAACTTCCGCGACGGCACCACCCTAGTCAGAGAACAGCGCGGTCTCTACTTTGACATTTTCCGCTCCTACACATCCGCAAACGACACGGCCGGCGCCATCAAAGCCCTCCGCAAATACGGACCCGAAGAACCACAACTCTACCCAGCCGCCCTAGCCTACTTCACCTCGACCTCGGTCATCCTCGCCGACGCATCCTCAGAACTCGACGCCGTGCTCAAGAAAATCGACGACGACGGCCTCATGGCACCCCTCCAGGTCATCCAAACCCTCTCCCAAAGCAACGTCGCCACCATGGGCCTCGTAAAAACCTACCTGTCCCGCACCATCGAGCGCGAACGCGCAGAAATCGCCGCGAACCGCAAACTCATCTCTTCGTATCGCAACGACACGGCGGCCAAAGCCAACGAACTCGAGACGTTGGCTACGAAACCTGTGTCTTTTGCTGCGACAAGGTGTGCGGCTTGTGGCGCGCCGCTGGACTTGCCCACCGTGCATTTTTTGTGCAAACACAGTTTCCACGAACGGTGTTTGTTTGTTGGCGCTGGGGAGGAGGAGGCAGAGGTTGAGTGTCCGAAGTGTGCGGGTGATAATGCGACAGTCAAGGCTATTAAAAGGGCGCAGGACGAGAGTGCTGATCGGCATGAGTTGTTCATGGATGCATTGGGGAGGAGCAGAGACAAGTTTGCTACAGTTAGTGAGTGGTTTGGCAGAGGTGTTATGGGGAGAGGGGTTGCTGGTGTCGAGTAAATGGTGGAAGGTTGTTATAGATCAAGCGTGTTGTATACCACTTTCCGTCTTTGTGATCCTCAAGCTGTCATCTGTTGTCCAGAGTGTTGCTGAACAGTCAAGATGCATTTCAGCACTAAACGTGCACGAATGCACTCTCAGCAGGCAAAATCCTCGTAGCGTAGTTCTCGATTGGCGCTAGACTCATTGAGCCTTTGCCAAAGAACAGTCTTCATGCATCCAACTACTCATCATCCATCCTAGTACCTAGGTCCACCACGACCTCTCCCTCTCCCACGCCCACCACCACCTCTACCACCACGCCCATTGCCCCTTCCTCTACCGCCTTCCCTACCTCCCCCACGTCCGCCCCTAAACCCACCATCTCGTCTCTGCTCCTCAGGTCTCGGACCCACCCTCATCCTCTCCTCTCTCTCCTCTTCCGTAATATCAAAAGGATTAGCAATACCCAACAGATCACAGAATCTGCTAGTTTGCTTGTTTGTATACTCCTTGGGTGCACCCTGAACATGTATACCTGCCTTAGCATCAAACACCGGTGCTGTAATCTCAAAGTTTTGGGGTATGGTCATGTCCTTGACGTGTTCGTCGATCCAGGTTTCCGAGGCGGAGATTAGGGGTAAATAGTGGGATTCTCCGAGGTCGGGGGGTGCGCGTGTGGTGGGGTCGCCGCCGAGGGTTAGTTCAGAGGCAAAGACGCGGGTGATGGCTAGCCATTCTTTGTCGTACTCGAGTTGCAGAGGTCGTTCGAATGAGGCATTGGGGTCTGAGATTGCCGGCATGGACAGCACCTGCAGGAAGTCGCGGTTTGGAAGGCACTTGTCCAAGGCCAGGAAATTGGTCTTTGTGTTTGTGATGCCGGGAGGGTGTGAGATTGGTTGGTTTGTTGTCTCGGGTCGAGGAGGGGGTTTGGCAAAGGAGGCTGGGAGTTGGGCACGGAGGTCCTCTGGTACTGTAGATGTGTTTGTGGTCTCGTTATCGGAAGCTGAAGGTGCAATTGGTACTCGTGCACCATCTAATCCTTGACCTGGAGCTACTGGCGCGGTGGCTGGTTCGGCATCGTCTTCGAGCTCGAGATCAATCTCGTCTGCGTTGACAGGCAGAACTGTGTCGGTCGTGCTAGGCTTTGATGCCGGTTCGTCATTGTCCATGTCGAGGTCAATCTCATCCAAGTTCTTTGCCGGTTGCACCTGAGCCGGCGGCTCTTCATCATCCATATCCAGATCAATCTCGTCCGAGTTCTTCTTAGGCACCTCTTCCACAATGGCTCCGTTGCCAGTACTGGCAGAAGACACTGGGCCAGGCACTTCTCCAGACTTTTCGTGGTCGACCACTGCGGCATACTTGCAATGCAGATGAGCGCTGAACCAATACGGCGGTCTCAGTCTGTCCATCACGTAAGTGGCAGCCACACTACCCAGCTGACCATTCCTAGCGTCTTCTTCCAGATGCGCCTTTTGCCTGAACAACTTCTTCCAATCGCCCTTCCACTCTACTCCCCTTGGCCAATCGTGAGATATTCCAACATCAACCTGAGTACGAATCTGCAGCAATTTCCTCACATCAAGCTCTCTGACGTGATAGATACTCTTCACGTCACCTTCATTGTAAGGCAGTCTTTCGTGATGCTGTTTCTTGTAGTCAAAGCCTTTCCAGATGCCGCTCATACCTGCTATTCTCAGAGGACCGAGTTTTAGCACATTTGCTGCGCCCATGTAGTAGATGTTGGGTGCCACCCAACCACCGTAGTAGAGCTCGAAGAGATAGTTGGCGGCTTCATGGTTTCCGCCTACAAAAATGGTTAGGTAAGGTGCTTTGCGGGCTCCAGAGTAGTATTCGTGAAAGTCGTGCATGTCGCGGTATTTGGCTGGCATAGATACACATTGCAAGTCATGTGCATTTCGTACTGACTGGTTTTTCGATGTTAGTATTGTTGGTTTCTGCGTATGATTTGGGCTCGCGTACTTGGAAGTCCCCTCCAATGATGAGGAGATCGACTCCTGGCCAGCCTTTCACGGCGCATGCTCGTTCGATTGAAGCGTAGATTGCGTGAAGTGTGCCGTGACCCTATTGTTTGTGAGTTGATGTACCATATTTTGGTAGAGGCGTGGTCGAAACATACACATCCTTCGACAGCGATCCTGACGCCATGCTCTTCGGACAATTGTGGCTCCATCTTCTGTCCAATACGCTTCCGTCCAGAATTTGATTCTGAAGCTGAAGGTCGATGTAATGAAAGAACAGGATGATGAGTGGTTTGGTATTCCTATGGAAAGTGATGTCTTGGCGACGCAAGTTCGCACCTTCTCGATCAGACATTGATGTCGTTGCCTCCTGACTGCATATTCTATAATCACATATATCACTGCGAAAACTCCCAGAACCATCGCTTCACTACTCGAAAGACCATCTCGACACTCTCCACCGAAAGTCGTGCCAAGAAGCACCAATATACACCAGAATGTCGTCCTTTTCATCACACAACGACCTCCTCCAATGCGTGAGCAACAACAATTTCTTCCACCACTACAAACAAAAGATAAATTCAGAAAATGTATCACATCCATCCACTTTCCTTTTCGCCCTTCCACCTCTTCTCCATCATTCCCTTTCCTTCCTAATATATCCTAATTCTTCTCGCAAATCAAAAGCTCTTCGTCAATCTCCGCAACGCAGCAGCAAGCTGGGGCACCTCGAGTAAGCAATACAAGGAAGTGCACAAAATGGTCTACGACCACCTCGCGGAAATGCAAGCCCAGGGTCAAAAAACAGATTTGAATGGAGTGAGACGGGAGCAAGTAAAAGAAGCTGATGATCTGGCTGCTGCGTTCCAGAAACTGGATTTGGAGTTGAAGGATTGTGAGGCGGAGAAGATGGAGGAATAGAGGGGGGATGGACAAAAGACTTGGATGTATTTGGGCACGGAGTTTGGAGAAGTTATTTTTCAAATGGCTAGTAAAGTAAATGAAAACGCGTAATGTGGTATCTGGTTAAAATGCGTTTCTCTCAATGCCTCTCTCTTTCCGTCTAGATGTCCATCTTGTCTTCAACATCGTCAACATGTTCCAACTTTCTCTTTCTGCCGCCATCTAGTCATTCAGTAGTGGTAGCCTCTGCCTTCTCCTCATTCTGTGTATAACCATAATCTTCAGTGTTAATGTCCTTCAAGCCCAAGTCTTCTTCTTCCTCCTCGGTACGCTCGTACTCCTCGACATGGATCTGCGGGTCGGGTGCAGGAGCGGTATAACTTTGCACATATGAAGAAGCAAGCGGGTCCTCGATGACCACAGTGAAAGGTCTCTTGCCCTCGATGGCTTCTCCAAGGGTAGCGAAGAATTCCTCCCAGGTGCGCTTTGTGTCGCTCTGCATGCTATCGGCAGCAGCGCGGATCTCGTCTTCGTCGTCACCATTTTCGAGACCAAAGGCTTGAGCGCGGAGGTCCTTGCGGAAGTTTGTGAGGAGGCCTTCGACGGTGGTGAAGCGGCCGCCTTGGGTGCCGGGTTCGACGCGGAGGCCTAGCTCCGGGCAGTGAAGAGCAGCACTCTCAGACTTTAGCACATCGCGAGCAAGATCTTCGGGAGTGTTGACTGAGAGTGTGATTCTAGAGCCCTTCTCGGGGACTTCACCGCCGGTCTTGACTTCGTTGCTGCGGTAGCCGCAGTGCTCGCAGACGGTGCTCATGAGGACGACTTGCTTGAAGAAGGGGATGTTGACCATCTTCATGTTGGTTGTGCAGTGGCGTGTGCATCCAGGACAGCTGGCAGGGAAGGAGTAGACCTCGTTTTCGCGAATATCCTCGTCGTCGACATTGTTTGTTGTGACGGTTCTTGGTGCTTCGTTGCCGCCGCCAACAAGGCCGTCAGCCGCGCGGTACTCGGGTCTAATCTCTGTTGCGGGAGCGTCTTGACCATCGACAGGGCCTTCTTCACCGAGACCAAGGGCGGCGTTTTGCTCGGCACTTCTGTCAAACTCGGTGCGGGTGTACTTGTGGCGGGCATCCGTGGGCGAGGGCTGGATGAATGAGTTTCCAGACGGGTCCATGGCGGAGACGGTGAAGGGGTATCTCTTGCCCTCGAGCATGTCACCCAAAGCTTGAATGACCTCGGCGACCTTTGCACCGGCCTCGGGCATTTGCTGCATTCTGGCTTCCTGGTTTTGCGAGAGATCCTCCTTGACACCAGCAAGGATGCCTTCAATGTTGGTCATCTGACCTCTTCCTTGGGGAATCTCAAGGTCGATATCCTCGATTCTGAATGCGCAACCATCGCCCTTGACGACGGATCTTTGGAAGTCGTCGGCATTCTCGACCTTGAAGACGTATTTTGAACCGCGCTCCTGGATCTGGCCGGCAGAGGAGATCTCGGTGTTTCTAAAGCTGCAGTGGGGGCAATAGAAGGATGAAAGGACGATTTCGCGGAAGTAAGGAATGCGAGTCAGAAGGAGGCGGGTCATGCCCTGGGTTAGAGTTAGTGGCCTGCAAAGAGAAAATGGTGGTCGACGAAACTCACATCGGCGTGGCAGTTCATGCACAAACTCTCAATCTCGTCGACGACTCTCTGGTCGTCGCCATCTTCGGTGTTGGTCTTCATGCCCTCGACCTGGCGGCCCATGTCTTCGAAAAGGTCCTTGGCTACCGAAACGGGCTTGTTGTTTGCCGCCATTTTTGCGAAAGGGTGTGTTGTTGAGCTAGTCTTGTCGCAGGGTGACTCTTGTCTGTATAGCTCAGTGAGGGTCGAGTGAGTGTTGAGACGGGGTAGTAAATTGCGATTAGCACCGAAAAAAGTTTGAGATGTTGGTTGTGAAGGGGAGACGGATTAGCAATACGATTGGGCGTCTGCGGTGCTTGGGAGAATGTTCTCGACCGGCGCGGGGCAGCAGCAAAATTTCCAGCTTATCGATAGCAGATCTACGTCAGATCTTAGATTAGATGACATGTTTTGGCCATTGAAAATATATCGAATGGCACCCCAGTAAGAATATGGTGGCACAGAGAGCCTGGTTGGTCGTTTCAGGTCGTCTTCATAAAGTCCATAAAGTCAAAGGCTTTGGGTGTCGTAGATGGAGCCTTTGATTTTGCCAGCATAGCTTGTAAACCTCCAAGTTTCTGCTTGCGGTTTCGCTTCTTGTCTGTTCCCCCACGAGCTTGTTCCGAGGATGAAGAAACTGCTGTAGAAGGAACAGGACTTGGTGTACTTGTTGTTACTGCGGCCGGCTTGATGGTGGTTGAGGTGTTTGTTTGACCCGCGAGAGGAGCCACGATTGGCTTAGTTTCTGGCATGGATTTCTTAGATTTGCTGCGTCTCGCTGGTGATTGTGTATCCGACTTGGTCGTGTTGATGCTATTGCACAGGGTACACTTGTAGTCCACATATGTGGATTGAGCTAGGGCAGGCTTTTTTACGACTTTTGACTTGACCTTGTTCTTTTTGGACGAGAGTTCAGGCAGTCGTCGTTTAGATATGGTACACGACCAGCCAGGTACCAGAGCATTTCCACATGCGCGACAGTTTTCCGGGACGACGTTTGTTTGCAAAGTTGATGGTGGTTTCGTTTGTTGAAGTTGTGAAGCCAGGAAAGCCGATGCATGCGGTGATGTCGAAAGCAGCAGATTTGATGCAGCCTGAAGGTGTTTTTGAGCAGCCGTAATGCTGTCTGTGTTCTTCCTCGACTGGTTCATGTTGCGAGTTGTATGTTTGGTGGTTGCGATAAGAAATGAAGGAGGGTGTTCTAGATTCGCAGTGACGGAAGATTGATCGAAGCTCGCACGTGAAATGATGGTCTAGTCAACTCTACACCTTCTCCTCCCTCGACCAACACATGGTCGCATGACCTTTTCGACATGAATGCCGTCGATGCATCGTCGCATGAGGAGATTGCCGACAGCGCCGAGGCTCCCGCTCTGCTGACCATCATCCTCGACACCAATCCACACGCCTGGGGCCTCCTCTCGTCAACCCTCCCACTATCTACTCTGGTCGCAAACCTGCTGGTCTTCATCAACGCTCACCTGGCCATCAACAACTCCAACCAGGTCGCCGTCGTCGCCTCGCATTCAGACAGCGCCCGTTTCCTATACCCAACCACCCATGATGACCTCAAAGTGCCACGCGGGCACGCCTCAGACATCCAGAATGACGCCAACAAGTACCGCCCCTTTGCGCAGTTGGAAAAGGCCCTGACTACCAACCTACGCGCTCTGCTCCAAGCAACGACCCCCGATCACCTCAAGCAATCCACATCAACAATGCTATCTGGCGCCCTCACCCTCGCCCTCACCTACATAGCCAAAGCCACCTTGAACGACCCAGCAAGAGCAGGAGACGGTTCCTACGATCAGACAAACACTGCCGGAACCTTTACAACCTCCACCGCAGACGGCACATCCCAGCCCAGCCACACAGGCCTCCAAAGCCGCATCCTGATCCTCAGTGTCAGCGGCGACATCGCAGACCAATACATCCCCATCATGAACACCATCTTTGCTTGCCAACGCCTCGCCATCCCCATCGACATCTTGACGCTGTCTGCCCACTCGAACGCAGAGTTCTTGCAGCAGGCCGCCGATGCCACGGGCGGCGTCTACATGGCTCTGGGCGATCGCGTGGCCGGTCTGCTGCAAGTCCTCATGATGGCATACCTTCCAGACGCCACTGCACGACAAACCCTCGTCAAAGCCGGCGAGAGCGAAGGCGTAGACTTTCGCGCTGCCTGCTTTTGCCATCGCAACGTCGTTGACTTGGGATACGTGTGCAGTATCTGCTTGTCCAGTATGTTTCTTTGTTTTTCCTCCTTGCTCAAAGCCTGTTCGTCTAGCTAATACATGTGACTGCTAGTCTTTTGCCAACCGCCTCCTGATAACAATTGCCTGACCTGTGGCACGGCATTGTCGTTATCGGGCCATGCTGCCAAACCAGTGGTTATCCCTCGTAAAAAGAAGAAGAAGAGAAGGCTTGATGGAACCACGCCTGCAGACTCACCTACCCCAGGCCCCGATACACCGAGATGATTCCTGGACATGACACGCCGAGACACAAATCCACCATACATGAACAGGCTACAGAGAGCCCCGGAAAGAAACAAGCATTCTCCATTACCACGAGCACGGCAAGATTGAGGTTCTCGAGAAGCAAGAAGATGGAGGTGTTGAGCAATATGATTATGATTGAAGATGCAGGAGGTCTTGACAAGCGAAGGGCCGATCCTTGCTGATACATAGCCAGGCGATGGCGCAAGAGAAGCAGGGTAGAGGCCGGCGAAGACATTGCCCTGTGATTCGCAGCTGCAATTCGGTCTCTCGTTGCTTTTGCATCTTTCTGCTTGAAATGAGAAACAAAACGCCAGTAACTCCACGCTATGCCCCTCTCCATTCTCAAAACGTGAGAAGTTGAATCAATTTTCTCCCTGCCATTGTCTCTATGCGCCTTTTTGTGATTTTTTGCCCGTGATGGAATCCTCCAAACGCTGTTCCTATGCTCTTCCTCCTGATTGATATGTTGAACTCGGTGGGTTGAAAAGCAGGATATGGCGATTTCGAGCAAGGGTTGGTTCGCGGAGAAAAGAAGCGTGAGAATGGCGAGAGCCAAAATCGGTGTATCGTGTAATTTGTTCGTGCGCCGTGAGATTTCTGTTGGTTTCGGACGCTACGCTACGCTCATTTCTTGATCAAGAGGTAGATGTAGTCGATGCGCAGGGGAGTGAGCTTCTTGTAAGGGCCCTCGAGGTAAAGCAGCAGTCCGCCAAAGGAAACATAGACCTTGCTATAATGGTAATCAGCATATTGATCCACCATCTCTGTGGTCCTTTCTGCGCGCCCCAGCTCTGACATCTGCGCCATTCGAGGTCGCGAGATGAGGCTATATCAGGACGCGGGATAGGATGTCTGACACTCACATGTTTTCCCCCTCTCCTTCCTCAAATCTATACACCTTGCCCCAACAAACATAATCAAACATGTCTGCGAGCGAGTTCTCCTCGGCACCCTTTTCCCTCCATCCCTTACTGACATCCTCCTTGGTGCCGTCCAAGTTCAAAGTGCTGGCCAAAACAACCTGCAAAGTCTCGCCAACGGCTACGGGGTAAATCTCGTGGTTGATGTCTAGACTCAGGATGGTCGAGGAGTCGGTCGATGTGCCCGTGACGCGGGAGACGCGGTCGTATTTTTGGTTGTTGAGGGAGGTTAGGGTGAAGGTGTCGTCGAAGAGGGTGGCGTCGGCCATGGTTGCGGTTGGGCGATTGGGGGTGAGGAGAGCTTGTGAGGTGGTGTTGAGTGCTGGCGATTCGCGCGTGAGTTTCGCAAATCTTTGGATGGAGAGCTTGATGGTTGCGCAAGATGCAAATCTGAAGGAAGGGCGGAGAAAGCCGACCTCTTTCAGTCCGACGCCAAGAACTCAGTCGACCTTCACTCCTTCGCTACTCCCTGCTCAACTTACTTGCAGTGAGTATGCAGCAGACTGATATGTCTTGAAAGAATCATCTAGTGTCAGAGGGACCACTACTGCTTCTTCAATCGATCACGCCTCTACAAAGTCCATCACTGAATAGACAATTAAACAACTCCTCAGACTCTTGACATTATGCATTGTGATGGTACAGAATATTACACTACGGGTATTAGGGAATTTTAGGATGAGCAATCTGCTTTCGATCAAGCCGACCTGGTTGTCGCTGAGCAATTCAGTCCTCCACAGCTCACGCAAATCAGCCATTTTTTCTGCTGGTCTTGAACCTGATCGCGCGACCGCCCTGTGCGATCGCTCCGTTGCCTGTACTGCGAGACATGGTGCAGACAGGTTTAGTTTCTGCTCCATGGAATGATGCCAATGCAAAAGAATCGGTGTTGTGAGCAAAGTGCAAGTATATCCCTTCGCGCGTCCTCTTCACAGCCAATATGCCAATGGCGCCGGCCGAATGACTGTTTTTGACACTCGGATGTCCTACGACAATGTCAGTACCTAGTCAAAACACAACACTTGCTTGTCGCACCTATAAAGTCGCGTTCGATGAACGATTTGATCGCGTCAGCATCGTCCGTTTCGACAATACCGGTCGAAGTCTTCTTCACGCTGTAGAAGAGACGTTCGGCTGTGACGGTGGAAGCCATGGTGGTGGCCATGTGCTCGCCGGTTCCACTCGTCACCGCAGCGACTGTGTTGCGATCCTTGTCATCTGGGTCAACCGGTACGACAGCTGACCCGATCCCCACCAGAGCAGCGGGCCCAATACGGCCACGATGTTTCATACCAATGCCTCCCGACGATGCACCGCAAGCAATGTTTCCATAGCTGTCGATGGCGATAGCACCCACTGTGTCTGTGATGTGATCTTCTTCGTCCGTACGTGCGGGTATAAATGGAAGGGGAAATGAATTTGAGAGCTCAGGTGCCATTGGCTCTGCGGCCTGATCGTTTGGCGTATCAAGTAATGCAACGTCAATGTCTTCCAATGCGGGTAAGCCCGTGGAAGTAGGCGCGAGTTCGGGACTTGGTGTAATCGATGGTAACTGCAGTGATTCTGACGATATGGAGCCAGACTCTTGTCCCGATTCACCTGAAGAACCATCGTGACGATCACTATAGCGTGAGCTGTATAGCCCAGAGAAGTTCTCATAGTCGTCCACGTTCATCGTGTCGGTAGACGAGAAGTTTTCTGCAAAGTAGTTACCAGAGTAGTGGCCATCATTAACTCGTCGACCACTGGCGGCCAGAGGAGAGTTGCTGTAGACAGGACGGGGCCCCGGTGGACCGAAAGGATCGCTATAAATCATCAGCGGCTCCGCCGGATACCTAGTCGGGACTCTGGGAGGATTTGGCGCTTGCAGTCCATTAGTCGAGGTTTTGAAAATGTGACCGGGCAGGGTGAGCGAATCGGACGATGGGAGTGGTGTAATAGGCTGTGCCTCGTTCCAGACTCCAGCTTCGAGAGCACGTGTATGTGCTCGGCGCATCTGTTCTCGCACACGATCTTCTGAATCCAAGCCCAGCGAGTGCTTAGATGGCAATGCAGTAAGCGAGCTGGAAGCCTGTGGCGCAGAGTTCCTTCTGTTCTTCTCTACAGTGTTAAGGTCATTCTTCCACTTCAGCCAACGTTCCTTCGCAGCAGGAGAAACCAAGGCGTCATATGGTAGGATGGGCATGTCCACACTCGCAGCAAATTCGATGGCGCCCTGACCAACGAGCAGATTCGGAGGTACACGACGCAGAGTGAGCAATTGCGTGCTGCGGTCTAAGAGTGTGCGAGCCAAAGAGATGGGATTTTTTATCTCTGTGTAATGTCAGCTCAGTAAGACAAGTTATCGATATGATGAGACAAACGCGAGACGGCTCCCACAGCGCCACTGCGACCAAAATGATCGACAATGGTGGCATCGCACTCGACACATCCATCAATGGCCAGATTGCTTCCATAGCCGGCATTGGTGATCTCACGATCTTCCAAAACTTTCACGGCGATCTCGATAGCGTCAAGAGCAGTCCCACCAGTACGTAGAACTACCATGGCGGCTTTTGCAGCACTGCTCAAGTTAGTCCGAGAGTGAAGACTGGGTATGCGTTGACGTACTCGTTGCACGCCTGGAGGTGGATCCTCTCGTTCTGCAAGCTGTGGTAACCAGCACCAGCATGGACAAAGATGCATGGCTGATCGGCGCCATTCTTCTGGATTTTGCGAGATCTTGGATGCAGCATGTCGTAAGTGAGTTGACGGGGTGAGAATGGTGATATGACAAATGTCTTTTCACTTTTCGAGCAAGACAAGGTGGGAGGCGTAGTACGGTCGAGCGGTTCTTCTACTTCGTGGAAACAAGGTGAGGACAGACCGGGCAAGACACGCTAGGTTGGTAGGACGAGCGGACAGAAAGAAGGATAAAGCGAGTGATGATAGTCAGAAGAGACGGCGAGCCTTGCAGTTGGCCGCCTCAGAGATGACTGAGAGCGATGCAAAGGCCCGACAGTGAGTTGAGTGGGCGAGAAAAGGAAGACGAAGAATGGGTGTCAAAGAAGAAATGTCAAGATGTTTGTTAGCCTACAGCTTGGGAGAGGGTTGCTCTTTCCATTTTTGCTAGGGCTCTGGGCGGACGCAAATAGCCAGTTGACTTGGACTGGTTGCTACGGCGTCAAGTTATGACCATAACGAGTACTGACTTCTCTTATGGATGCAGGCGGACAGTAGTAAGATAGAGCACGATAGATGTGCGCTCGACATGAAGTAGATAGTCATGCAACGACATACGTTGGTTTGAACTGCCAGGCGGTCGAGCACAAAGCGGCCGCGCTGGACGAGCACGCACGGACTGCAGCGGGGAGGCAGCTGGCCGCGCTCTCCGTGACGACAACGCCCTTGGAGCCAACGCGACACCGAGAGGTTGGCTGTATTCTTGATCTATTCTGCATACTTGGCCGACATCTCGTCTCGTACTTGACCATTGGCCTCTGGTCGTCCTTCTTCTCCCTCTCACACACCCGCCAACACACCGGTCATCATGGCCAACCAAACTCCGGCCGTTGTCATGGACAAGTACGTGCCTCCCCTGCTCTCGTTGCGCGCATAGGCAACCGTACTGACACGAAGCAGCGGTACAGGTTACACAAAGCTCGGTTGGTCGCCATAGATCCTCGCCCATCCCATTCGCAATACTGAGTTCACAGGTTTCGCCGGCAATGATTCTCCGTCCTTTGTCTTCCCTACCGCCATTGCTACCAAGGGCCCCACCGACAGCTCTGCCGGCCGTTCGGGTAGACCCGGTGGTGGTAACAACTCTTCGATGCTCTCGGGCAAGAGAGGCACAGAAGATCTCGACTACTTCATCGGTGACGAGGCTCTAGCCGCTTCAAGTGGTCCTGGCTACGGCCTCCACTACCCCATCCGTCATGGTCAGATTGAGAACTGGGTGCGTGGTACTATGGAAACACTGTTCTTGGAAGCAGAAGCTGATATGCGCAGGACCAAATGGAACGCTTCTGGTCCAACTCGATATTCAAGTACCTCCGTGTCGAGCCCGAAGACCACCACTTCCTCCTTACCGAACCTCCCCTCAACCCTCCCGAGAACCGTGAAGCCACCGCCGAAATCATGTTCGAGTCCTTCAACGTCGCCGGTCTCTACATCGCTGTCCAGGCCGTGCTGGCTCTCGCCGCTTCATGGACTTCATCAAAGGTTCAGGATCGCTCCTTGACCGGTACCGTTATCGACTCCGGAGAGGGTGTTACCCACGTTATTCCTGTAGCCGAGGGTTATGTCATCGGTTCTTCGATCAAGAGTGTTCCTATTGCTGGTCGCGACATTACCTATTTTGTCCAGAGCCTTCTCCGTGACAGAGGCGAGCCGGACAGCTCTCTCAAGACGGCCGAAAAGATCAAGGAGGAGTTCTGTTATGTCTGTCCCGACATCGTCAAGGAATTCGCACGTTACGACCGTGAGCCAGAACGATTTGGCAAGCACACAATCAACTACCCGAACGGTCGCAATGCTGTTGTGGATGTCGGCTACGAGCGTTTCCTTGCTCCCGAAATCTTCTTCAACCCCGAAATCTACTCCTCCGACTTCCTGACACCTCTACCCAACATTGTCGACACCGTCATCCAACAATCACCAATCGATGTGAGAAGAGGTCTTTACAAGAACATTGTGCTGTCTGGTGGTTCTACCCTCTACGAAAACTTTGGTCGTAGACTGCAGCGTGATATCAGACACCTGGTCGATGCTCGTATCCAGGCTAGCGAGGCTCGCAGCGGTGGTGCCAAGTCGGGCGGTCTCGATGTCCAAGTCATCACCCACAAGCGACAACGTCACGGTCCTTGGTTCGGTGGTAGTTTGTTGGGTCAGACACCCGAGTTCAGAAGCTACTGCCACACAAAGGCAGAGTACGACGGTTCGTTATCATCTCTCTCTTTGCGATTGTCCTATACTGATCCAAATCGCAGAATACGGTCCCTCAATAGTCAGAAGGTTCGCTCTTCTGGGTGGCCCAGGAAGCACCTAGACGACACATGTAGATCATCCACTCTGTTTAGCCTGAATCAACAAAAACATTTTTCACTTCACTGTAACTTGCATGAAGCGCATTTAACCTTTGAGCTCTGCTCTCGTCTCATGAATGTCGATGTATGAGGAGTGCTATTACGAGGCAAATGATGATGGACAGATCGTCTGCGAAAATCAATAATACGCACATAAAGAGGGTTACCTACTGCAATGCACATGCTACCACTATTCGAAAATGGTCTCGGCGTGCATTGTCACGACGATTTGAGCTCGAGGTCGGTTACACCATGCATTCTCAAAATAGACAGGGTCATGGAGAAACATGGGGTCTCTTCTGCCGAGGCCGATCTCGCGCAGTGACCTCTCCAAAACGTCCAATCACGACTTGACCTTTGAGCAGTCTTGACACAATTCGTTTCTTCTGCCTCTTAACTACGTCCCAGAGTATTGTTTCCAAAGCAAGCCACATGCATACCTCAAACGAGCCATCCAATGCTTCGCTTCCCATGAGACCATGGCATAGGGCTTTAAGCCGTCGTCCCGCTTGCTTTGACCGCCAAGGACAGTACGAAACAGCCTATGGCTTCATCTCATGCGATTCCAGTGTTTCGATCCTGTCAAAATAGATGGTGCATGCGACTTTCCATATCCACCTTGCTGCTTCTGGACTTCAGAATCGGTTTCGAGCTCTCTTGCTGTCCACATCTGGGAAGAATCAACGTTCACGAGCACGCCCAGACTGCAAGCAAGGGGAGTCAGTGCAGTGACAGGAGAAGTTCGCAGTTGCTTGTTTTGTAAGTCGTGAACATATATAACATGCCGAGTAGCACACTCGATGATTTCTCGAAGTTTTGAAATAGGCAGGTTCCTTTTTTTTCTCGCCAGCATTCCGTCGTGCCGCGTCATTCGTTCTATCCCTGTCTTTTGACTCTACGTTCGCTTTAGACCTGCTGCTTGGTGCAGTGTCTACTTGAAGATTTACTCTTCCACCGTCATTGTCGTATTGAGATCGTCTGCAATGCATTTCAACAGCCTGGCTTTGGCCTCCTTGGCCTTGGTTCCGTCTCTTATCGAAGCTCACGGTGATATCCCGGGAGCTCCCAGGGTTTTTGGTAGAAGACCCGCTGTCTCCAGAGGCCCACGTACTGGAGCAAGTACCTACCAGCCAGCTATTTCTGATGTCCACGACAAGCGCCAATCTTCATCCAATACCGAGGGTCAATGTGGACCGGGCTTTGGTTCCTGTGCTGATGGTTATTGCTGTTCTGAGGCTGGTCAGTAGCATCGAGGAGGAGACTTAGCCATATAGTACTAACATCCACTAGGGTGGTGTGGCAAAGGCACAGATTACTGTTCTGCGCCTGGATGTCAGTTCAACTATGCTTCTGGATGTGACGACAACAAAATTCCATCTGGCAGTAGCACTTCTACTGTCGCGAGACCCAAGCTCGGTAATGTCTTGTATGGTGGAGCCGGCATCTACGATTGCACGGTGCCCGGCACCATTGCCATCACCTACGACGACGGCCCCTACATCTACACCGAGCATGTCCTGGATGTGTTGAAGCAGTACAATGCCAAAGCTACCTTCTTCATCACTGGCAACAACAACGGGAAAGGAGAGATTGACAATGCCGCTCTCCCTTGGGCTGCGACAATCAAGAGAGCATACAACGAAGGACACCAGATCGCATCCCACACCTGGACGCATCCGCATCTGTCGAACCTCACTAGCACCCAGAGAAAGCAGAACATGTACAGCAACGAGATGGCATTGCGCAACATTCTGGGCTTCTTTCCTACTTACATGAGACCTCCTTACTCTGATTGCACTGCGGAGTCTGGATGCCAGCAGGATATGGCCGACCTTGGATACCATGTGACCTACTTTGATGTTGATACTGGTACGAGTCCACCAGAGCTGAGTTGAGGTTCGATCACTGACATGCAGCAGATGACTACGACAACGATTCTCCCGCACTCGTCCAAAACGCAAAGAATAACTTTGATGCTGGAATTGCTGGAGGCGACCCGACCACCGACGATTACCTCGTCATTGGACACGACATCCACAACCAGACTGCGAACGTTCTGACTGCCTACATGCTCGAAAGAGCTCTGGCTCTTGGTTACAAACCTGTTACTGTTGGTGAATGTCTTGGTGATCCCGAGGAAAACTGGTACCGCAGCTCGTCTGGAAATGTCTTTACTTCCTCTACTTCTGCAATGACCTCGGCTACCAAAACGTCCGCAACCATTGCTCCCACTGCAACATCGAATGACGGACAGTGCGGTGGTGGCACAGGATTCATGTGTACTGGCTCGGAGTTTGGAGACTGTTGTTCTCAGGTACGTCGATCAAGAATGCTCGCTTTCGAGAACTATGCTGACCGATTCATTCTTAGGCTGGCTGGTGTGGCTCCGGAACTCTTTACTGTGGTGAAGGTTGTCAGGCTGGCTTCGGTCAATGCGGTATCAATGTCCCTCAGAGCAGCAGTACAAGTTCGACCGTTGCACCAGCTCAGCCAACAAAGGTCTCGACCGACGCAACTTGCGGAGGATCGAGCGGCATGACCTGTCAAGGCTCAGTCTTTGGTAATTGCTGCTCGCCAGCTGGGTGGTGCGGCAGTACCGCTGCCTACTGCGGCGACGGCTGTCAATCGGGCTTCGGCTCTTGTGGTGACGCTGGTGCAGCAGCAAAAGCACCAGTACAAGCAACGACCAGCGCTGCTGGAAAGTCAACACTCGCCACTTCTGCCACTAGCAAGCCAGCTACCACCACGAGTGCTCGGGCAACTCAGACAACAGCTGCTGCCAAAGCAACAGCCACCAGCGGATCGAGAATCCAGGTATGTGATTTGAGATTGGTGTATCGATAGCCGTACAATACTGACTTCTTTGCTAGTCATGGTTCAACAACTTGTTCGGCAAATTGAGATCCCACTAAATTTTTCTTTCAAGCTGTTGGAGTAGTAATGTTGCGATAATGAAGTTGGAGATCGGATCACAGTCGACCTTTAGAATGCCTTTAAGACTGTACAAGAGTTGAGATAGATGATGCCAAAAGTATTTGTTAATGAGCTGAAGTTGTGTGTCCAGAGGGATTATCTGCTGTAGACCAACAAATTTCGTTATTATAAACCTTGATCGTGGAGTGTGCTCCGTACACCAAGGTTCTCCTTCATTCTGCAACCTCCGTCATACCGAGATAGCTGCGATAGTGAGACCGATGCATCCTTATTGCTTTTTGCAATGGTTCGGGATTCGCGGACGTTGACGATGACCTCTTGAAGATGGCATCGATGGTCGCATGGCCAGTCGGTGGATGACACGGCATGAATAGAGGTACCACACGCGCTGGCACAGAAAGCCTCGTTCATGCAACTTGAGAAATGGTCGAGATACGGGTGTACAGA
Organism: Aureobasidium sp. EXF-10728; assembly: GCA_023848605.1. NCBI lineage: Eukaryota > Fungi > Ascomycota > Dothideomycetes > Dothideales > Saccotheciaceae > Aureobasidium > Aureobasidium sp. EXF-10728. The sequence continues at coordinate 109,141 of SWBG01000024.1, read as the reverse complement.
GCGGAAGACGGATGTACTTTTTGAGTTGGACACGACCGATGATCCGCGGGGACCCTGGCGGACGCGCCCTTTTGCAGCCCCTGCGAGTCGCGACGGACAAAATCATCATCATCCTTTTTCCTGCCAAGCGTAGGTTTCAATCGCGACCAATTAGATAAAACGTATCTACACGTTCACACCTCTCACCTTTGACTTGATCCTTCACTTTCGTCTTGTGTGAACGCCAGGCACTCGGCGGTACCCCAATCACTGACCCTAGCTTGCCGTTGCTATTTGAACGAATGGCCTCCGTTGCTACCCCTGCTTGCATCTATACTAAACCAACCGTTCGTTTGCGCGGCCATCAGTGAACAGCTCCAACCTAGTCCCTCTGGCATCTTTCTCTCCTCTTTATCTCTATCTCTACACATTTCCACCCTAGTGGCGGGTGTCCAACACCAGCATCTTTACTAAGCATTGGATACGCTTACCATGAAATTTGGACAGAATCTCCCTCGCAACCAGGTGCCCGAGTGGGCATCTGCATACATCAACTACAAAGGCCTCAAAAAGTTGATCAAGGCAGCTGTCCAGCACAGCGCCGAAGCTGGCGGTGAAGTCGATCTCGCGGGTGAGTGATGGTAACAAGCACCTTTGAAGCATGGCCAACTGACTCCTTCAGAATTCTTCTTCGCTCTGGATCGCAATCTCGAAGATGTCGATAGCTTCTACAACAGAAAACACGCCGAATTCTCACGCCGACTCAGACTGCTCTACGATCGCTATGGACAAGCCACTCAGTCGCAAGAAAGCATGGACAAGGAAGAGATGGAAGATCTGATGGGCGCGCTGCTGGAGCTCAGGGGACAATACCGCAATCTCATCTGGTTCGGCGAAGTCAATCGCAGAGGCTTCGTCAAGATCACCAAGAAGCTTGACAAGAAGATTGAGGCCTCTCATTCGCAAAACACATACCTGGCTTCCAAAGTCGACCCCAAAGCTTTTGCGAATAATCGCAGGACCGAGGCAGACATGCGTGCCATCAACGACTGGCTGTCGGGCTTGGGCGATGTCAAGGTCTTCGATGACACTGCTTCGATCGCCTCAACCGGCTCGCTGCATCGCGTTTCGTCTAAGAACGCCATGCGAGTGCCTACAGCCGTGCTGGACACTCTAGAGCAGAATGTTCGCCAAGATGATCTTCCCAAGCTTCAAGAGACCATCTCGACTTGTTCGAAGGATCTGTCTCCTTCTATTGTGCAGAAGTTGATGCTCAATCTTCTGCAGCGTGCTATTTCCGCAAAGTCTCAAGATTGCATCAAGTATTTGCTATCACAAATCTCTTCTCTGACCGAGGATGATGACATGAACAAGCGAAATGTGGTTCATCGCTTGGTGATTGCGACTGGTCGCGCAAGAGCTCTGGAAGAGAACGGCCCGGCTGCGGTCCCAATCGGTGCGGAAACAAACTCTTTCATCAACGCAGCAGAACTCCCGGTCCGTGTTCCCTCTTCATTCAAGGTCCAGGAGAAGGACATCGCCCAAACACTTGGCCAAGAAGATCCTGCTATCAAGATTTTGACCTACGTTCTCTCAAATCTCTCCGCTGAGCAGAGAGCGGTATTGAAGGAAAGAGATACATATGGTCGCCTACCGCTTCACTATGCCGCACAGTATGGTCTGGTAGCTGCATCTCAAACTATCATCAAGTATATGCAAGCTTGGAACCAGTTCGATGTCACCAAGGGGATTGATTCTGACATCTGGCAAGACGCCGAAGGATACGCGCCTCTCCATCTCAGCGTCATCGGTGGTCACTACAGAACCACAAAGACTCTGCTCATGGCTGAAGATTGGCATGGCGAGGCTGATGATAGCCATGCTGCCAGGCGTAACGTCCAAAAGTCGGGCGCTGCACTGGCTTTGGCGACAAAGAACAATTTTTACATGATTGTCAAATTGCTGGTCGACGCTGGTATTGACATTAACTACCAAGACGAGCAAGGCGAGACATCATTGCATGTTGCTGCCCGCTTCGGCTTTGTCGAGTGCACGAAATCTCTCCTCGAGGGCTCCGAAACTCAGAGGGCCAATCTTGAGATTACCGAGAAGACATACGGTTGGACGCCACTTTTCATAGCATGCGTTGATGGCCACTTACCAATTGTTGAATTGCTCATCGAGGCTGGTGCTGAAACAGGCAAGGCCGATCTGTCGGGTTGGATGCCTATTGAGCATGCCGCTCTCAGAGGTCATCTCGACGTTGCAAACAAGCTGGCTGATCTGAGCCCAACTCCCGAAAATCTCGACGCACCCTCTCCACTCCTCAGACCCAGCAACGCTCCAGGTACATCGCCGAAGAACATTTCGTCCATCGGCGACCGACGATCCAACGTTTCCCAAGGCCGTGATGCTCCTCGCGTTCCGGAGCCTGTCAAAACTTTTGGACACAGATATCTCACGGACGAGTCTTTGGTGCTGGTGAGTCTCGGCTCTATGGACAATCGTAAGAACGTCCCAGCCGTCACTCTTGACAATATCCCTTTGGCGGATGCACACGCTACCCAGCTTGACACTGCTCTTTCACTAGTTGTGGCTGCGTCGGGTGCAAATGGAGAACCAACAATCGTGGATCTGCCTGTCCAAGAGAACATCAGCACTTCGCCCATCACATTCAAAACTCGCGATCCGACCAAAGTCAGACTGCTCTTTGACATTGTTCCCACATATTCTGGCTCAAAGGACAAGATCGTGGGGCGTGGTGTGGCTCTGCTTTCTAGCATCAAGCCCAGCATTGGCTCAAAGCGTATGTTGCTTCAGGGTGACTTGAGCGTACCGATTGTTGCTGCAGAGACATTGGATGTCATTGGCTCTGTCAACTTCAATTTCCTCATCATCACACCATTCCAGCACCCCAATATGCACATTGCCGAGAACCAGACTTACTGGAAGAGCACATCGACACAAGTCATTGGTCACCGTGGTTTGGGTAAGAACATGGCATCAATGAAGTCTTTGCAATTGGGAGAAAACACTCTTCAGTCTTTCATTGCGGCCGCCAATTTAGGTGCATCTTACGTCGAGTTTGATGTTCAACTCACAAAGGACCATGTTCCTGTCATCTACCATGACTTCCTGGTCAGTGAGACGGGTATAGATGCGCCTGTGCACACCTTGACATTGGAGCAATTCATGCATGCAAGCGAGGGTCAAACACCGAGAAGCTCACGTCCACCCTCGCCCAAGAGAAGTCACCTAGATGGCGTATTTGAGCAGTCACGCAAGCAACGCTCTTACTCGCTCGGCGGTGCTCAAGACGAACGCGCGCCTGACATGTCAGAGCGCATGAAGCACACGCGTGATTTCAAGGAGAAGGGCTTCAAGGGCAACAGCCGTGGCAACTTTATCCAAGCACCCTTCACCACTTTGGAAGAGATGTTCAAAACACTGCCATCATCCATCGGCTTCAACATTGAAATGAGTAAGTTTCGCTCTTCTCGCTTACCCTCTGACAGCACCACTAACTCACACCTCACAGAATACCCCATGCTCTTCGAGTCAGAAGAACACGACATGGACACATACGCGGTGGAGCTAAACTCCTTCGTCGACACCGTCCTCACCAAAGTCTATGACCTGGGCACAGGCAGAAACATGCTCTTCTCCTCCTTCAACCCAGACATTTGCCTCTTGCTCTCCTTCAAACAACCCTCCATCCCCATCCTCTTCCTCTCGGACGCAGGCACCTCCCCCGTAGGCGACATACGCGCTTCCTCTCTGCAAGAAGCCATCCGCTTTTCCTCGCGCTGGAATCTGCTGGGTGTGGTCAGTGCCGCCGAGCCGCTTGTTACTTGCCCGCGCTTGATTCGTGTTGTCAAGGAAAGTGGGTTGGTGTGTGTGAGTTATGGCACTCTGAACAATCAGCCTGAGATGGTGGCTAGACAGGCCAAAGAAGGGATTGATGCCGTGATTGTGGATTCGGTGTTGGCGATCAGAAAGGAGTTGACGGCTGCGCAGCAGAAGCAGGGGGATAAGATTGAGCAAGGGCCTGTTATTGAGGTGCCGCAGATTGTGCCTACTGCCAATGGGAATGGCGTAAAGGCTAATGGACATGCCTAAGGAAGTGGGTTTGCATGCGTGGAAGATGAGGGGTGTATAGACGGAAGTAGAGTTGCAGTGTTTTTTGCATGGCGGCGGGTTATTTGATAGCATCAGAGGCAGTGGGCCACATACAATGCATGGCGAGTTCGCATCAAGCCCTCTATCAACATCGTGTTCTCTCGTCTTCTTCGTCTGACTGCTATAATTCTAGCCAGGGTGATGCCCTTGGCGAACATTTTTGAGGTCGACGACGACCGTAGAGTATCGATACTAATTCTGTCCTTCCTGTGGTTTGTCAGATAGGATCTATTCAGAACTCCTCGCACTCTGAAAGACATCATATACTAATCTATCATCTTTCTATCTCGTAACACACGATATACCATTTTCTGATCGTGCACTCCCACTCTCTGCTTGTTACAGAGCAAATTACATGGAGTAAGACAATAAGAGTCAGAGTCAATTTGTTTCCTTTATAACCACATAAACAAACACCTTCGCTCATGTTGCCCAGAGAAGGAAGAATTCACCACTACCAATTACCTAGCTTAGTAAAAGCGCAAGTAGTCGCTTCACAAGCTTATGCACAGCACAAACACTGCCAAGGCTGCTTATGCAGCCAAGCATCGCTTTGCAGCCAGGCTTCGAGCACAAAAAAAGGGTCCACAAATCCGAATTTGCAAAAAGATCGTTTTCTCGACCGTTTCCACCACCCTTTCCCGTTATCCCTGGCATGTTTCTGAGGAGCAAAACGATATGATGAGCAAAAGAATATTGACGAGAGTGGGATTTGAACCCACGCCCTTTCGGACCAGCGTATTGGAAGAACCTTAAGCTGGCGCCTTAGACCGCTCGGCCATCTCGCCTTGTATGATATAGTGCTTAACCAAACATCATATAGATCCTAGCCAAAGAAAAGGGCAGAGCTTGGACGAAGCCTCTGCCAAACTTGTGTCATGTAACCGGAAGAGATGTTGCTTTGGTAGAGAAGCGAGGATCGGCGGACGATTAGCGGGGGAGGCGATGATGTTTGCGGCCGTCTGTCCATACGGATACCGTGATCGGATATAGCTATCAAAATGCTAGTGGTTGGCTCTTGGGAAAAAGTGAAAAGTACAATGAGCAGAAGAGAATAAGGAGATGGAGAAAGAGGCATAAGTTGATGTTTCAAAGTGAGGAGGAAGATGTGGTATAGGACCATTCTGTCGGTATATTCAGCATGCTGAAGGCAAAGTGCGTATAGCAGACTTGGAAAGCCAGCGTGCCTTGGAACGTCAGCCTTCATGCGGCCAACTCGAGGTCAAGAACATGGAATCTAAGGCCATGACACATCGAAGGACGCAGTCGAGCAGCCGTTACGTAGCAGATGCTTGCGCATAAGGAAGGCTGCATTGCGTACGGCATGTGGCCAGTCGCTGATTGATGGCGCATGCGGTGAGGCGCTTGGGTAGCAGCGGTCTTGTGCAATACCGAGTTGGCGCATATCGGCGTGATTTATAGAGAGCGGATAGGCGTGCTATCAACATTTCATCTTTGTTCATCGGCAATGGGGTTGGCGTGGATGTGGACACTCTGGATGCGAATAGAGTCTTTGGGTCTGTTCTTCTTGTCGACCTGGACGGACTCGATCTTGTCAAGAGTGTCCCAACCTTCTATCACACGACCAAAGACGGTGTTCTTCCCATCAAGGTGAGGGGCTTTGTCGAAAGTGAGGAAAAATTGGCTGCCGTTGGTGTTGGGGCCTTTGTTGGCCATGCTCAGAATGCCGCGCTGGTTGTGTTTGAGTTGGGACTTGATTTCGTCTTCGAAGGGCTGGCCATAGACGCTGGGACTATCTTTGGTCGAAGCGGCAGCAGGAGAGCCGGCTTGGATCATGAAAGACGGGATCAGGCGGTGGAAGGGCGAGTCATTGTAAGCGTCGGAGGCGCAGAGGGCGAGGAAGTTGTAGGTCGTCTTGGGGCAGGCGCTGCAGAAGAGCTCGAGTTTGAGGTCGCCGTGGGTTGTGTGCAGCGTGACGGCCATGGTTGGTGCAGAGCGTGTACCCAAACAAGAACAAAAAGCGTTAATGGTATGCGATGACGATGGCTGCGGGCGGCAGGTGCGCCGGAGGCTGGCTCGTGCGGTTGCTTGGTTGTGCTTTGCCGGGTCGCTCTTTCCTCGTTTGATTGCTTGGATGGCATCAGCTCATCAAACCAAGGAAGGTCCGGTGGACTTGTGCGAGTTTCAGCGACATCATTGCTGCAACTCTGTATTCTTATTTTCAAGATCCCATCTCTGTAGTCAAATTCTGGTCGTGTCTCAGTCCCTCCCCTTGTCCGCTGCCGTCCCCCGCCCTGTGCCGGCCATTGTTGGTTGACGTCTTCGAGTGCCCGAGACTCTTGTAGAGCCAACCGCTGACAGGCTGCGCACGAACAAAACAACTGTACCACTCACACCTGACCTCTCTCGACATCACTTTCGACCTCTTCCGACCGCCTTCTCGACCTGCCTCGTCCTCGCGCCCTCAATCCCGTCCACCGACTCGGCCCATGACATGCGGTCAACGGCGCCTCTATTGACCAAGACGCTGCGCCCATCATGACCTCTGCCTTCGTGCGCGTCTCTGGTCCGCCGAACAGCAACTTCCTTGTTGGGTACCCTGGAATCTCGGCCACTTCACCGCGCATAGAGGGCAAGGTTGAGATACGTCCGTTGCTGGGCGTGTCCGCTCCCGTCCATGTATCGCTGGTCACCGTCTGCCTACAACGTCGCGAGAGCATCCACCCTTCGGCCGACACAATCAAAGGCCATATAGTCACATCAAATCGAAGGGAAATCACCGACATTGTCGGCAAGGAGATGCTGCTGTATCGCGCGCCCGTGGGTCGTGAGAGCGAAGCTATTCTGTCCATGGATCTCCCCTTCGTCATCTTCATCCCATACGGCCGTGGCGGCGAAGAAATGGCAAGGCGTGTACCCCCAGCGAGTCTGCAGTTGGATCGCCGCGCTGCCGAAACCTACTACGAGATTGTCGTTACTGTCCACCATGGCGCAAGCGACCAGAAGAAATACCCCTTTCCTGTACCAATCGCAAGATACGACACTCTGTCCACCTTCGGCATGTACAATCGCCCGGAAAGCGCTGAACGCGTAGTCGACCACCTTGTCACCCTCGCCATATCGTTACCTCGCTGGTCTTATGGCCCGCTCGATCCAGTCAGCGTCTACATCAAGTTAACACCAAATCCCGACATGCTTAGGAAAGCCATGAAGGCTACAGTCAAAGCAATCACAATGAGTATTGAAGAAGAGGTCATATACAACCATCAAGGAGATGAACCGCAACGCAAAGCCAAGACACTGGCTTCTTCCACCCATCGTGTAGGAATTAAGATGCCCGAAGCCGGCTACTTTACGAATTTGGGCCTGGTGTTCCCCGCCAGAGACTTGCGCAATCAAGAAGGCATTCTGCCTCGCCAGAAGCGAGAATTTCCTCTCTACGCCGTCAGCGGCTTTACAACCACCGGTACTCTGTACAAGATTGAGTACTATCTGGTGGTAAAGGTGTGTTTTAAACCAGTAATTTTTAGATCTCCTTCTGACTCTTATATCTAGGCTGTCATGTCCGGCGCTAAAGACATAATGATTCGCCAACCTATTGTCGTCTGCCCATGGGATCACGCTGGTTGCAAGGAAGAAATGGAAGCCATCGAGCAAGCTGCCAAAGATGCTTACCATATTTCTCCTGATAACCCCATGTTACCCGCTTCTACCATAATCAGAGCCTCTGATGCCAACGGCCTCAAAAGCCTAGGCATGACCATAGTCGGTGGCCACAGGAAACCACTGATTGAATGAGCCCGATCGAATCCTTTAGTACTGTTTGCTTCTCATACCACTTTGTTGGGACAAGTCACGACGTCACGACTAGTCCATTTTCTTCTTTTCTCGAGGAGCGGAAGGGACAAAATACTGATTTGGCGCGGAGTTTCTGGGCGTTGGAAGGATGAGGGTCCGTCAGGCCGACAGGCGTGTGTCAGTCCCCTTGATTACGGACGAGGACCGGCGCTTTTTGTCGACAGATTCGAATTGCATTTCTCGGAGTTGTTTCTTCTCTTTCTGTCCATCATTCAAACTTGATGGCGACACTTTTTGGACCAGGACCAGTTTTCCTCCATAGTAGTCAGCTTAATGCATGTTCGTTTCAGAAGGACCTAGCATATAAACACAAATCTTTGATCGCTAAGACCTATACAACCATCTTACCGCTGTTTCTTGTTTCTGATCCTTCAAAGAGCATGGTTCTGGTCGATGCATCGTCAACCGAAAGGCTTGACCCAAAACCTCGGGTCTGGGGGAAAGAGTGCGCGCGGCTGTTTCATGAAGTGGAGCGTCGCCTTACGCAACAAGACCCCACCGACCAACTCTCGAATCAGGAATGGGAGATTGCGTTTTCTACAAAATGAGACATCTCTGGTATAACCCCATCCCAAGGTGTCCACAGCGATCCACTCGAGGTGGTCAAGATTGGGTTGCGCAAGTGGGTATGGTCTTGTTTTGGACCTTGTCCGATGGGGTCGGATGTTCTGGCTCCAGGTCCAATGCCTTCAGCTGTGATCGATGGGGAAAGCTTCACCGACAAGATTGACCGCCGAGTTCCTATAGTGTTATGAGACAGTTATCATCATAATATAGGGTGGGCAATCTCGACATGGTTTCTGACACCCTCACGCGACAGATGACATTCAAGTCTTGCAACAACAATCCTTTCTGACAGAAGCGAAGTAATGACAGCGAACCAGCAAAGGGTCCAAGACTCCTTGAGAATCGTCTCTCTCTCCAATAGCTTGAAACCACTTGACAGTTTCACGACTCGCTACTCGAAGGAGATTCAGGTAGATTGTCCTCCACCTGCTTGGTGTGTTTTCACATGAGGCTCAAGAGAAAAAGTCTCTAGCTGCCTTATGCATAGAACGGATGCTTTGTAGATCCTTCTCTGGTGGTGTGGTTCGTGCCTTCCCATGCCAGGTCCTTCCCTGACTAGGATTGTGTTAAGTAAAGCAAGGCATCCCAAGTTCTCTTTGAAGGGCTTTGACAAGGCTGCTACCTTGCGGCACTCTACAGTCGTGGAAATTCTGCCCGCTGGTTTGATTGTGTGCCTTGTTTCTTGTTCCTTGTTGATAATCATTACTCTCTCTTTCGTTTCTCGTACGCTCTCTCTTTCTCTCATTGTTCTCCACTACTGGCTCCCTATTGGATTTTTTCTTGTTCTCGATCTGGTATCTGGACTTTTGGCCGTCGCCGTTTTTGTTGGTCTTTCAAGGCTGCATCACATGCAATATATGATATACTAGGATCACAGGAATATACATGGTCACTGCATACAGCTGCTTGCAACTCGACTCTAGATGTCTGGAACCACTCTACCTTTGTCTCCGGTGACGAGCACCGACCATCGAGGCTGGCTCTGGATCACGGTCATCACCTGCACAATCGTCTGTCCTCTACTATTGCTTGGCCGAGTAATAGTAAGGTATAGAAAGTATGGTCTCGATGACCTTGCTGTCGTTCTTTCTTTTGTAAGTTGATCTATGCCTACTCCTGCATGTATGGAAGGATCAAAGCTCATGGGATCCAAAACAGGTTTTTGTCATGGCACATTCAGCTCTCTTGATGGGATCGCTGGAACTTGGGCTTGGAGTGCTGTTGACGCCGGATACTCAATCAGGTATCCTCAAAGCTGCAAGGGTAAGACACAGATCAAGGACAGTCAGAAAAGTATTTCACATATACTGACTCTTTCCTTCAGCTGGTCTTTGCGAGCCGGATCCTTCTTTCTCTCGTCCTTGGAGCTTCGAAGTTGTCTGCTTTGCTGCTTGTACGCCGCCTTTTACCAACAGATTGCGTACGCGCCTATGTCTGCAACACTGGGGTTGTGCTGGTGGTTGTTTGGGGTGTGATGGCCATCTTGACCACCAATGCGGACTGCGAACCCAGTGGTGTACTGTTGGAAGCGGAAGCAAGTGGCTGTCAACACTTGGACACTCGCATCAGCATCACCATGGCGTTGAGCTGTGCTACAGAGCTTGGTGTTATCAGCCTTGCCGTTGCCTTTCTAAGTCACATGCAAGTGGAGCAACAGCAGAGGAAATGGGTAGTAGTGGCTTTTATGCTGCGTATGCCGTAAGTTCTTTCCACCTTTTGACACAGAAAAAGAACATTATACTGACTAAAGGGAATAGCAATATTGCACTCAGCATCGCTTACCTCATCTGCTATCTACACTTTCTTTCCTCGGGCCACTCCAGCATCTCCTTCATCCCCGTCGCCATCCTCCAACAAGTCCTCTGTTGCTATTCCTTCTTTGCCTCCATGTCCACCGCATTTTTCCCTTTTACCATTCCCACCGCCATATTCTCATCACCCTACTCCTCAAACAGTTCCATGAAAACGCTCAGCAGGAGACGCATGTCGACACCCATGTCCTTTTTCGGCGACAAGATACGCGGCGACAGAGAAGTGTTTTCGCATCGCGCGAGGGTGTTTGCAGATGTCAAGGGTGTGCAGAGAAGGGAGAGCGAGAGAAAGGTCAGACAGCATAGACAGAGGGAAAAGGGGCATGTGAAGAGTGTGGGCAGTCAAGAGAGTTTGAAGGGCATTGTCAGGGAGGAGACTTTTGAGGTGCAGGTCGTGTAGATTTGCTGTTGTTGTTTGCTTCTCTTCTTCTCTTTCTTGTTGGTATTTTGGACAGGTTTCTGCTGGAACGAAATTTGGTTGGAAACTTGCTGGAGATAGGCAGCGAGTTGAGTGTATGGATTGGGCAACTAGCTACCTTGCAGATGGAGGATTCTTGCTACACTCAGTGCACAAAAGGACGGTATTACTCTCTGCGCAAGGACAATGACATTGATAAATCTCTATCGCCTTGTTGACGTGCCTGCAGTTCTCTCCAACGGTAACCTCTCCTGTATCTCTTGAAGACATCAAAGCACGCGTGCGTGCCCATCTCGGCGCAAGAGTGTAAACCATATTCTGGGTTCCTGCGTAGAGTGACCTGGAATCGAGTCTTTCTGTCGGCAGAAGGGATGTTTTCATCGTCTCGAGTTTTGGCGTGTAGTGATGGTCGATACACTTTTAAATGTAAGAGGACAAGCGGTCGTATCTCACACCAGGCTTCCCTTGGAGGTCCTTTGGCGGAGTTATGGTTGTTTGTCGGACCATGAAACACTCTCCCTAAGCCTGAGTGAATACAATCGTCGTATCCACGATCAGAGTCTCGTAGATCGTTCTCCATGGTATTGGTCGCATCATCCAGAAGCAAAAAAGAGCACGTCACGTAGAGCGACAGTCTCTCTCCACAATCTTCCTTCATCTCCCTTGCCTTTCCCCCTTGTCCTCATTCTTGACAGCCTCTTCGCCCAACACTTTACTAGCAGCCATAAACATGCCACCAGCATAGCCACCCAAGCCGCGCATCCCCTCAGCCTGAACGGCCGTCATGCGCAACAGGTTCTCGAGATCGGCCATGTGTGCGGTGAGCTGGGCGAGCTGCGAGTTTAGGTGCGAGAGTTGGCGTTGCTTGGAGGCTTGGACGGGTAGAGTGGACAGCCGCGAGGATTGGTTGATGGAGGGGTTGCTGGCGTGGGACGAGCTGTGGTTGCGCGAGGCACTGGGAGCCATAGATTGGCGGGAGGTATAGTTTGACATGATTGATTGTAAGAGTCCGCTGTCTTTGTCTGGTCTTGAGTTTTGCAGCAGAAGGTGTTGATGTAATCAAGGTGTCTCGGCGAGTAAACAATCGAAGAGTGCGGAGAAGGTGACGACGGCGGGACAAGCCGCAAATGGATCTCTGCAATCATTGGCTAATACTGCCTATCCTCACACTTTCTACTCTACCTTGTACTTTTGTAAGACTGGTGTCAGGAACCCGGCAGGTCAAAAGTAACAATGTCGACACCACAATTAGCCACATTCCGTCGCTTCGTCCTTACGGGCAGCATTGCCGCAGTCACGGCAACAGGAGCTTGGTACGGTGCAGGTCTGAAGATGAAGCAAGACATCAAACAGGTACATCTATTCCCTCTTTCTCTTCTCAATCCTCTGCCATTCCATGTGTTTACTAAAATCTTCTGCAAAAGGAACAACAAAAAGCAGCCGAAGCCACACCCCTCCAACAAATCACCGAGCTGGAAACCTATCGCGCCAACCTCGTGCAAAAGAAAATCATGCTGGACAAGAAGATTGAAGAGTTGGAGCTCAAGAAGAGAAAAGAGGAGAGAAGGAGGCTAAAAGAGTTGAAAAGGCTGGAGAAGGAAAAGGCAGACAAGGGCGAGTAAGAGAGATCATGCACAAAGTCCGAGACACGAAAGAAAGAGATGACGGAGAGCTATTACAGCTTGGCTTGTCTGTATCGGGCCATCTGAGATCGCTTTGGAGAAGAGAGAAAAACTCCGCTTCATCTGGCAACCATGCCAAGTCATGACATGGCCGTACATTCTGACAGGGGGGAATGCCGCCAACGAACTCTCCAGTCGACATTTCCATTGGGAAAGCCAACAATCCCAAGGAGGAGCCAGTCCAACTTACTTCCTTCAGAGATAAAGGCTCGATGCCTCGATACCGCTGTTGCCGATATCATCAAAGTCGGATCGGATCCACCAAGGGAGAAAACCCAAGCAGCTGTATTGCGTGGGACACTCCAGTGGTTGCAAGCAGCTCTTTTCCTTGCAAGAGCGAGTTTCTGTGGATAATAGCTCGCTGAACCCTCTCCTCTGGCACAGCAGAATGATCGAATGTACGACTGCCCCATCGTTTCGAGCCAGCACCGTCACGAGACTCGCGAGTGTATTGTTGCAGGAGCAAGGGAGTCTAGCTGCCCAGACTGGGCCACTCAATATTTCTGCTGAAAAGCTTGGATTTGGGTGGCATGAACGGCCCAGGGTGGGAAGAAGAACTGGAAGCTGGGATAAGACAGCCTCAATCGATTAGGCCAAGCAAAAATGATGGTTCGCAGGAGCACCGAATGATAATTGTCGTCAAGGTTGAAGTAATGTTTCTTGTCGTTATTGTCCTTGAACGGTCCTCAAACGTAAAACATCTTCTCACACCTCGAACACTTCAACCACCTAGCTCTCAACAGCATCTTTCTACCCACCATTATTCACACATCCGTTGCGATAGATATCATCAGTACGCGTCTTGTCTTCTCAACGTCTTCCAACACGTGCAACCGCAACTCATCTCTGAACAACACCTCGCGCTACAACACCCATCTCCATCCTTGTTCCGTCCATTTAACGCGTGTACAATCCTTCTCCTTTCTCCTTCCTTCTCATCAAATGTTCTCACGCGCATCTTGAACATGTTTTATAGCCACGAGGGTGAGTATTGCGCCTTTCACTCTCACTCCTTCATCTGATCTAACTGCGCACAGTTCTCACCTCGCGCAAGCACGGCGTGGCAACAGTCTGGTAACCAAGCTTAAATTTGCTTCGTAAATGAGCGTTTCTAACCACCTTTTTCCAGGCTTGTTGCAACCTTGGGATCCAAGTCCACGCTCAAGAAGGTTGACCGCAAGGAGATTTGCGCAGTCAACATACCCAAGGCATGTCAGACAATCGTGTCGCCAGAGGCGCCCATGGCACTCAGACTCCAAAGCAATTTATTGTAAGCGTCAATCGCCCTTGACAGCTTATGAGAGTCATTGACAAGGACTATCAGATATGGAGTCACTCGTGTGTATGGCGAGCAATGCAACTTTGTCCTCAAGGATGCGCAAGCAGAACAGAACAAGATTCGTACTCTGTTGCGCTCACTGCACGCGGCGCCTATTGAACTCGATGGCAAGCACAAGGCAAAGTATGTTGTCATCTCTCTCTTGTAAATCCACATGCCCAAGACTGACACGAGATCATAACAGACCCACTCAACTCGTCCTCGAAGACGACCCGAACTTTATACCCGAACTCGCCTGGGGCATCGACTTTGACCCTTTCCACGATGTCCTTGGGTTCACCAGTGGGGAAGGCTCGTCTCAGAGATCAAGTCTGTTGTCACCACATGTTGCCTTCTCGAGCGCTCTAGGCTCTGAACATATGGATCCCAACTTGGATATCGTCATTCCTCCTTCATCCTCGGCTGGAGGAGGTGGTTTTGGCCTAGGTCTTGGAGGTGGAAGTTTGGGTGGCTCTGATCACAACAGAGGATACAGCCGTTCTCTTTTCGGCGCCAACGAAGAGGGACTCCTCCCGGACCTTGATCTAGGCCTGGGTCTTGACTTTGACGTCGATGGCAACTTGGTCGAGAATGCTGCAGCGCCAAATGATGGAAGAGCAGCTTCTGTACACACACCTGCACCTGTCATTTGCGATGGCGTCTTGCCAGACTCGAACGCCGATCGAGATGTGGTCATGTACGATGACGATCCGCTTCCAACATATCAAGACGATGTCGACATGCAAGATGTCGAGCCCTTTGCCCCTCGCACCACTGCTCAACAAGCAGATGCCGAAGATCCAGCCACTTCACAAGGAGAAGAAGCACAAAGCCAAACCTCGTCCACCACGGCATCTGCTCCAGCCGCACGCACCCGTGTCCCCAAACCACTACCCCAAGACCAGGAACTCGAGCTCCACAACTCGGACCTCCAAAGCTGGGATCGCGAGTACCTGGACAACCAACTGCGAGCCACCCAACACAAACTTCAGAACAAGAGTCTGGTCTTGGCTCGTAAGAATGCCGAGTTTTGGGTCTTGCAGAATGGGATCGGTGGGCTGGGTGTCGTGTATCAAGGAGCAGAGGATCATATGCCAGAGCCATTGAGAATGTTCAGTGGCAATGCACTCCTCGAAGCACTGACGGGCATCCAACTGACCATAGCGGGAACAAAGCACCCCAGAGACGTGGACTCGAACCCAGAAGACCAAGAAAGACGCGTCCGCTCACGCAGCGACGACGACGAAGTCGGCAGAGCAGTAGACGCAAACGACGCAGCTGCTTTTGACACCGGTTTCTTCGACGACACCATTGTGGATACCATTGAGCAAGGCAGAGAAGCACCTACACCGCTCCAAGACCAGCATTCTTCTGCCCATGCTCTACCTTGGAATCATGCTGCTCCTCCCTCCCGCGGATCCTCTCATACTGCATTTATACCTCCCTTCCCCATCTTTGCACCCACCGCAAACCCCAGTTCCTCAATTGCCGGTGGCGGAGGCTTTATCGCTGCTTCCTCTGCTCGCAATCGTCGCACGGTAACTGCATCTCCACTCGTAGGTAGAGGCACCATCCCCACCACCACTCGCCCCGAAGACCTGCACTTCATGCAAGAAGACGACCTCAACAATCCCACCTCCAACGACGGTCTTCCCGCACCAACCAATCCCTCCCAATACCCATCCTTCCCCCTCTTCGGCCCCGCCGCCGCTGTGTCAACCCAACTCGCCAATTCCCCTGCCTTCGCCTCTTCCACCCTCTCCACCGAATCCCTAAACTTTCTCGCTTTCGTCAAGGCTGCCATCGCTCAGCGCAAAGAAGCACTGGAAACCACCATTGAAGCCATTGCCTCTGTCCTCGATATCCAAGACTCTGGTGTTGAGGAGGAGGTAGCAGCGATCACGTTTGAAGAGTTGTTGGTGCCGGAGAAAAATTCGGTGGTTGTGGCTGCGCAGGGGTTTCTGCATGTGTTGACGTTGGTGGGGAGGGGGTTGCTTGCAGTGGAACAAGAGGGGCCGTTTGAGGGGATTGAGTTGAGGGTTTTGTGAGGTGTGGTTGATTTGGGACGGTTTGATTTGGGGGTTATGGTGAGGGGAGTTGGTATGTTGGGGCATTGATTGACGGGATGATACTTGCTAATTGCTAATTGCTACAGGTACTGGGAAATGGTGTGGGATGGAGGAAAAGAAGGGTTGCTATACTTTGCTGCTACATTTGTGGTTTTGCTTGCTACGTAGAGAATAACTGTCATTGCTGATTTTTATCACACGTTGAGGCACTATTTCACTATACCGACCAAATATTTGTGAATCATCATGGATTCTGTGTATCTTCCTCATCATCTTAAAGCAAATGACCCAAGTAGGAGTGACCAAAACCTTCCAATTAGGCAGTGTTCAGTCGACTCCCTGCACTGCAGAAACAACGACCAACACAATCAGAGAAAGCAAAACGTCAAATCTGAAAGAGAAGCAACAGTCGAGTCCGTAAGCTCGGTCGTTCTTTCTTCTTACTCACTTCTTGATCGTTACTTTGCCTCATAGTGATCTCAGTCATCTCAATAACTCACAGATAAACAATCAACAAAGCCTGAAAGCAAAAACCCACACACCTAGAAGAAAATACAAAGGCAATGCCCAAAAGATACCAAGAATATCTATATGCATAAATACACAAAAAACACACCTATCAAAAACGCCCTTCTGAAATCCCGTGACTTTGTCCTGTCCTCACATCACCAACGCCAATTTCGCATTGCCCAATCCCTGAAAACCCTCAAGCAAACAAAGCCTCAGTACTAAACCTCCCCTTTTGCTGAATATCCCTCGAGCTAAAACCCAACTGCACCTCAAATTCTCCCATCGGAAGTACCCAATTCTGCACCCCGACATCCCAGAAACTAAGATCCTTCCGCGTCAACTCGAGAGAAACTTCAACGCGCTTCTCGGGCGTGACAAACAACTTGTCAAAGGCACGCAATACGCGGACAGGAAAATCGACCTTGTTGCCTAGAGAATCGGTGATGGGCGTCGAAGGATAAGAAATGTAGAGTTGGACCACGCAGTCGCCGGCCAGCGAACCCGTGTTTGTGAGGGAGGCTTGGATGACGGCGAGAGGCGTGTAGAGGTCTGGGTTTCCGCCTTCGGCGCCGCCGGCGGGTGAGGGTGGTTGGCTGACTTCGTAGCCCTTGGGGTAAGGGTATTTGCCTTGCTTGATGTCGTCGACCGAGGAAATGTAGGGATAGATGTATTTCTTGAGGGCGATGAAGTTTTCGGGCCAGAGGGCTGTGCGGGCGTCTGGGATTGAGACGTCCATGTGGGGAGGCGTGAGGGCTGCTGGCCGCTTGGCAGGAAGGGTGGCGTACTCTGTTGCTACGGGGTGGATGAAGAGACTGCTGAGGTGGAAGGTGGTGTACGAGAGACCAAAGCCGAATTCGAAGCGCGGCTCGATGTCGTGCTTGTCAAAGTAGCGGTAGTCGATGTATAGGCCTTCTGAGAAGTTCTGTTGAGGAATCACAGCGTTGGGGTGGTAGAGAATTTTGCTCGTTGGACCATAGTCGTCTTCATGCTTCGCAATCGTGTATGGCAGGCGACCCGAGGGATTGACATCGCCAAAGATGAGGGAAGCCAATGCGGTACCGCTTTCTTGTCCTGGCAAGTTTGCATACAGCACAGACTTCACCCCAGGCAGGTCAATCCATTTCTCGAGGATAACAGGACCGACAGAGTGGACAACCACGATCGTGGGACCGCCGCACTTGGCTGCAACCTTTTGAACCAGCTCGTCACCACCCTTCTGAGCATAAAGATCGTTGCGATCACCCTTGACATCTTTCCAAGCAACGTACCCCTCGCCTCCATCGCTGTTGATAAAGACAAAACACAGGTCTTGGTCGGTCGCGCGTGAAGAATGCTTGTCCAAGTCTTGGTAGTTGGAAGGAAAGTCAGAAAGACTGACACTCTCTGCGTCGAACCCGAGATGAATGCCCTCGGCGGGAGAAATAAGATAAGGGAACTCGACAGTACCAGATCCCCATCCTTGAGCAAGGGTGCCCTCGTTGCAAGCACGGTCTGCACATGCATTGGGGCCCTTGCCATTGTTGAAAGCGTCTTCACCGAAGATGGCGACTCGAAGCTTGTCGCCGTTCTTGGTCATTTTCTTGCCGTCACGGTTCAAGGGAAGAACATGATCATCATTCTTCAGCAGAACGGTTCCCTCGGCAGCAATCTTGCGAGCGAGTTTACCATGAGCATCTGCGCCTTCGCCTTGAACATTGATAAACTTGTTGACGACACCCTTGGTAGTATCGTTGCTTCCAGGATGCAGCAAGCCAACCTCGTCATTGGTCCACGACGAGAAATTGGGACCGCCGCCATCCTTTTCTGCAGGCCACTTGGTCTTGTCATCTTGACCGAATTGGTACCAAGCAGCCACAACACGCAACACCATGTCATTGAGGCGCTCCATGGGGACACTACCGTTAAAAACAGCCTTGGTCAATTCACCACCCCAGAGAGATTGGCCGTCCGTCCAGCGGAGACCATCGCCAGGCATGCTCATGTCGAGACCGGCAAGGGCAGAAGCAACACCACTTCTCTGAGCGAGCCAGTCGCTCTGTACGAAGCCTTGGAAGCCCATCTCGTCCTTGAGGATGCCGTTGAGCAGCTTGCTGTTCTGGCAGGCATAACTCTGGTTGACCTGGTTATAGGAACACATGACACTACCGACACCGGCCTTGACACTCTCGGCAAACGGCCAAGCGTAGATCTCGTGCAGAGTTCTGTCGTCAAGATTGCTGCTGATAGCATTGGGAGTGCCCCACTCCCAGCTCTGACGGAAATGCTCCTGCTCGTTGGCGATATAGTGTTTTGCGGTCGCGATGATGCCCTCCTCTTGAATACCACGGATCATGGAAGCGGCAAGGAGACCTTGCAGAACAGGATCTGAACCAAAGCCCTCCCAGTTTCTGCCACCAGCAGGCAGACGACCAAAGGGGCCCATACTCGGGCCGAGTACGATGTGAACACCCTTGCCGCGAGCTTCACGACCATGAGCGCGACCCTTGAGGTGGATCAGGTCCTTGTTCCAGGTAGATCCAAGAGTGATGCCGGCAGGGAAGGCAGTGATGTTGTCGGCGAATCTCAAGCCAAGCGGGCCGTCCTGCAAGCAGAGAGAGGGAAAGCCCAATCGCTCGACGGGACCGGTGTTGCCGACGCACATGCCCATCTCCCAGCCAGTGCCGGTGGTGATGTTGACTTTCTCGACGACCGACATCTGAGAGACCAGGGCAGCAGCCTTCTTGTAGGCGTCTTCCCAGGCAGCAACAGTTCCTCCTCTTGGTGATGGGTACCACGGGTCACTCTTGCCGCCCTCGGGCTCAGTCTTGTAGACCCAGATACCTCCGGCACTCAACAGCAGGACCAGGGCAGCAGTGAAGAGCAGGACCATCATGCAGCACATGCGAGAGGGAATCAACCAGCGGCGCCATGTCGAGCGACGGCGTGTGACGAAGACTGAATCGTGGGTTCGGCTCGTGTCGTCCTTGTAGGGTCGGTCTGCGGCCTTGAGAGGGTCCAGCTCATTGATCGAGGAGGAGATGGAGTCGCGCGACGACGTGGTGGACAGGCGGTAGTCTTCGGCGTGGTCGAGCGATTGACGCGGTGACGCTCGATGCGTCAACTCGTAGCCTTGCGACATGGCGTGTAGCTGTTATGTCATGTGAAGACTGTCTGAAGACGATGTCGAGATGTAAACCCTCAAACACCCTTGTACCTGACGAGCTACGCCATCTACTGTATCTGGAGCAGCCCGAGCCGCATCCTGATTTATCGATTGCCCCACACCACTTCCCGATCCGGTCTACCATGCAAGCCACCAGGGAAGTCTCTCGAGAAAGTCTCCGACACTTTTACCAACAAGCAAGGGATCCCGTCTGGCCCAGCTGAACGCGAATTACACAACATGTTTATTCCCAATCAAAGGCATGATTTCGATGCTTCATTAATTTGACATATACACAGAACACCAATCCTTGTCATTCATGTTACACCTCGCCATAGCACATCACAAGTCCAGCGCCGCCTGGGCAGGTCCGACCTAATCCATCAATCAGCCTTTCTGCGCAGGGTATTGACCTGCCATTGCTGAGCATCCCGAAGTGCTTTCTCTCCTACAGCTTCGAGGCAGGAGCGGGGCTACCCACAGTCGTGATTTCGTCGTACAGCAGCCTGTGCAATTCGCGTTAGCAATTCTGTCCTACTCTGCACACTTGATTGTGCCTCGTGTATTACGTACGATGTCAAGAACTCGTCATACTGCTCGCCAGTCACCTGTGTGGCAAAGTACTTCTCTGCAAGCTGGTACTTGTGGCCCTTGGGTGCCTTAGATCCGAGCTCCTCGGCCTGCTCGTGCAGAAGCTTGAGTGCGTATTCCTTGTTGATTGTCTTGCCTTCGTCTGTTGTTGCTTGGTGCTTGCACCACTGCCACAGTTGACTTCTGCTGACCTCGGCAGTTGCTGCATCCTCCATCAAGAAGTTGATGGGAACGCAACCAACTCCTCTGAGCCAGCCTTCCATGTAGCCCAAACCAATGTTGAGGTTCTTTCTGATGCCGTCTTCGGTGATCTTTCCAGGCACGTTCATGTTGAGGAGGTCATACTGCTTGATGTCGACCTCCAATCTACGTACGTGAAGCTGGTTGGGTGTGGGCATGTGCTCGTTGAAGACCTCGGCCGCAATACTGGCAAGAGCGGGGTGAGCAACCCAGGTACCGTCATGGCCAGCCTTGACTTCACGGAGCTTGTCGGCACGGACACCAGCCATGGCCTTGTCGTTGGCCTCCTTGTCGTTCTTGATTGGAATCTGAGCCGCCATACCACCCATGGCGTGAACACCTCTACGGTGACATGTCTTGATCAAAAGCTTGACGTAAGCATCCATGAAGGGAGAGGTCATAGTGACAGCCGAACGGTCAGGCAGGACAAAGTTGGGGTTCTGGCGGAAGCGCTTGATGGTCGAGAAAATGTAGTCCCAGCGACCACAGTTCAGACCCGAAGAGTGATCACGAAGCTCGTAGATGATCTGACCTGACGTTAGCTCAATCCAAAACATGTCGGTATGCGACGCTTACCTCGTCCATCTCAAATGCTGCCATGATGGTCTCAATCAAAACAGTACCTCTGATGGTACCACGGGGCATGCCAATGTAGTCCTGAGCAAGGTTGAAGACGTCGTTCCAGAGTCTGGCCTCAAGATGGCTCTCCATCTTGGGGAGGTAGAAGTATGGGCCAGCTCCTCTCTTGACGAGTTCCTGGGCGTTGTTGAAGAAGTAGAGACCAAAGTCGAACAGACTGCCCGAGATGGGCTCACCATCAACGGTAAAGTGCTTCTCCTCCAAGTGCCAGCCACGAGCACGGGCAATAAGGGTTGGCAGCTTGCGGTCGGTACGAAGCTTGTAGTCCTTCTCGCCAATTTTGAAGTCGACCTGCTTGCGGATGGCATCGTAAAGGTTGAGTTGACCGTTAATCATGTTGTCCCAAGTGGGTGCACTAGAGTCTAGAAAGTAATTGTCAGAAGCTTGTCACTTCTCAAGCTGCTAGCGTACATACCCTCAAAATCGGCCATGTATGTCCAGACATCCGAGTTCAAAGCGTTGACAACCATCTTTCTGTCGGTAGGTCCAGTAATCTCGATTCTGCGGTCGGTAAGACCAGGTGCTGGCGGAGCACCTTTCCATGCATCGCTGTCGCGGATGTGCTTGGTCTCAGGGAGGAAGTCGGGAAGTTTTCCAGCATCGAGCTCGGCCTGACGGGTCATGCGTCTTTGCAACAGTTCCTTGCGAGTCTTGTTGAATGTGCGGTGGAGAAGAGCCAGGAAGACAGTGGCTTCCTTGGAAATGACCTTGCGGTTCTGGTCATTGAGAGGTCCGAGGATGTTGACCTCACGAAGGATGTGATCTTGGTTTTGTGCCATTGTTTCTTTTCTATCTGGAGTATGAATGTGTTGCACAGATGAGACAGTAAAGTTCAGAAGGAGGAAGGGAAGAAATGAGGAGCAGATCACCTGCGTATATATGTATCTGTCAATTGTATGCCGTCAGAGATAACCTTACCGAGGCTAGTGATCTAAGCTCTTCTACACATCGTTCCCGGGGAGAACGGCGGGCGAGGGGAGGAGATGCACTCGAATGGTCGAGATTCGGGGGAGCTGGTGTGGGGTAGTTCTTTTGCCGTGGTTCACGTCATACTCTTTTCGGCAGACACATCCCTGCTTGCTGGTAGATGCTGAATTACCTGTCATTCATCGTCTGTACACAGTGTGTCTCTCTCTTCCCTTGAGTCTAGGAATCCATTCAACTATCCGGACCGCGGTCTGGCGCATCATTCTCCTGCTCTTCACATGCCGATGCCGAGGTCAGAGCAACAGTCACAACAAAATGTCAAGCTTGTGCACGAGCCCGATACCGCTCCGTGTTTCTCCATTCCGGTACCCCGGAAGGCGCCGTGTCTGTGATAGGGACTCTTTGGCGTCTTCTTTACATGTAGCCATCGAGTCACACTCAGGTGTTGACATCGAGTAAGACGAAGAACACACTTCATATCAATGCTCAACATGAATCCTGTGAGCTGCCTTTTCCAGAACGCTATCTCGGCCACGCGTACAATTTCACGTTGGCGGCTCTCTCCGCCGCCGAATTCCTTCGAGGTTCACGATCGTGTTGTGAGAGACTATTTGATCCTTCCATCATACAATTTCATTCGTTTAACCACGCGCTGTCGCAGTACAAAATAGCCTTGCTGAACGAATTCGCACTCAAGGAGGTTTTACGACACTTCCGTATGTCTGAACCGCAGTGTGTTGATTTTCGCCTTGACTGCTAGGCATTGTAGGCAATATTTGATGCTCGACATGTCCAGGTATGTCAAGTCGTTGGACGATACTAATTGAGAGATAGCTTGATCCAATGTAGGGTCCAAGCATCGATCTCTTGCAAAATCTGGATACGTTGGCCGGCGTTCCGGATTCTATGGAGCATCGCAATGGTATAGTTGAACCAAAATAGATACAGACCCCACGTTGACGATATGGTCGATTTCATCGACGCAAAGTCGAAATAGGCAATCTATTCAAGTGGTCTTCTGTACAACCGCCTTGGTGAGCTAGCTCTCAGCATGATCAAAGCGGTCTGCGTCTCCAACGCCGAGACGTTGGCTTCTCTGGGCAAAACTTCGCGAGGAGTGTTTGTCACAGAAATTCACCACGACTCGAAAAGTGGCCCTTTCTTGCGGATTTTTGTTAGACCTCGACGTCATGCCCAAATAGGCTGTCAAATGACAAGTCGAACGCAGAGTGGAAGACGCGATGTTTGTGACAAGTTCTGTGCAAATAGCATGGCTGCTCGAATTACCCTCGATCCTTGAGCCACTGACCACCAAAACTTGTTGACCGACGCCGCGAAGACGAAATCTGCAAATGGAAAACTTTTCCTCATCGGTCCTCATAACGTAAACATCTTGCAACAGGGCACAGCTTCCAGCTTTCCGAACCCTACTTCCGGACTGTGCCTTGCCATTTCGCACAACGGCCATGCCATGCTGTCCAAACCTACGTCGATCTATCTGATCAGAAGTCTTGCGTTCAGCGCTCCACTAGCGGTCAAAGTACATTACCTCCGAGACGACCGCCGTATCGTCATAGTCTTGTATCTCGCTTTTCTGCAATCGACACTTCAGAGCCATCATTCCTACTTCACACTATCAATCTCTGCCTCCCTTCAAAATATCATCCACTTCGACCTCTTCCCTCAATTTCTCTACCGGCATTGAGCCTTGACTGGTTTCAGTGCTCCCATCCCGCTTCCCATCTACACGACACCCATTTCACCCTACTCTTTTGCTACACTTGACAGAGTCGAAGAACAAAAGACTGTCTTCTCAAAGCACCCAGATCCGATCCTACTTGTGTGTTGCGTGCGTGCCAGGCATTCACAACATCGAGCCATCTGCGACAGCGACAACTCCGCCGAAAGCAATATCATTCACCACGAGTTGTATACGATACCAAAAGCAGCACTCTTGATTGATCGCGAGTTGAGACGACCACGTATTCGACGACCATCTACCAAAGCGCCAATATCCTCTGCGACGTGATAATCGACATTGTATCTTGTGCTTCAAATTCACAATATTCAATATGGGGGACAACAAGGTCGACAAAAGCAACACTCTATTGCAAAGCAATGGTTCGTCCAGCGAATTATCCAGCTCCATAGGTCCCGATGGCATCGTGGGGCACAGCCATGACTTGAAGAGAAACTATTCGCTTTGGTCAATTTTAGGGGCTGGCTTTTCGCTCACAAATTCTTGGGTTGGTTCTTACCGAGATTTGTTGTCTCCTTAGTGCTAACACAGTACAGTTTGGAGTCTCCATCGCTATGGTAACAGGAATCAACTCAGGCGGGCCTGTGTTGCTCGTTTACGGCATCATCATCGTAATGTTAGTCAGCATATGCGTGGGCATCAGTTTGAGCGAACTTGCCAGTGCACTTCCGAATGCAGGAGGACAGTACTTCTGGGCTGCCCGATTGGCTTCGAGAAAGTACGCCAGATTCTCGAGCTATCTGACTGGCTGGTTTTCCTGGGCCGGGGCTATCTTCTCGTGTGCATCAACTACTATCGGAGTTTCAAGTGGACTAGTGGGCTGCTGGCAGCTCTCTCATCCCGACTACATTGTCAAGGATTATCACGTCTTCGCAACTTACCTCATCCTCACATGGGTCTGTTTCTTGTTCAACTGCTATGGCAAGATCCTACCCTCGGTCGCCACTACTGGACTTTACTGCTCTCTGATCTCCTTCGTTGTGATTCTGGCCACTGTGCCCGCGACAGCCTCGAGTCATCAGTCTCCTAAGTTCGTGTTCGCAACTTTCATCAACAACACCGGATGGAGTAACGCTGGAATCGCATTCATCACCGGCCTGATCAACGCCAACTGGGCATTTGCCTGCCTCGATTGTGCAACTCATCTCGCAGAGGAGGTTCATCAACCTGAACGTATGATACCGATTGCAATTATGGGCACCGTCGCTATTGGCTTTGTCACCAGTTGGTGTTTTGTGGTGTCGATGCTGTTCAGTATTATCGGTGATTTCCAGGACGTCGCCAACAGTTTGACCGGAGTCCCAATCCTTCAACTCTTTTACAATGCGCTGAACAATACCGCTGGAGCGATCGTCCTCGAGACCTTGATCATCTGCACAGGTCTGGGCTGTGTCATTGCTGGACATACTTGGCAGAGCCGTCTCTGTTTCTCCTTCGCTAGAGACTCTGGAGTGCCTGGCCACAAGTGGCTTCAGAAGATTGACCCCAAGCTGGACGTTCCCTTCAACGCACATTTCACCAGCTGTGTTATTGTCACTATTGTCGGATGCATGTACCTGGCATCTACGGCTGCATTCAACGCAATGTCTAGTGCATGTATTGTTCTGCTCTACATCTCATATGCCATCCCGGTTATCTGTCTCCTATGTAGAGGCAGGGAGCAATCACTCACTGGACCCTTCAACCTGGGAATCTTTGGCCTCATCTCCAACTACGTCCTGCTTGCGTGGACAGTATTCACGTTGGTCTTGTATTCCTTCCCGACATACATGCCTGCGACTGCCGGAAACATGAACTATGTCTGCGTTGTGTACGCTATTGTGTTGTTCATCATCGCCGTCGATTGGACTTTTAGAGGCAAGAAGCATTACAGGGGACAAGATGAGACACAGGTCGATGTCGGGCATAACGATATCTTTGTGAAGCCAGGCCCGTCGAATGCATGATGCATCGATTTTATTTCCTTTCTCACGACACGAATCATGTAACCACTTTCAATCGAAACGTTCCGTTCACTAGAGTTTGACACTTACGTCGCCATGAAAAAATCACGATTGAACCAGAGTTCTGTCCATCGAATGCACTGCAATTAACCGCTCCTTCCGTGAACGATTTTCCTTCTGCCTTGCCTAATGTAGTCGCCAACTCTTCTTCGTTGAGAGGATGTGCATATCGCGACGGAGTTTGTCGCACACAAGATGTCGAACACAAGGTTTTTCCTGAAATGTTCTCTCACAATTCCCGAAGTTTCAAGCCATCGAGTGCGCCAACTGAGGAGACAAGCATTTTCCCCACTCGCTCGGCTGTGTGTTTTTGGCTGTGCCGTTCAAGTCTTGTGCACGCTTGTCAGAAGTTTCCAAGCCGAGCAAGCCTATTTCCAGCCTCTCCCGCCTGGCTGCAGGGTCAGGAAGACATCACTTCAGATGGCCCTGGGGCTGGTTTCTCGATTCGCAATGTGATGAGATCGGAGGAAAAGTGTGCTGTCGCAAGGTTTCTCAGTGCTCGTACTGACCGGGTCGATTCGGTCTCGCGACACTGAAAACGTTACCTTGACAAACTTGCGTGGTGCACGGCTCGAAGTGGTCGCAAACACGCATCCGACTTCCGGTTAAAACTCGTCGTCGTCCACTCAGGCGGCAGTAGATAATGAGGCACCTCGTCATATCGACAGTCGGACCGAAGAGACACCCTCACACCATTCCTGAAAGAACCTTGAAGCGGATCTCTGATTCGGACCGTCTCAGCAACCCTACAGGCTTCACCGGCTTCCTGCATGTTTTGGAGTCTTTCTGGGGGTAATTCTCCATGGAGGTGGGAGATGGAGAGACCGCATGCCTCCACCTTAGCGATGAGTCTGCCCACGGAGAGTGATCGGCCTGATGCACGAGCATCCCCATGGACGTTCTCCACTTTCTTGGAGCACACATAAAGGTGGAGGGCCTCGCAGTTGGTCGAAAGTTTCCTTTCTGAAGCATTTCTTTCCTCTCCCTTCTTTATCCATCACCAAACGACTCGTGCATCAACATGGGTAAAGGTGTCAAGGGTGCCGCCTCTGGCGAGCAACATGAGAACATTGAGATGTTCGATCCTGCTCAGCAGGGAAGTTACATGGACCGTCGCGACATGACCAAGGATCAGATGGAGGATGCCGTCCGCTCTGGCAGTGTTCCCCATGTCAACACCAGCGAAGCCGTCGACATCGCAAAGAATGGCGGCTGGGAAGTTGACGCCCTCATGACAGAGATGCAGAATGAAATCGACGCTCAAGGTGGAGAAAACAACGGCCATTTCGATCTCCAATTCAAGAACCCCAAGCACTTCACTTGGCTCATTGTCGCTTTCGCCAGTATGGGAGGCATGTTGTCTGGTCTGGATCAGTCGCTCATCTCCGGTGCCAACCTCTTCCTCCCTAAGGACCTTGGTCTTAACGACCGCCAGAACAGTCTGGTCAACTCGTCCATGTCTCTCGGAGCTGTCGGTGGTGCCATCATTCTCTCTCCTGCGAACGAATACCTTGGACGTCGCTGGGCTATCATCTTCTCTTGTTTTCTCTACACTGTCGGTGGTGCTCTCGAGGCTGGCGCTCAGGACTACGCCATGATCATTGCCGCTCGCATCGTGCTCGGTTTTGGTGTGGGCCTCGAAGGTGGTACCGTCCCTGTCTACGTCGCTGAAACTGTCGAGAGAAGACTCCGTGGAAACATGGTCTCTCTCTACCAGTTTGCCATTGCCTTTGGTGAAGTTCTTGGTTACGCCGTCGCCGCCATGTTTGTTACAGTAAGTCGCTTCCCTAGTCAGCAATCACAAAGAGCTTGCTGCTAATCTCAAATTAGGTCCCTGGCAACTGGAGATACATCCTTGGTAGCTCGCTGGTCTTCTCTACTATTATGGGTATCGGTATGCTTTATATGCCCGAGTCGCCACGCTACCTCATGCACAAGGGAAAGCCTGTCGAAGCCTTCAAGGTCTGGAAGCGCATTCGTGGTATTGAGACTCTGGACTCTCGCGAGGAATTCTACGTCATGAAGATGTCCCAGGAACAGGAAGACGAGGAAGTTGCCAATGGTCGCGGAAACGCAAAGTACCCATGGATGGATCTCTTCACGGAACCTCGCGCTCGCCGCGCATTTGTTTATGCCAACATAATGATTGCTCTCGGACAGCTGACTGGTAAGCTGGATGGAAGACAGGCAATTGCAAACAAATGCTAACTCTACTTTTCTTAGGTATCAACGCCATCACATACTTCATGAGTACTCTGATGCAGCGTCTCGGCTTCAACGATCTCCAAGCCAACTACATGTCGCTGGTTGGTGGTGGTTCGCTTCTTCTCGGTACCATTCCCGCTGTTCTGTACATGGAGAGATGTGGTCGCCGCTTCTGGGCATGTGCCACTCTTCCCGTCTTCTTCGTCGGCTTGATCATCGCTGGTGTTTCCCAGTACGCCGGTAGTCAGGACGCGCAGATGGGTGTCTATCTGACCGGTCTTATTATTTACGGTACGTGATCCCTGCTCAATCCATTCCCCCTTCAATTTGCAAGTCGCGGAGGCGGAGGTGGATGGGCGCTGGAGAAACCCCCCCTGTGTCTGGGACCCCCCCCCCCCCCCCCCCTCCAACCCAATACTCCCCCTTCCTCCCTTGTTTCCACCCATCAACCCAAGTCATACCAAGTCGATTTCCGGCGCTAATTCTCGACGAAGAGGTCTTTTTTGGAACATATGCCTGTTTAACATGGGTCATTCCTGCCGAGTCGTATCCTACTTACTTGAGATCATACGGCATGACGACCTCGTAAGTTGAATCCTGGTCTTGTTTTGAGCTTTGGAGACTAATTATACCTTCATCTTAGGGACGGTTGGCTCTTCCTTTCATCATTCATTGTCACCTACAACTTCACCGCCATGCAGAAGGCATTCACCAACATCGGTCTCACTGCTGGATTCTATGGTGAGTACACAATCTTATAGCACTTCTTAGGGACGACCAATGCTAACCACAGGTTTCCAGGCGGCATTGCCTTTGTGGGCTGGTTCTACCAACTCTTTTTCATGCCCGAGACCAAGGACAAGACCCTCGAGGAAATCGATCTCATCTTCTCCCAGCCCACCAGCAAGCTCGTGGCCCAGAACTGGAAGAATGTCAAGGAAACCACCAACGACCTTCTCCGCTTCAGATTCAAGAAGGTCTTTATCGATGCACACAATGCTCCTGCCGTCGACTTCTCGCAGGGAAAGCACGAGCTTGGTCACCAGGCCTAAGCATGTCCATAATTTGCACAGATTGAGGCTGGATTTTCCTCGACCTTGTGTGATGTTTGAAGGTTTTATGCTGGTAGATTGGAGACAAACAACAACTACTGACATTTAGATGTTGATAAATTTTATAGAGATAGACGACCATATTAATATGAGCTTACGATTTCAGAAAACTTGATTCGTTGTTCACTTGACTCCTATAACTATTATAACCTCTGCTCTAAACTTCTTATCATCACTCGCCTCAATCAACTTCCCATCATCACTCACCTCAGCTATTTCTCATCATCACTCACCTTAATAAACTTCTCATCACCACTTGTCATCATCACTCACCTCAACCTCATCACCTTCGTCAATATGTCGAGCCATGTTCCTGGAAATGTCAGCACTTCTAACGAAGAATTGGCACCACTGCTTGAGAAGCTTAAGCGGTCGTAAGTGCCTGTCGATGTCAAGACCGCTTTCAACAAACTACTCGAGCATTTGCACAACGATGAGCTGGATGACTGTATCGACGCAGGAGAGGAGCTTCTGAAGCAACGCATTCCCGATACCACTCGCACAAGAGTTCACATCCTGGTAGCAGCCTGCTTTTCGGATCCTGACGAGATGGAGAAGCACTACGAGAAGGCCCTACACCTCTGGACACTTTTGAACACACGATACGCTGAGGACACACGCGTTGCTGCATGGCTCCGAGGAGCTCGTGCTGAGCTCGACGCCCTGGCTGATGCTATCCAAGATGAGAGAAGTGACGACCTCGAAGATGAGAAAAGTGATGACCAGTCTAACCCTACAAACACATCCAACAAGCTCGCAATGAGCGCTGTTGTCGCTGTAGACACAGTCCCAATCCCTGCTCCTGGCAACAGTTCCTTCTTCCAGAGCGGCTCAGAACCCGATAGCGAGACTACATCTTGACTCTCTAGCAGCATTGCGTCGTCTGCTCGATCCTCAGCATCATCACATGCCAGTTCTCTGCAGAGCAGCGGCTCTCGTCTCTTCGGAGCCATTGCATCGCCTGCACAGCAGACGTACAGACTGCCTGACCATGTCGGAATGTCGCCTGCTACTATTCTCAAACTCGCATGGGATCCCAACAGGACCCTCCGAGGCCGGCCCCTACTATCGTCAAAGACACTTCCGCCCAGCCCTTCAAAGAGACGCCCATCCAGCTCTCCACAGAGATCCAGCCCTTCAAAGAGTCCTACACCAGCTCGTGATACTGAGCAGTACTCTAGATCCATGCTTGAGCCGACGAGTCCTACTCCAGCTCGTCGTGACATAGAGCAATACTTCAGGTCCATGTTCGAGCCGCCATCGCCATCTACGCCTGTCGCGGGCTCAAAGGAGCGCAACGGAGATCGACGCAATCTGTCGCCACCAAAGCTAAAGCTGCCAAAGGGCAGTGGAAGGTAAGGCACATATACGGAGGAGCTCGTTTTTTATCAGTTCGCACTTTACACCAAAACTGCGCCAGAGCTGCGAATCAATCAAAAAGTAGCTCCTCCGAAGGACAATGAAAGGGTTACGTTTGACTAATTTGTGTTCAGCTTCAGCGACATCCGTAAGAAATTCAGCGAAAGTGGTTGATATCGAACTGCTTCCTCATCCACCAACCCTGTCATATGGTCGACAGCTACAAAAACTCTGCATCGAACTCCAGAATCAACATTCTTCGAACACTTCCAAGGGCACCGAGTCAAACGCCCGTTACTCCATTACGAAGGTTCATCTCCTACAAGCATGAAGATAAGAAGGGATATGGTGATGATGATGAAGATGAGGATGAGACCCACTCTACCCGCGAGCAAACCGTCACAGCCCACGGCATACCTCTACACCAACTGTAATTCCAATCTGCAAGCTCTTCCTGCATCTTTTCTACAATCTCTCAAAGTCAGGTTGGAAAGACGCAGCAGCCGCGTCAGACCATCGCCAGCAGATGCAGCTCCCTTGCGGTCTTCGCGGTAGCGGCATTCGGCATCAGTGTGACAGTCGTACAGTCGTCCCCATGCTGTGTTCACTCACTAATTGAGGCTGCTACGTGAGTGATGCTGCTTTGTTATCCGTCATCAACAGATTCTCAGATCCCACCTATACATCCATCCGGGACCATGGCCAAATAATCAGCAAGGGCGTCGACTGTCCTCCCGAGCACAACCCGGCGGCCGTACAATGAACATTTCGAACCAGAGCTTTGCCGACTCCGTCTTTGATACCATTTCCTCAGTCGTCAATCTCGAGTTTACCGAAACACAGACTTACACGGTGGCTATGAGTACACAGACGATTGCAAATGGTATTTCGGGTTATATCATCTACACACCTTATACTATCTGCACCACTGGGCGACTGTCCGACTGCGGTACAAATTATGAGCTCAATGGCGAGATTGTGGAGGCGTGTACTTTTGACCTTGATTCTGATGGCGATGTTACTGGAAAGATAAATCCCGTCGCTGTTGTTGGGCAGACTGCTGCGGGATTGACTTGCAACCCTTCCAACACGACACAGGCCAAGGAGGGACAGTACTACGGTACTTGTCCTGATGGTCAACTTGAGGATGGCAGGGAGCCTACTAGTTCTGCTAGCACGATGTGTGGAGTGTCTCTCTTGCTTGTGTTGAATTCTTTACTTATAGCCTTTGTTGGTTTCTAGTCTGCTTGACGGGTAGGAAAGGGATCTGGATTCAGGGCCACTTGCTACTTTTACCTAGTTACATGAGAAGATGGTGTTGCTCTGAATGTTTTCTTCCCATGTATAGGGTCATACAACCTGTTTCGATGTTCGCGGGACTCAAGTGATTGTGATTCGGCGGGTGATATCTCAGAATCTGATAGACTTGTTCTCTAGGCCATCGAAGCTATGTTCGCATATCTCTGGGCTATATCGATAGCCCAATCGTGACACAATATCACAATATAATTTTATGCTTGCGCTCTTAATGATTGTCAATCAGTATCACACATGACCGACGGTGCTTCACCGTCGAGTTGTGGAAGACTGATCTCAAAACATATGACGATGGTTGAGTTCAGTTCATGATTGAGCACTCGGGAAGCAACAAGTATCATAGTATTACATGAATCGACGAGCCAATAGAAAGATCAGAGGCAGACGAATATCAAGGTAATTGCTCACAGCAAGAGTTGGGAATGGCGCTGAGACGATCATTCACCTACAGCCCTTTGCACGCCTGTCTCTGCCTGACGTCGAATTCCATCCTCTTTCATCCTCGCCCTTCGTTGTTCGATCGGTTCCCAAGCACAAGGGCCGGAAGATTGCACCTGTTGTGGTTTGAAGCTTGCAAACAGCGCTTCCCGGAATGCTTCTGTCTTTTGCCTGTTGATGCGAAATTTCTCATTACAGAGTTCGACGAGGACACGCATGTATGCTTCTGTGACCATGGGAATCAGCTTGCCATCGGCGCCCTCGTATCCGATGATGCTGTCAAACGCAAGACTGGTGGTTCGAATGGCCACCACGGCCGTAGAGGTACGGAGGTTGTCAGTTGATATGCTCGAGATGCCACTTTCTGTGAATCCAGATTGCAGTGCTGCCGTGTTTAACTTTTGTGCGCTCTCAAGTGATGAGCATAGTATATGCAAGTTCTACGTTGTCCATTAACCCTGGGATGATGTTTTGTTTCCCACATGATGAGCAGAGTCCGAAGAGCAGACAAGCAATAAACAAGAGACAGAGATGTCACCTACCATGGGTTCGAACTTGCAGCGCACCCATCTCACGCCGTCGATAGACGGAGGAACACCCAGATTGGTATGGTCAGACAGTCCCAAGGTTGGAGATACAGGTCCTTTTCCAGAAAGTGGCAATGGGTCATGCGATACGAACAGTGCCTGACCACCATCTCCTTCGACAGCACCAGGCGCATCATCGTATAGGTTCGAGGGCGGCGAGGTCACACTTCTGCCTTCCAGACACACGACGATGCGACCCGCACAGCTATTCGTCGTCGCAAGTGTGTCTATCGCGTTGATCTCATCCACCAGCTTTCGGATACCGATATCTACCATGTCCTTGGACGAGCCGCTCGTATCTGAGGCATTAGGTGCGGTGAACTGTTGCAGAATCTTCGTCTTCTGGGCCGCAAACCCCGAAGATGTTGTGAGCACTCGAGCAGGTAATCTCATTTGATGTGGCTTCGTGGCGGCGGTGTTCAAAGCTCCTCGTATCTGTTGATCGACTTGGATCGTGTGATTATTTCCTTTTCCTTTGTGAATAGAAATCAATTCATACATGGAGAGGTGCGATGTTGGGATGAAGTTGATGATGTCATTTGGAATGCGATGCTCACGCGATGTTGACGATTTGTGCTTGTCGCGTGGATACGATCTCGCGAATTGAGGCGAGGACACACGGACAAAGTACACTGGCCCTCAATCGCACTTTCTCAAATTGTCCAAAGTCTGGTTCGGAGGTTCTTTAGCTACAAGCCTGGTGTCTCAACATCTACAAGGAATCAAATATACCGCTGGACCCTCACCCCCACTTGGAGAAACCACTTTTGGGAAGCCAAACAAGCGAACCCTTGGACGCGCAATATGGCACGAAAGTCAACAGAGACACTTGACAAGAACGAAGCGAGAAACCCAAGCACTGGGGATCTCAAAAGAAAGCAGGAGTCTGCTCGCGGTTCCCGGAGAGCTGCTACTAAAAGCAAATACTTTGAACCGGATACTGAAAATGAATCCGATGGAGAGGAAGACCCTGAAGACGGATCATCTAGTGCTGTAGTGGAATCTGAGGACGAATCTGATGTTTCTTCAGGTGTCTTGTCTGAAGAGGAAGAGCGCCCAAGGAAGCGAAGGACACCCGCATCTTCAAAGACAGCGGAATCTGCTCCAACCTCAGGCAGCAAAGGCAAAGAGCTCTGGCGTCAAGGTGTCAGCACTGGACTTGCTCCTGGGACTCAGATTATTATCAAGAAGCCAAAGCCTAGAACTCCAGGCAGCACTCCGTACTCCGATGTCACAATCCATCCTAACACCATGTCGTTCCTCAAGGATCTCAAAGCGAACAATGACCGAGAATGGCTCAAGAGTAAGTGTTTACCCATACCTTGTTTGTCGTGCATATCGCTCCATATCGATACCAAGCCTCTTGGACCACATCGCCATATCGTTGTGGATATTCACCAGAGCATTGCATGTTCATGGCTCCATAACGACTGCGGCGTTCAATATGATCCCATGCAACACAACACGAGACTACCTTCTCTCGGCCGAAAGAACTGTTCATCGGCTGATTGTTAGCGATGTTGGTTCTATTCGCTTTGCAGCTCGAACATTTGTGCAGTAGCTTGCAGCCAGATCAACCAAAGGACGTTGGTTCTCGCCATTACTCCACAACCGACCACCCGCTCGAGCACTTAATTACACCGCTCCCTCTAGATCGTGTACCCCATTTTCCAAACATGGATGGGCTCACTTTTTCAAGCGCGTTGAAAGCAATTGACTGACTCATTACCATTTCTGCAGTGTATGATGCCGATTATCGCTCGAGTCTGAAAGATTGGAACTCATTCGTGGAATCTTTGACCGAAGAACTCACCAAAATCGATGATACTATCCCAGAACTGCCGCTCAAGGATGTGGTCAGTATCGTTCATAGGTCGATCAATCATGTGCGACTGACACGTAGTTCGATGAACAGGTCTTTCGCATATACAGAGACATACGATTTAGCAAAGATCCCACGCCTTACAAAGTATGTACCATAGAGGACGAAGCTCTCGGCCGCAATGCAAGCCTGCAGGCAGCATCAAAGTGGCCCCTGTCATCTTCTGTGACGCTAATACTAACGCATTGACCTCATATAGCCATATTTCTCCGCCGCCTGGTTAGTTCATTACGCGTGAACAGAAGGATCATGGACACGACACTGACCAAGGGATCACAAACGTTCAGGAGCAGAACGGGCCGCAAAGGACCCTATGCCGCCTACTATGTTCAAATTAGTCCGAACGACAGCTTTGTTGGTGAGTGATACGATTTTCATTTATTTTCTCGTTTTCTATTCTCCCTATGGCGCTTGTTGGTGTCGCACGGCTGTGGCTTGCTCAATCTACTTGACGGGTCCTTCCCGATCCTGGACCGATGGCTCCTGAGCCGCTACCCGCTCCCGACGGGCACGATTGATAGTGGAGCTGGCAAAAACCACGACAATCATTAAGGGTCAAGCCGTGCCTGATAAGATGCCGGCTCGATCGGTCAGGCGGGCTTGATCTCTGAAGTGTCGAAACGACGTTTTCCACGTGCGGGAGTTTTTCGCTCTCGCCAACCTCTTTCTTGCGATTGAAGATACGCCTGGTGAAAAGGTGGACCATCGACTCACAATGACTTCAAGTCGATCTGATTCTTCTGGCGAGCTTCTGCTTGCTGCGTCCTCAAGGGGTGTGGTATTACTAGAGCAGAATGTGCGTTGCGGCAGCTAGAGATGACGAACGCTTGCACGCTGGAGAGGATGTTCGTTCCAGGTGATCCCTGGTTGAGTTTTGGGATGGTCTGTTAAGGCTCATCGCTCCGAACATCCAGCCTCTTTGTCTCCAAGACAAGGAACATTGTTGCCTTGCTCTTGTACTTTGTTTCGACGCAAGGTAGCGAGGATCTTAAGGCTGCTACTGTTTTTGCATCGGCCATCTCTTTCTTCGTATGTGGGTGCTTCGTCGTGTCGACGCTCAGCGAGTCTGGGTATTGGGACGGCGGTTCGGATGCGTGCTGCACTAGAGGGCTCGAGCGGTATCTGCGTCAGTGGTCAATATCGTCGTCGTCGTCCACCGCACATGCAATTGCTACAGTCCTGGGTTGAACCTGAAACAGAGCTTCGCTGCCTGGATGAGAAGGAAGGCGTGTTTTGCGTCGCGGTGTTGATCATAGACGCATCGCAGAGGTGTCGAAGAAAGAGTGTTGAGTCCCTCGTCTGGTCGCAAGCTGGGCTCAATCTTCAGTAGATAGCACGACTTCATTGAAACCGCAGCTAACTCTTGGATCCGTAGGTGGAGGCTACTGGTCTCCAGATGCGAGAGCTCTTGCAGCTCTCCGCACCACCATCGACGAAAACCCGCAGCGGCTGAAGAACGTGTTGATGAATGACAACTTGCGAGCCGAGTTTCTCTCAGGCAGTTCGACAGAGGCGGCCGTGAGATCCTTCGTTCGGACAAACGCAGAGACTGCACTGAAGACTAAGCCAAAGGTAAGCAGCCAACCTCTCTTTGCCCCACTCTGTACATAGATGGTGCATGTCTTCACCCAGTGGTTGCAAGCAAAGGTTATCAAGCCGATGCGCAGGTCTTGCTTGTGTCAGCAGGCAGGTGTCCCATGGGGATGAGCGGCGTCCAGCTGGGAGCTCTGTGGCTGGCTGCCCCGACGACAAGCCCCTCGACAACTTCGGCAGGAAGCGCATCTTGTTGGTTGCTTGCATCCTGCATCTGCAAACGGCAACGAGCAACAGAACCTTGACTGCCGAAGACTCGAAGCAGGAGCAGAAAGAAGCAGGATTGATCGATCATCCGTCACGATGAACAATGCAAGTCGTCACAGGAGATGGCTTGGGAACCTTCGGCCCATGCTTCTCCGGACGGGAAGGGGTTCCTCGCTACTGCCTACCTTACTCCCGCTCGGCCTGGAGCGTCCCGCGTTGCCTCTTTCTGTGGACACAACATCGAGATGAACAAGGAGGGATTAACTGACCCCTGATTCGAGTTGAGCGAGAATAGTAAAGGTACGTAAACATTCGCTCTGGTCATTCGGCACGGTTAATATCCATTCTCTTACCCTTCATCTCTCACAGACACCTAGCGACATACATGCCGAGATAGCGAGCAAGACTTGTGAAGTGGTCGTTCTTTGGTAAACTAGTCGGCTGGAAGCCGCTAGTCAAACCTACCTGGATCTCATGTGTCTCATGGCATGAGCGTCAAAATTAATGAGGATGGTTCATGGCGGGATGGTCACACACAGTGGCATACATATGCGAAACAAAGATTGGAAACTGACCCTTGATGTGCTAGGGATATGACGCTGGTCATCCGGACATCGATCTTCTACGCCTCAGACGCTTTACAGTCGGCACCAAGTTGAGTAACGCTGAGGTCCTCGACGCGCAAGTTCTCCGCCGAATTGCGGATCTCTTCTCGGCGTTGCACCCGTTTGTGAGTTGATGCCTATCTCCTTGCCCTCTCTTGATATTTCTGTTCAGAAAAGCGCGTCGTCTTGAACCATGGTACTCGAGTCGCACCGTCGCTCGACGACACGGCGATAGGAGCTGAACGGACCTTTTATGGTTGCGAGTCATCATCCACAAAATCCAACCGTCCGGCCCGCGGTACGGTGCGTGGTCTGTTTCGGGGGTTAGTCCTCTTCGGAGTAAACCCTCAGAAACCTTGTTTGCCAATACCCCTACTAGCCAACCATGGGTAGCATCATATTGAGAAGTCATGGCTGATGATTGTTCATTTCCAGATCGCTTGTTTGAACCGCATCGTTCTCCCCGATCCCGAAGAAGACGGTGAGGATGAGGATGATGATGGGGACGACGATGAACAAGACGAGGAGTCTGGAACAGAAGCCTCTGATGCCTAGTCAGTGAGGCGCGAAGCTGATGCATGGCAAGGTGTCAAGCAGAATCCAGAGGAGTGCCGTTGCAACGGGTGAAGCACTGAAAGGCTTCAAGACACATGCAAAGCGTCTGATTGCTTTAGCAGCAGCAACGATCGACAAATCATCGAGTGCCACGAGATGTATCATTTTTTTCAATATTCGCTGCGTGATATTCTGCTTTCATCTACTCGCATTCTGCAGGACTTGTCGTCTGTGACAGGTCCGACGTTGGAATATCGAAAAAGAATATGCCAGCGCATCAAGGCTTCGCATAAGTTATGATTGGTCTCTGCCTCAGTTTAGGGCATGCATATTGGGCCGCATGAGATTTCAATCACCTGACGACGCACTATTCGCTTTTCGGCTTAGAGCTCTCACGGTACATGCGCGCGCTGGGCCACCATTTCATGTTGGTTTCGGTCTGTGCTACCCATGTCCGGGTGTGGTGGTTCATGATTAGCAGGGCAGATGGTGGGCAGGGAAGGACGGCAGAAATTGTCAGAGGTTTGACCACGATTGATGAATGATGCAGAAGCGCTCATCTGAGCAGGGAATGCTGGCTGCAGGGCGTGGGTGTGGCAGTAATGAGCTTGCGCGGCAAAAGCCTGATCAGTGTTACGAATCTCTCGTGTCGCTCTGTGGTATTTTGTCATTGATCGAATTAGGATGATCAAGGTTGAACGGACGGTCCTTGTTCGATCCGCACCGCCTCCCAGCGTACCGTACCTTATGTCTTGGTCGTTCGTTTGCGAGGCTTGCGCGCGGACGGGCAGCAGGCTTCTCGAAACACACGACTTGCGATCGGCCAGCCGGGAGCCCGCGGACGGGTCAACGTTGCCGACAGATTGCAAGTCTCTGTTAGATCGCGTTGTCTCTATCTTGTGGTGTTTCATTTTGCAGAGACGAGACATATCGTCCAATGTTTCTGCTTTAGTCGGGTTTTGTCAAACGTCGGATCGGACCGCTGTCGGCAGGAGGGGTAGGCCTGACGAGGGGATGCATACAAGCTGCAAATGACTGCATCAGAAAACAAGCGAAAATTCCAGGGCTTGCAAGCTGACATGGACATGCTGGTCGGCTCCCTCTATCAGGAGCCATATTGCGAAGGGGTAGGATTTTTAGAGTTATTCCCCAGCCCATACCGGATCTCGACATAGCGGTGTTGCATCTAACTATCGCAAGACCGCATGACGACCAACGTAGCTGCGTTGGAAGCAAAGTAGGGTGTGTGTTTAACTGATCCTAATCATGCAGGCTGTGTCTTTATCGCGAAGATGCATCTGCCCGGGCCACCGCTCCACATGCCGTGCGTTGGATGGCAGGTCAGCGACAGCGTGAAGGCAAGGGGACAAACGAAGGAAGATAATGTGATGTGATTGAGATGCCATGCATTTGCGCTTCGTCCCGGGCCTTCTCTCAGACTGAAACCTTGTACGAACCCCTCTGCATACCGCTCCGTCTCGATGGTTGATAGATCAGAAACTCTCGTTAGGATTCGCTGATGTAATTGAAGAGATCAATAGAAATAGAGAGCGTTGGAATCGTCTCTCCCATGATCAAGCGATCAAGTCCTACCTTGTCTTCAAAATCCCATGACGTTTTGCTCGTTCAAAGCAAGACAGCGTCCAGACGACTCCTTTTCTGAAATTCCAATCCGGAAAGTCCTCCCCAAAGAGGACGAGAACAGCCTAGACAAGGCAAACGCCAAACCATCGCACGGTGGACTGAAGCAATCAAGCGCATCTCCAGTCTCACTCCCTTGATTGTCATCGTTGAAACGGTGTGATCTTACACATCCTCCTAGCCGTAAGTTGCCCTCGGGGCGCCGCATGAGCCAGCGGAAGGACGGTTTGAACTAAGGTAAGTGTCCCGTACCGCACGTGTCCGTCTAAGACATGGACGACCTTGTCTCTGCGTAGTCAGTTGACAAGGCGCAAACTGACTCGATAGAGCAGGGCAAGAGATGAGGTGATGGTCCGATGCAGTGATCACTTGGGGGCAAACAAATTGCAAAAGTCACCGGTCAAGCGAAACGACAGGCGAACGGAGTGACAGTGACAAGCGACGGGCGCAACCAAGAAGTGACTCGCTGGAGCGGTCAGCAAGGAAGATCGACCTTAAGCGCGTCAAACAGACGCGCGCACACGCCGGAGCCGCTGACGGAGCAGATTTTGGCGAGGCTCGCTCTCACAAACGGCGAACGGAGGCTTTACACTAGACGCAGATCATTGCATCCTCGAGATCCTCCTTGGTCAGAGAGTTCGTGCTGTCGCGTGGCAAGCCGAGGGTCAAGCCTGCAGAAGCACTCGGACCAGGTGAAGCAAGTTGCTGATTTAGCGCTCCTACAACAGACGGCGACCTTGACGACCACGTCCTCTTTGAGCTAGGGAGCAGCTTAGCAGCATCGATCAAGACGCCCTTCCGAGGCACGTCCAAATCTCGCTTTGCCCTGCCCTGCCGGTAGTATTTGTCTTCTGACCGCTTGCACGCTCAAGTGGAGTCTACCACCAAACAACGTTTCGATCACGGCACGGCTCTCTGCGCACTGAGTGGCAGCGTCCGCAAAGCTAAAGCCTCTTCTCCGACAGCCACGCCGCTGCCTTGACCCGCGCGCGCTGTGATCGACGGGATTGTTTATTGCGTACAAATTTGTTGCGCTAGAGCCGCGCATGCCCTCGTCTCTGTAAGATTGAAAATTTTGGCGAAGCAGTAGGGAAGCGGAGTGGCCGCATGAGCTGTCTGTTGATGCTCGAACCAACACTTTGAGACTCGGTCGCCGGTGCGCACAGTGGTCACCTTTGGAGCAGGAGTGTCGCAAAAGACGCTCGGACTCCTGACAGAATATTGGATTCTCAAAAAGCATCCACAAACTCACGGACACACTACCCGTCCGCGTTTCTCGCTAACCATACAGCGCCCCGGGCCTATCCACAATCCCGCCTGAGACCAGTAACGACCTCAACCAACCAAACGAAACCGCTTCGACAGCCGGTCGTCTTTTGCACCTGAAATAGCGGCAGAAACCCCACCATCTGTTCCTTGGACATTTCCGTGCCTGTGTGTCGGATTCACATCGTTTCTTTCTACCGCTCCTTCTGCCGCCCCTAGAAGCGCGCTTGAGGTCATTTGGTCCAGTTTCTTGTACAAGACAGCCTGTACACCCGCACCCGCGACACTCTCCAGCTGCTGCGCACACGACTTGGACTTGCTGCTCCTGCTCCTGCTTTTCGAAAAAAATACCGTCGGTTTCTGCTGCAGCTGTCACCCGACGCCGCTGTCTTGCCTTGAGTGCCGTTGATCCTGCAGCTCGCCTGCGGCCCGCGCCTCCCTTGTGCAACTACGACGTAGCTGCCACATCCCACATCCCACGCCAGCCGACGTGCATACTCGGCTACTGCTGTTGGACAAATCTCATCCACGCGCATTAGTCGCTCCCCGCCCGCCTATATTTATTTGACATGTACCCAAACCCCGGACCTCCTGCTGCTTGGACGCCAAATGCCAATGGTCAAGCGCCGCAGCAGCAACAACCACAACAACCACACCCTCAGCATCCCCAACATCCTCATCAACACCCTCACCAACAGCAGCAACATCAACAACCTTTGCAGCACCAGCAACACCCCCCACCTCCACCTTCCACTTCTGCCCCTCCACAGCACCAGCAGCAGTGGGCGCAACCACCTCCAACACATCCTAACGCCCAGTATCCCCAACAGCGTCATCCCACACAGGTACGAAAAGTCGCACGCGCAAACAGTCTCGCGTGACACTGACTTTTTTCCTGTCCAGATTCCTCCCATCAGTCAGGCATTGCCTCAAGGAGGACCTCCAAACATGACCACTCTCCAACCTTCTCACCCAGACCACTACCGCTCGCTGCCACCGCCTCCAATGTACGGACATGCTCCGCCAGGCCACTACCAGCAGCCTCTGCCCTATCCTCCTCAACCTGCACCTCGCCAAAGAACAGCTATTGCCTGTCGCTACTGCCGGCGTCGGAAGGTATGTTTATTTCGATAGAACCTAGCATCACTCGTCTAACATTGGCCAGATTCGATGCTCTGGGTTTGACCAGTCCGAGGACGGTCGCTGCACAAACTGCCAGCGTTTCTCGCAGGAGTGTGTCTTCACACCCGTCTCGGCACAGTCGCAGGCCTTCGTCCCGGCGCATACCGTTTGGCGAAACCAGGGCGGACCTCCCCAGCAACTATACGGAGCATATGGCCAGCCTCTTCCTCCTCAGCAACATGCGAGCCGTGATCCCTATCCTCCTCCGCAACACGCCTACCCTCCTCCCCAAGGTTACCCTCAAGGCCCACCCGTCTACGCCATGCCTCCAGGCCACATGCCTCAAGGACCTCCCCCTGCTCATGTCGCACCTCCGCAACCCACTGGAACACCGAACCCTGCTCAGGAAGCTGGTCGCAAGCGTCCGAACGAGGAGCCGCACACGCCAACTCTTCCGCCGCCAAACCCTGCTCAGGCCGCTCAGGCTGCTCAGATGTCTCAACAAGGACCCCCTCCACCTCACGCTCAGCCTCAGTACACTTACCCTGATCCGACCGTCTTGACACCTGCAGCTGGCTCTCCTGCGTCTTCCAACACTTCGTTCCAATCCGCACAACCTCATGCTCAGCCATACTTTGCACCAGCCCCCGCACGCAAGCCATCACCTCAACAAAACAACTACTCATACGATCAGCCTCGTCCTTCTCACTCTCCCCACACCCACGCCGCGTCTGTTACTCCGGCTGCCTACAACCCGGCTGTAACGTCTCATCCTGACACGAAGCCCGTCCCTTCGAACTCGGAACGTTCAAGCCCAACCAACGCTACCAGAGGTGTGCGCATTAACGAACTGGTCGGCCCTAGTGGTCAGGCTCAGTCCCAGCCCCAGCAGAATCACACTCCGGCACCACCTCCTCCTTCCACCGCTGCTCACACGCAGCAGCCTCAACAAGCACCGGGTGCTCCTCAAACAGCATCGCAACAAGCGCAGAACCAGGCCAACTCCGAGGGTAGTAGAAGTCAGGCTGATAACACCATGCTTAACAAGCTCAACAAACCGCGCAACATGTAGGGATGTCGCAGATCACATCGTCCTGGCTGTACCTGTTTCCGCTCCGGAACCATGACTTCCGACTCCTCTGACTAGATGGTTCCTTGACCAATTAATACATGAAGGTCATAGCAAAATTTGTTGGATTGCTTTTGCTCAGAATGATACACGCTTACTCGTTGTTTCTTTTCCTTTATTTTTATTCTTCTCTCATGTTAATTCGCGCCACTTTGCTGGGATGGTTGCTAGACTCGAAAGGCATTATTTCTCTGCTGGCAGGAGTGTTCTGATAGCGTTCAACTCATGCATTGGGTGGTTGGTCTTCTGTTACCATTGGACGGTACTGCTTGGTCAGTACCTTGAGACAGTCGATAGCTTTGGCTCTAGAGAAGAGTCCAAAAGATTTGAACGTAGTTGTTTTGCACCGAGATCATGTCCCTTCTAATTCAGCATCAACGAGTGTCTGCTCCGTGACCTTCATCGTTGTCTATGTAATGCAAACTCGCCAGAAAAATATCTTGAAACCGTTCAAGATGTTCTTCACATTCTTCACATGCAAAGCCGACGACGGTGACGGTGATGACGACGCCAAGAACAGTCACCGCGCTCAACTTCTCTCTCGACACCTCATGATTTTGTCTTGACGATCAGCTAGAAGCCATCAACTGTAGATTTGAGCCTGAAAATCATGACTGAAGCATTGGTGAAATGGGCAGTGCCTCAGATTTCACGTCTGTTGCCTTTGGACGAGGACTCGTTGAAACAGATCATCACGTACCACGACACGCTACCCAGAGACGTAGCAGCAGAACAACTTGGAGGCCTATTGGGCGATTCACCGCAAGCTCTGGAGTTTATTGCTTCGTTTAATTCACGTCGTCAAACACCACCTTCAGAAGCTCGTCCAGCGCCGTCGGCTTCCTCGGCTCAAGACGAAGGTGTACCCAAGAGGCAGCCAAAACAGCCAAAGAAGAAGGCGAATATCCACAGTTTGCCAGCGCGACAGGTCCAGGATCTTGGAGGTGGCTCTGGTGCCTATAGGAAGCAGGATGAAGGCGACTACATGGCTGGGTCTTCGAAAAAGAAGCCGCAAGCTTCCCTGTCCAATACTCTGGCTTTACAGGAGACACCTGATGCTAAGCAGCTTCCTGTTCGCACTGCTGGGGGTGTATCGCGCGGATCTAGGGCTCCCCCCTCGGCATCTGGACCCTTGATCTCTGATGTCGTTCCTCCACCGTCACAATCCTCTACTCCTCGCACTGCATCGCCAGCGCCCACCAAGACAAAGGTCAACATCACTGGAGGTACTAACATGCATGGAGCCGGAAAGACTCTGTCCGATTTGGATTCTGCCATTCGATCTCTAGAATTGCAAACGAACCCCACCTTGGCTTCGAATCAACAGTCAGCAGCGGATCTTGCAAAGCGAAGAT
Source organism: Aureobasidium sp. EXF-10728 (assembly GCA_023848605.1). Classification (NCBI taxonomy): domain Eukaryota; kingdom Fungi; phylum Ascomycota; class Dothideomycetes; order Dothideales; family Saccotheciaceae; genus Aureobasidium; species Aureobasidium sp. EXF-10728. The sequence goes on along the minus strand of SWBG01000024.1, from coordinate 65,115 downwards.
GCAATTGCATGGCCACGCGCCACCCACTACTGACTATCGCACCGAACTGTCTCAACTGTGGAAAAATCGTCTGCGTGAAGGAAGGTCTCGGCCCCTGCACCTTCTGCGAAACTCCGCTCCTCTCATCTTCCGAAATCGCAAGCATGGTCCGCGTACTGAAAGACGAGCGCGGCAAAGAACGTCAAGCCGCCAACAACGCAACCCACAAACGTGCTGAAGTCAGCCAAAAACCTCGCGCCTTTACTGGCCGCGACTTTCTCTCATCCTCTGCCGCAGCTTCCACTACTGCATCCCCTCTTTCCTCTGCTGCTGCCTCTGAAGACGAGGGCGATGCCGCGGTCAGCAAGGCCAAAGAGCATAGAGACAAACTTCTCGCTTTCCAAGCCAACAACGCAAAACGTACACGTATCCACGACGAAGCTGCAGACTTCGACGTGCCCACTTCGGGGACGAACATGTGGGCTTCTCCTACAGAGCGTGCCGCAGAGCTCAAGCGCCAGCAAAAGATCATGCGAGAAATGGAATGGAACGCGCGCCCCGAATACGAAAAACGCCGCATGGTCGCTAGTATCGATGTTGTAGGCGGCAAGATTGTCAAGCGCATGGCCGAAGTGGAAAGACCCGCCAGCGATGCAGAAGAAGAGGTTGAAGAGGAAGACACCACGCCGGTGAGACGAGACGATAATGCTGGATCCGGGGCTTTCAGCAATAATCCTCTTTTGGGTGCACTGATTAGACCTACGGCTAGAGCTGACAAAGGAAAAGCCAAGGGGCAAGAGGGCAGTGAGAATAGAAAGAGCACTTGGAGGAGGGTACAAGATGACAATGATGACAACGAGGCATGGATCTTGGACGGAGGTGCATATGGTGGCAGAATCGAAGGGAGAAGATTAGGTGAGGAGGAACATGCATTTGGCTCGTAGACCGGCCATCCCAGGCGTATAATCGAGAAGTCTCGACATCAGTAAAGCTGCTCCAGGTCTTTGATTTCTAATGGACAAATTTCAGATCTGACTGTCACGGTCGGGATCAGGGTCAGGGTCATACACCTCACCAGCCTTTTTGGAAAGTGGAGATTGTTTGGCCATACCACTGCACCACATTCTAAGTATAATTACATATCAATTGTGCTAACTACCTTTTAGGATAAATGGCATACAACAAGGCATGTATAATAGCGGACTAGAGCTAGTAAATTGCATGATTTGCGGTTCAGTAGTCTGCACCGGCTGTTCTGTGCAACACACCAGTAAACACAAGCAACGAAGCAGTAAAACACACTTGTTAATCTTTTCGTTCTCAAATCTTGAGTTCTCAGCCGTAAGAAAGTTGATATAATATCAAATCGCTGCTATGCAGTTGCACCTTGGCAATTGTGTATGCACGTATCCCTTGCATACTCGACGGCCTGGAAAATCGCTTGACTCGAGATTTATCGCAGGACTGAAGCCTTTGGTGCACCGACTCAAGGTTTCTGGAGTGCCTTTGCGCAATTTCGTCTTCTTTTCCTCACCAACACTGTCTACGCCGTGACTGTCGCTTCATAGCAAAGATATACACCATGATACAGACCTGTAAGTTGTTGAGTCAAGTATGCAAGAAAGTCCAGGCTTCACAACCAAAAAGTCGCGGTGGTGTAGTGGTAACATTCTCGCCTTCCAAGCGTGAGCGGTGGGTTCGATTCCCGCCCGCGACAGGCTTCTTTTGCCCGTTCCGCATCGAATGGGCTAGTCCTCGTGTCAACCCGAGTTGATTTGAGCGAGTTATGAATTTTTTACGGATGTTGGAATTTTTTCTCTTTGAAGCCTGAGTGAAGCCTCGGGTGTTTTGGTGTGCTGAGTGGATTCTGCTCGCGATTCGGGCAGTCAACAGCGTAGAGGCGACTTTTTCATCGCCAAGAGACGTTGTGGAGTGGTAGACTAAGGTGCATGATGTCTTGCTGGGTATAAACTATCCTCTTGCTTCAGAATGCATGGAAAGACTTTTGACAGGCTCTATCTTTGTTTCGTCGTTACTACCTGACTGTAGACGCAGTTTCGATACAACCAACAACGCTGTAACCTTCACCAGTCCTTGTTTGAACATACAGATTGCAGCATGGTCAACCTTCCTACATACCAGCAAGCATTCTTTTAAGTCCCACAATCTTACGCGTAACACTCTCTCCATAGCCCAACTCCACGACACCCTTTCCCATCTCCCACGCCGTGGGTCTCATAGGATAATCCAAGCCAGCCGGAATAGCAGTCTTGATGAGCGACGGCCATCGATCAACGATAACACTCTTGGCATTGCACAAACCCCTAAGTCCTTCTTCGCCGGCGAAACGACCATATCCGCTACCGCCCACACCGCCAAAAGGGAGTTGAACGGCATAGTAGGCTGCAAAGTCGTTGATGGCTACCATGCCGGTCTTGACGCTTGCGGCTACGTGAGAAAGGGGAGAGGAAGCCGGGCCAAAGACACTGCAGCCCAAGCCGTAGATAGTCGAGTTTGCGATGGCGATGGCGTGGTCGACGGTTTCGGCTCGCATGAGCAGACAGATGGGCGCAAAACATTCTTCTTGTGCGATGCGCATGTCTGCAGTCACGTTCGCAAGCAGCGTTGGTGTAAAGTAATGGCCCTGCGGGTGTTTGGCATGGATATGGCGTTTTCCGCCGGCTAGTAGTGTGGCACCTTGGGCTACGGCTTCGGCGATCAGGGACTCGAGTTTGCCAAAGTTGGCTGGGCTGACTTGAGCACCGACGTCGATTTCGGTGGACGTCAGGGCGTTGCCGAGACGGAGGGAGCGGATGCGTGGTGGCAGGACGGAGGAAAGGTATTCATAGGCCAGAGGCATGGCGACGACGCGCTCGATGCCGATGCAGTTTTGACCAGCAGACTGGAAGACACCGCGCATAATGATGCTTTCGATTCTTTGCAACTCGGATTTGGACATGGGCTTTCCGTTAGGAGCATCGAGGATGATGGCTGCATCTTTACCACCTAGCTCTACCACCACTGGAGTCAGAGATTTGGCCGCCGAAGTACAGACATGGTGGGCCACGGGCTTGCTGCCGATGAAAGTCAGATGGGAGATGCCGGGGTGCGAGGTAAGGTGCTCTGCTGTAGTAGGCCAACAAGTGACAGCTTGTACCAGCTCCGGACTGTGTCCACAGGCGATCAGGGCATTCTTGACAATGTCTGCGAAAAAGACTGAACACCAAGCTGTTTGCTCAGATCCTTTGACGATGATTGCGTTTCCCGTGAACAAGGCCGAAATGATGGGTCCCAAGAGGTTGTGAAAAGGGTAGTTCCAGCTAACACAAGCAGCTACGACACCCAAAGGCTCGTAGACAACCGAGTTGGACTTGTACATCATGAGTAGATTAGTGGGGCGGGATGAGGGCTGCAGAGCTTTCTCGCCATGATCGATCGTCCACTTGAGTTTCTCGGCTGTCACAAGGATTTCTCCAAACAGTGCATCTACGCGTGTCTTGCCAGAGTCCAGACATGCTGCTGTAGCAATATCGTCCTGGTGAGTGAGCACGTATCTTTTTGTGCTCGATCAGTACCATGATGAGAAGCAGACATCGACAAAACTTACTTCAACAATGTCTTCAGCACCTTTCTGCGTTGCGAGAATGTTGTCAGTGCCCAGGTGCGTTGAGCTTCTTGGGCACGAGCAATGGCTCTGTCAATACCATCAGGAGTGGAAGGATTGATGACGCCGAGAAGTTGACCGGTTGCTGGACAGTAGCATTGAACAGCTGAAGAGCCTGAAATCTGTATACATTCATGTCAGCGACATTAATCTAACCCTGCGTATGCTGCACGGATAGAGGAGGCAGTTGTCGTTGTGTCAGTAGAGACATCAACGATAGGCTTCCAACAGGCCTGAAAACTCATATGGCTGCCTCACCGACCATTCTCGGTAATCTCAAGACATCCCTCTTTCCGGAGAGTGTTTGACGTATACCCGTTGGGGCATAGAAGGAATAAACGCAAGACAAGGACAAAACGCACAAGAGACGATTGGAACAAGAAAATAGTAACAAACCTTCAAGCTCGGTTCCTGCAAAACCTCTCCTTGCCAGTCAGGATCCAGCTGCCTGGGCAGTGGCACTTCAAAGTCCACGGCTTTTTCAGAGTCTCCCTTTGTCGTAAACCACAGAAGAGCAGTGGCAAACACAACAGCAACCCAGGTCAGAGCGACGGTGCCTTGATTCTCAGACACCCAGTCCAATGCCTCCTCCATTTTCTTTGGCGAGTTGTTTTTTCGAGTATTTCGAACAAGAAGTTGTCCAGAGCTTCGGAAGATGAGGCTAGATTTCCGTGAAAGGAGAAGCCAGCGTCCGTGCGTCAAATTGCATTATTTCTCGAACCATTAAAAAGGCAAGGCCAAAGAGAGATGTACATGAAAAAGTCTGGATATAGGGACTAGAGAGACAGAGAAAAATTCTCGGGCTTCAGGTGGATATCAAAAATTTATAATATACAATTATTCGCTTCGTGATCTACATTTATTTCTTCTCCTTGGGAGCAAGCATGAGCTCGGGACGGACGTTCTTGTCAAAGTCCTCCTCGCTCAGAGCCTTGAGCTCCATAGCACTCTCCTTGAGGGTAAGACCCTTCTTGTGAGCGTTCTTTGCAACCTTAGAAGCCATGTCGTAGCCAATGACGGGGTTGAGGCAGGTGACAAGCATGAGAGACTCGTGGAGAAGAGCGTCGATTCTCTTCTCGTCGGCCTCAAGACCCTCAACCAGGTTCTTCTCGAATGAGCGCATACCGTCACTCAACAGACGGGAGCTGTGGAGGAGGTTGCGGATCATGACAGGCTTGAAGACGTTGAGCTCAAAGTTGCCTTGCGAACCAGCGAAGGTGACAGCGGCCTGGTTACCAAAGACCTGGCAACAGAGCATAGTCAAAGACTCGCACTGAGTGGGGTTGACCTTACCAGGCATGATGGATGAACCGGGCTCGTTCTCGGGGAGCTTGAGCTCACCAAGACCGCAGCGAGGACCGGAACCAAGGAAACGGATGTCCTGGGCGATCTTGAAGAGAGAGGAGGCCAGGGTGTTCAGCTGACCGTGGGCCTCGACAATGGCGTCGTGGGCAGCAAGGGCCTCGAACTTGTTGGGGGCAGTGACAAACTCGTGGCCGGTGAGCTTGCTGACCTCGGTAGCAATGTCCTCGGCGAAGCCCTTGAAGGTGTTGAGACCGGTACCGACGGCGGTACCACCCTGGGCGAGGTAGCGCAGACGGGGAAGAGCGGACTCGACACGCAGGATGCCGTACTCGAGCTGGGTAACGTAGCCAGAGAACTCCTGGCCGAGGGTCAGGGGAGTGGCATCTTGCAAGTGGGTACGGCCAATCTTGATGATCTTGTCAAAAGCCTGCTGCTTCTTGTACATGGCGTCCTTGAGGCTGCGCAGAGCAGGGAGGAGCTCCTCCTCGATCTCGAGAACGGCGGCGATGTGCATGGCAGTGGGGAAGGTGTCGTTGGACGAGGCGGACATGTTGACGTGGTCGTTGGGGTGGACAGGCTTCTTGGAGCCCATCTCACCGCCGAGGATCTCGATGGCACGGTTGGAGATGACCTCGTTGGCGTTCATGTTGGACTGAGTACCGGAGCCGGTCTGCCAGACGACCAGAGGGAAGTGGTCGTCGAGCTTGCCGGATGCAACCTCGGCGGCGGCCTGCTGGATGGCCTCGCCGACCTTTGCGTCTGCGCGAAGAGAGAGGCGTCAGTACGAGCTCGCTGGCGGTGTTGGGTGCGGGAGGTGGTCATGGCATACCCAGGCCGAACTTCATGTTGACGGTGGCAGCAGCGCCCTTGAGGATACCAAAGGCGCGGACGACCTGAGGAGGCATGCGGTCATGTGGCTGGTTGATCTTGAAGTTGGACAGGGAGCGCTCGGTCTGAGCACCCCAGTATCTGTCGGCGGCGACGGGGATCTCGCCAAAGGCATCGCTCTCGGCTCTGGTCTGTTGTGCCATCGGGAACGAGGTGCTGAACTGGCGGAGGGTTGCAAGACGGGGAGTCTGGTTGCGGGCGCGCAGAGCAGCTCCAGCAAAGGAGCTACCCCTCTTCACGGCTGCCGATCCGGTTCTGAACATGATTGATAGGTCGGCTCTCGGGATTGGGCAAGAAGGACACGAAGGAAACACGGTGGAAAGGTCGAGCAACTGACAATTGGCTCTCTCAAGAATATGAACAATTGCGAAACATGGGGCATCTGTTGCCGATCTCTCCGATGTCAGCCGAGGATCGGAGGAGACAATGAAGCTGCCTCGCGAGCTCTTCCCGCTATACCCATCGACCAGTGGCTTCTCTCATGTAGCACAGAGTTCGAGAGCATCAATCTGTGTTCTGCTTCGTTACAGTCGGTTCTTTGGGTCCTGCAAATGCCAGAGTAGTGTTTATTGAGAGCTGCCAGTCGAAACGGCTCTACCAATCCCAAGAGACGTGTCTTGCACCAGCTATGACATGGAGCTGCCCGAGGCAAGAGAGTGCGATATACTGCAGTGTTCTTATAAAGTTTGAAAGATATTGCTTGGAGCATCTCTTGAGGTGTATGTGGACGCGCATCCAAAGAGACGACTGGCCATGAAGATGTGATCATGCCGGTCTTGAGACCTGGATCGTCATGGGTCGCGGTAGTTCCATCGAATACCCTCGCGGTGACCATCTACATATGGAAGTGCTCCTTGATGATATGAATGTCTTTTCGAAAGAAGAAAGAGCAGCTCGAGGTGAATGCATTCTGAAACGGGAAAGTGGCTCGTGCTGGGACCCAACTTCACCCCTCGTCGGGCGCGTCACCGGGCGCGGCATCTCCACAAGGTCTCTTGGAGCGTAGCATACCGACCGCCGGACGACAGCTCCTTGTCTGCTGCCACTACTACACAGAGATGGTACGCTCCCCAATCTTCCGCAACTGCCCACGAAGCCTCATAGCCTGACCAATGCCTAGTCGCAATCGCTCCGACCATACCTGCAATGCGTGCGGTCGTCGTTGACGGCCGCCATGTCGCTGTCCAACTTCGCATCCCAAGCATCCGAACGCCATAATGTCCCCGAGATCGAAGCCCAAACCTCGCCCGAAGTCCTCTTGAACCCCTTGACCGTCTCGCGTAACGAAAACGAGCGTGTCTTCATCGAGCCCAGCGTCAACAGCATCCGCGTCAGCATCCGCATCAAGCAGGCAGACGAGATCGAACACATCCTGGTCCACAAGTTCACTCGCTTCTTGACACAGCGTGCCGAATCCTTCTTCATTCTGAGAAGGAAACCCGTCAAGGTCCGTTGACTCTATCCCTCATACAACTGCTCGTGCTAATACACGACAATAGGGATACGACATCTCCTTCCTCATCACAAACTTCCACACCGAGGAGATGCTCAAGCACAAGCTTGTCGACTTTATCATCCAGTTCATGGAAGAGGTCGACAAGGAGATTTCCGAAATGAAGCTCTTCGTACGCTACTCTCTCTACCCACTGCTGCCTTATTTTGACTTACATATTCCAGCTGAACGCCAGAGCAAGATTCGTTGCCGAATCCTTCTTGACTCCTGTAAGACTGTACTCATTCTTGTTTGTCGCTTTGTGCTCACCCACTTTAGTTCGACTGATCCAGCTGCACCTCGCTTTGTGCTGCTCCAAGGTCTCTGTATCTGGTCTTGGCGCCGCATTACATAGAAGATCCCCAAAGATACCAATCCGACCCGCAACGATTATGACCACGCCTTTCTCCTGGATGGATCTGATTCCCCTACCGCTCAGAAAGGACGGCGGTTATTGTCTCATGTCTCATCTGAGACTGCCACCTCTGCCAAAGGTCGGTTTGCTTGGTGTCAGCATGCTTTCATTCAACTCATGTGCACGGCCCTTCTGCTCCCAACACCTCTGTAGGCACTTGTATCATGCAACGGTAGTATACCTTCATCTTCCTTTGCATTACCATATCTTTACTCTCCTTCATATCGTGATTGTCTGTTCTTGCTCTGTTCGTGATGTACTCTGCTGGCCTGGAAACACTCATGGATCTGAACTACTTCGTTCATGGAACAAGGCATCTCTCTTATTTATACATCATCGATGAAGAGACGGAGACTGTTCACTTTGGTGGTTGGAAAGATATGGAACATGCCGAAGTGGCAGCGGCGTATCATGATAGCCATGTCGTCGTCACTTGCTCGGCGTCTGAACACCATTCAATGTCAACAACATTGGCACATCGACCACGCGCTCTTCATCGGCGCGCTCATACCTCTACGTACATTGAGAAGCTGATCAAAGCCACTTGGGTCCGTCATCACCGCCAAACATCCGACTTCATGTTTCCCCTACCTCGCCGCGCCGGCGACCCCGTCGTCGCCGAGACGTCCTGGTCGACCAGTGACCGTCGCATCGGTGGCACGCAGTGCACTGCTTGCGACAACAGTCCCAGTCACCTCTTGCTTCCTTGCAAACACACTGTCTGCTACGACCACTTCTTACAGCATCCTGAGGACCTTCCTGTCCGCTGCGCACAGTGTCTCAAGGTAAGCACCATCCTTCAAGATCTCACTTCGAAGCACTCTTTTCTGCGTTTTTCAAGTTGCACGCATGCTCTCTGCCTCTCCCTACTGCGCACTTCCTCCCTTCTGTTGCGCACCTTGTTTCCTCCGACCTTGCACCCTCCCCTATCTCAGCTGCGCATTCTCTTCCTACCTCATCTGCCCAACCCCTTTTGTCCTGCACGTACACGTTGCTTATGCCATGATAGCCTGTCACCACTACGGTCGAGATTAAGAAGACCTCTGAGATTGCCTATCCCACCATCGACGATCTGGCCACCTGGACCCAGGGCCTAAGACTATCTCCCACCAGCACCGCCAACAGCATCTGGGGCAGTCCATTGTCGGCCCAGTCGTCCCTCAGATCTCTTGACGCAGACATCGCTAACATGCGTCGTCCTCTTGATGCTCAGCGTGCCTCTCCTCGCCCTCCCGCCGCGGACGAGGCGCAGCTTGGAGTTACCAACCGTGGAGTGATTGACCACTCCCACACCCTGAGCCCTCGCAGCACCCCCTCGCAGGCTCCATCTGGTCACATCCAGGATGTCGAGACGGCACAGAAGCATCAGTCTCAGCCCTCGAAGCACACTCGCTTCCCCTCGTTCAACCCCAGCAGATCCGCTGTTGCCAACTTCCCTGAGTACGTTGGTGCTGGTCGTGGCCAGAACGCCCACGAGCACAAGGAGATTTCAGATGGTCAGACTCAACAGCGCCAGTCTGGCAATGGAGCTACTGAGCCGCTCATCCACGCTCCACAGCCCAGCGCCTTCAAGCCATCTCACGCTTTCCGTGAGCTTGCCACACCCACCCCTGAGACTGGCAACTCTGAGACTGCTTCGGCCCAGCAGCAGTTCGTTCAGCACCACGTGGGTCAGCTGCAGCAGAGCCTCGGCCCTGTCCAGCCCTCTGTCAACATGCAGCAGGCTCCAGGTCCTATCCAGCGCCCCGAACCTACCAACATGGATCCTCGTTCTAGAGGTCTGATGTCGCCTGTGAACATGGATCGTCCTTTGCTTGCACCCACCATGCCTGCTGCTATGATGCGCAACTTGGACCTCAACGCCGGCCCTCGAGGACATGGAGCTGCTCCTCCCATGCGCGGCTCCATGCCTTGTAGCTTCAACAACATGCCTACCAGCTTCACTGGCAGTGGCCACCTCACCAACAGTGCTCAGGTGAGCGGTCTCGACATGAACGTTCCTCACTCATATGACCCCCGCATGAACGGCCCCAACATGAATGCCTCGAACATGAACGGTCCTTTCATGAACCGTTCTCACATCATGGCCCCTCAGATGGGTCTTCATATGGCTCCTCAGATGACCCCTTCTTACATGCAGAACCCTCAAGTGGGCCATGCTTCTATGTCTGCTGGTCACCAGATGAACCCTCACCAGATGTACAACAGCATGCCAGCCAACATCAACCATGGTATGCCTGCTCAGACCGACCCATTCGTTGACCATCGCCCTCCTATGTACGGCAATGGTCCTTTCATGGCTGGCCCCAACAATCACCAGCCTTTTGTCACTGCTCAGTCAGCCCATTCTGCTCCCATGGGTAACCTTGGCAGCAACGCTGGTCCTGCTTACACTTGGGGTCAGGCTCCCCAGCAGACCAACAACTCAGTCAACGTCGCCCAGCAATCTCAGGCCAACATTGTCCAGCAGCCTCAGACGAACGCCGCTCGCGTGGCCGAGGCCATCAGATCTGGTACCCTTCATCAGTTGGATAGCAGATCGCCTCCCCATGGTCGCGGCTATGCCTCTCCTGGTGCTGAGAGAGCTGGCAACGAACTTGTCGTGCAGCAGCCTGTGGTTCGCAGCCAGGCCGTCATGGCTCCTGAGGTGCGCCCTGATCCTGGCTGGGTTAACCCTGAGGATCGTGCTCTTCCTAACCTCGATGAGGTGTATGAACACATGCCTTTTGTCGACACTGCCGCCGAGTCGAGCCCCAGTACCAACGGTGTCATCAAGATTGGCAACATCCCCTATGGCACTACAAAGAACGAGGTCGTCGCTGCTTTGGGTCGCAGCACTCGCATTGCCTCTCAGCCTAAGGGTACTCCTTACATGGCCATTCACATCATCATGGAGCGTTCGACTGGCAAGACCATGGATGTCTATGTCGAGTTGAACACTGCTGAAGAGGCCAAGGCCGCCGTTACCAACTTCCAGCAGCGCTGCATGAACAACCGTCACCCCCGCATCGGTGACCGTCACATCGAGATGGAGTTGAGCAGCCAGGAGGCTCTCATGAAGGAATTGTTCCCTCGTGCCAAGTGCGTCAAGTGGGACGGCCATGTTCCCGTTGTCTACGCCAGCACCGAGGCCTACAACTCAGGCTTCCAGGGCTTCGTCACCAGCGAGGAGATGGTCATGATCACTAAGCATGCCGAGACTCCTCAGCGCTCGCCCTTTGCCCAGCGCTGTGTCAACCGCACCTACGAGACCATGATTTCCATCATGCACAAGTACCCATGGCACGCCACCGATCTCATCACTATCCGCGAGCGTACTTCCATCTTCTCGTCTGCCGTGGTTCAGCTGCGCGTCCTCATGAACGCCGTCACCCGCAACACTCACCCTCAGTTCCTGCACCGCGGCTTGCTGCAGGAGTACCTCACTGCCTGTCTGAGCAACCCTGGCTTCAGCGTCCAGCAGAAGACTTACATGGTCACTTGCGCCAGCAATGAAGGCTACGGCGCTCTTCTCAGCATGGTTCCCTTCACCCCGGTCAATCAGATGACCGGCAGCTGGTGGGCTTTCGAGGTTTTGTCCAAGAACCCCAAGTCTTCGGACTCACTGCTGGCCTACATCATCGCTCTTCTGTGCTCAGCCACCAACCCCGAGGGCGCTTTTGTCCGCACCGCCGTCACTGACCCCGACTCCTGCCTTGATTTCCTCGACGACGACATGAGCGAGGAGTCCACTTTCGGTCACTTTGGTGTGAGGTACAAGACCAAGGGAAAGAGGGACATGCATTCTCTGAAGGAAGCTGCCGAGGCCGAGTGGCGTGCTCTGTTTGAGGCTCTCAGCCGTGTTCTGCCTGCCAACCGTGCTCTCACTTTTGGCGACTTTCACCAGGGTGGTGGTCAGCAGGGCGCTGATGCCTCCGCTGATGCCGGCGCTGAGCAGGACACCACCGCCTTGGAAGGTGGTCAGGTCCTGGCTCTTCCTGGTCTCGAGCAGCGTGAGGATGCTTTGGTTGGTTGAGCTTGGTATCTTGCTGCTTCACCCATGACGATTTTGGTTACAATGGTTGTTCCTTTGTCGTCTCTTTGACCTTTCACGTCTCTTTATGGGGCTTTTCACTTTTTTCTGGTTTTCTCTACTTTTTTCTGGCAAGTGCCATGACGGACACGACGGCTTGTTGCAAGTATAACCTACGAGCAATGCAATGCACCCACACTCATTTGAAAGAAGACGGACTTTGAACAAGAGACAATGGACGAAGAATGGTCTACACGATAAATGCAAAAGGAGAAGAAAATGAAAAGGGAAGGAATGGAAGAAAAGGCGTGATTTGAACACCTTTTGGGTTTCTAGTCTAGTCTAGCCAGACAGTCTTTTTCAACTTTGCTCTTTCCCTTTTAATGATGCTTCTTCTCTTTGTTTTTGGCGGGTACCTATGTTTATGGTCGTTGCTGCCTTCAATATGTGCCTTCTTTCGATGGATTTGACCTCGATCGCTCTTTCCATTTGTTTTGCACCTTCCCGTTATCTCTCTTTCGTGATCGTTCCTTCCTTGGAGTCGCACCTTCCCTCGCGTCCTTTTCTCGATCGTTGCTTCCTTGTAAATCTTTCTTTTTTCGATCGTTCCTTCCATTTATCCGTGCCTTCCTCCAGATCCAACCTTGCCCATCTTCTTCTTCTCCATCGCTCCTTTGCTCGCTATGCCCGTCCCTTGGATGCTTGCCCTTACTCGATTTGTCACGTTGCTTGATTTCGTGCCTTTGTCAGTTGGTCCTTCCTTTTGAAATTGTACCTTGCCTTGTTCATCCCTACTCTCAATCACACCTTTCCTCGCTGTGTGTTGCCATCGTAAAACACAAAAGAAAAACCTTAAAAAGAGTCGAAGAGACTGCCAAAACGAGCACAGAATACAAATCGGTGAGAAAGGAAGAAAAGCTACCGGGTATACTGAAAATATCGTGCTCGGTGGTATTCGCACCATTGGTCTTCTTACATGTCTTGAACGATGAGTATGATATTTGGCAAAACAACGACCGAGCATGAAAAAAGAGAGTTTGGGCAAAGGAGGAAAGGCACGACTGGAGCAAACGAACGGTTGAAGCAAGAAAAGAGGGCACTGTATAGGCGTTCTGGCTCGAAGACATGGCTTACCTTGGTTGGTCACGAAAAAAACATTGCTACACTGAATGATGAACAAAACTCACCTCAACACAATCCTATACGTCTAGTCATTCTCTCAGTACTACTCAAACTTTTCGTGAACAATTTCCCAAAGGTAAACAAGAACCTCGCTTCTCCTCATGCACAAGTTGGCTTCCGTTTTTGATCAAAGGGCAAATGCGATTTTGTCTATGCTACAAAGTAAATTTGCCTTGGTTGTAGCCCATTTCGACCGGCAAAAGATACAGGTGTTGGTGAGCGTTATTTGAGGAGGTGTGGCGGATATTTGTGGCGAGAGAGCAAAAAAGGGAGGAAGATACAAGGAAGTAGAGAGATATAGTGTCGATAATATCCACCCTAAAGGATGGAAAGATCGCCAAACTTCTCCTTGTATCCGGGCACCATCCAGCGGCCCTTCTTGACGAGCTGCTCGGTGCGCTGGTCGATCTCGGGCTGGGCGGCGACAACCTCGTCCTAGATGTGTTTATTAGACTGGGGCTGACCTTTGGGATTGAAAAAGCGGGTATACGCACGACGGTCAAGTCCTCGAATGGTCTGGCCTCCTCAATGTTCTTCAGTGTCTTCTGCAAATCCTTGAGCTCGACGTCGACGTTGGACTTGGTCTGCTCGGCAGCCTTGACGGCCTGGGCCTCGAAAGCCTCAATGGCCTTGATCTGGCGGTTGACGTCGTACTTCTTGGGCTGGAAGGCGTTGAATTGCTTCTCGATGTCGTCGATGACGGCCGAGTTCTTGAGGATACCGCGGTAGTGGGCAAAGTCGATGGTCTGCTGCTGCTCTTGGAGCTGGGCGAGCTTGCGGCGGGCGTCGTCGTTGCGCTTCTTGAAGGCGACAAGCGAGTTGGCGGTCTGGCCCTTGAGGGACAGCTGCTGGGAGAGCTTGGCCCAGTCGAGCTTGAGGGCTGCGTTGCGCTGAGGAAGAGTGTTAGCTCATGTCGACGACAAGACGAGGACCGGGTGCGAGGGCGCGAGCGAGAGGGCGACGGGGCGATGGAAACAGGGCGACATGACTCACTCCGACGGCCATTGTGACAATTGGTTGGGTTGACGGAAGGTAGAGGGGAGAGAGACGACGGTGCAGGCGGGATCCGTTGGCCTTCGCGAACGTCGACTGAGGTTGCTGCGATGGAGTCGCTCTTTCCGCTCTTGGCAAAAATGTCCGTGCACCTTCCTCGATTCCGAGTCTCTACGACTTGAATATCGGCATGCAAACGCCTTTAGGTTACCATAAGATGCGATCTGAATGTGACGCTGAAGGTTGTCATAAATTCCAAGTTGCAATTTGCTTTCTATGGGAAATGGAACAAGGATAGAGGGAGGTAGAATAGAAGGAAGTGCATTATAAAGAGAAGATACGGGAGCGTGCTAACAGAATGAGGACCTCGGAAGGGACCATGACTTTGGCAAGCAGAGACACATTGGTATCACAGGTACGAGAATCACACAAATGTAGACAAGAACGAATCAGAATACAACGAGGACATTCATTCGTTGTGTGAAACTTTTTATAAAGTGTTGGAGGTCTGATCCGAGCTTCAGTCATGCCTTTTCAAGACACATGACTGCATCTATATGCTCAGGGCCATGATGGAGTTGACAATGTCGTTGTCGTTCTCCTTGAGGGCCTTGACGGCCTTCTTTCTGCTGACCGAAGCCTGGGCCATGACAAGCTCAATGTCCTTGGCCTCGAGACCGGTCTCGTCAACCTCCTCACCGTCGTCCTCCTCTTCCTCCTCCTTCTTGGCCTCGACCTCGGGGGCCTTGCCCTTGTCCGAGTGGTCGTGGGTGTGCTCAGCGGCACCCTCCTGCTGGGAGAGCTGCTGGGCAGCGGCGGCCTGGGCTTGCGAGTTAAGGTCCTCGATCTTGGCCTCACCGAAGATGCTGCATCGCGTGTCAGTTGGCTGATGTTGAGGGTTATGTGTACGGTGGGTGCTTACATGTAGGTGTTGGAGTTGGGGGACTTGTAGACGTCGGGCTGGCTGATGACGAAGAGGATCTGGCCCCAAGTTAGCTTGTCGTCGTCTGCAATTGGCTCCGGTATAACTCACGTTCTTGGGTCTGCGGAGAGTGACGCGAGTGATGCCCTCAATCTTCTTCAGGCCGAGCTTGGCAATGGCCTTGCGGGCCTTCTTCTCGTTGCGAGAGTGGACGGTGACGGACGAGCCGGCGGGGATACCACCCTCCTCACCCTCAGAGTCGGAGCTGCTGTCATCAACCTCGACCTGCTGCTCGGGCTTGTCGTCGACGATCTCTTCAACACGGGGGTTCGACATTTTGGCTGTTTATAGGATCTGTGGCCGAATTTGCGCGTTAGTCGACTGTTGCTGCCACGACACGCGAGAGCTCCTCGTTGCATCTTGAAAGACACATTGTCTCTTTCCGATCAATTTACGGGAATTACGAGATGCAAAATTCGCGCATGGCTTCGCCTGGACTCACCGGATTAGACGATTCTGTTATGCAGTTACTGAGTGATGTGGCCTTGGGATGAGGTTGTGGCTCGCCGTGTGCTTGGAATTGCCGAAGCTGCGACGCACGGTGAATTTCTGCCTGCCCACTTTCCACTTTGGCTCTGCGTCACTGGCCAGCACTTGTCTCCACGCGCCCTCAGTATCAAGGTGAATTCACTGTTTACATGCACGTTTGGTTGCCATCACAGATTACAAGTCAAGCATGTACAATTCATGAACGTAAAAAGCGTTGTTGCTGAAGATTTTGGTGTTTGAAGCATTTTCCTTGTTTTCCCACAGCATTTGGAAAAGAAGCTGGTTGGACTTTGTCGATGCTAGGACTTTTTACGGCCCTCCGCCAGCCTCCCAGAAGCTGTCGTGTACCTTCTGCTGGAGACGCGCGAGGGCAGCATCGCATGTGCAGTAGCGTAGCAGTGTGAAAAAGAAGAATCCCCGCTTTCATTTCTGCAAAAAGCCAAAGCCCACTACTCCCATTGAACCCATGATAGCCGTCCCCTTTTGATATCTAGTCATCCATTTATGCCTTGGCGGACTGGGCACGGGCAGCGGCGAACTGCTTGCGGACCTCGAAACGGGCCTGTGAGGTATACTGTCAGCCGGGTCTGCTCGACTGTGTCATGCGATTGTTGTTATCCACGCACCTGCTTTCTCAGGCGCATAACCTTGAAGCGCTCGAAGTCGGTGAGCTGCTTGCGCTTGACGGAGCGCTCGCGGTTCTTGGCCCAGGCGCTGTTGTTCCACTTGCTGTCGACGCCAACCTTCTCCCAGAGAGCCTTGAGGGCGGTGTGACCGGCGGCGCGGGGGAGCTTCTCAATGACAATGGGGGTCAAAGAGAGGTCCGAGAGGGAGGCGGAGTGGCGGGGGACGGCAGCCTTGGGGTCGGAGGAAGGACCCTCGACCAGGACCTATTTCATATTCTGTCAGCCTGGCGCTCTTGCTGACTGTCTGTTCGAGGTGTGCGCGTGTTGCGACGTGTGCAGTGTTGCGTAGAGGAAGTTCGGATATATGATTTGTGCGAATGTGCGGATTTCGATGTCGGTCGGTTCTCAGGGTATCGGTCGGAGGAGTTCACGTACGCGCTTGTGGTCGATGATCTCGACAACAGCGGCGAGCTTCTGGGCGTGGATGCCGGTGCTGAAGAGGACGACACGGCCGACCTCGACGAGTCTCCACTGGCTGGCCTTGATGTTTGCGTCACCCATTTTGACTGTTTGTTCTGGCGAGTAGGGTCAGATGAAGAGTTCCAGAGATTGATGTGTGCGGCAGCGACTGTAATGCTCTTCGTTCGGGTCGGACGTACAGTAAAAGGAGGGATAGGTCGGTGGATCGAGATGCTCGGCGCTGCTGTTCAAGAATTCGACAAAGTCTGTGATGTGTGTGTGTCGGGCTTGGCAATGGCCGAAATCCGCTTAATAAGCCGACACCTCGACCCCGGCTTCCGCTGTCTGCTTTTTAGCTCGCGCTGGACTTTGAGATTTTCTCTGCTTCCCTTCTCTCATCACCAACAACATGTGAAGGTATGTCTATTCACGCTTTCTTTCTTCCGCACACCATCCCCAACACTCTTCCGAAAGATGATATAATTTGCGATTGACGCGTGCGACCGGAGTTACACGCCTGTTTCTCTTAACGGCGCATGCGCTATGAGATTCAATTCTTACATATTCTGACACCCAACACCAATCTCAACTCTGTCAATAAACATGTTGCTCGAACTATTCACTGACTCTGAGCTCAGAACAGCCTTGCCTTTGCATCATCAACTATTCGACAACACACTCTTCGACAACTTAATAGGTAGGAACATTCTTCCATCACAGCACCAAACACCCTCCCCCGTTCAATGATTAAAAACTCTAGCACTAGATAGTAATTGAGCTTCGGCGCTGATCGATTTTACACCAAGATCACTGAGAACCTTTACACACATCACACTCATCAACAGCATCTGTCTTTTGAAACTCTTGCTAACTTTGGGTTGATAGTCTAGGCATCTACCCATCCATCCTTGGTTGGCTTACACAAGAGTACTCCATCCAACATGGACCTCACTCCCATCAGGATCCGGGGTCGTCGCAAACGAGGTCGCCCGTCTGAGAATAAAGACGCGCCTCTCAAGAACCGTGACCGACCATGGAAGACTGCACGCTTCAACCAAGTCAGCTCTCAACCCCTGAAGAAGTAAGTATTTGTGCTTTGTCGTAGTTTCTTTCCGTCACCATGAGATTCTGTCAGTCAGGTTTCATGCAGTAAATAACACCTCTTACTCCAATAGCAAAAACAAAACAAAACGAGATCCAACTCTTTCAAAATTTGAGCAGCTGCCTACTGAGCTTGTCCAAGTGATCTTCCAGTCCTGCAGGAACATAAGCTTGCCTCTGTCGTCGTATGTCTTTGCTCGGGACCTGTCATATCGCCACACTTATCTTCGCTTTGCCATCGATATGCTTTCTCGGGGAGACTCAAGTGAGGACAAGGCTGCAGATGCCGCCTCGGTCTCTCGCATGCTACAATGCAAGTGGATGACCTGGGATCTGTTCAAGGACGCCGTACAAGAAATACACCGAAGAAGATCACCGACATCACGCAACTCATCTCCCTCCGACTCAGATACAGACGACAGCAACACTGACGAAGAGGAAGAACAACAATCCCCCATCCCAGTACCCAATTTCAGCCACCCACAAAACCAACCCCGTCTTCCCTACCTCACCCTCTCCCCTTCAGTCCAACTTCCTCAATCTCTCCTCCACGAGCCTTGGACAACACCAAAACTCGACTTTCTCAAATACCTCGTCTGGTCAGGCTGCAGCATCGACTGGGCATCCTCCTCTCGCGGCGAAACCGCCACCGCAGGCCTCGCAACAGCAATATCTTCGCACTCTCACACAGCCGTCGCATTACTCTGCTGCCCCGCCATAAACGTCGTCCCCGACACTACAACGATAAAAGTCGCAGTCATGGACCACAACTGCAACCCCAGTGTTGTGTTCTATCTCATCGCCGCTGCACTGCGTGCTCACATCATTTCTCGAGCGTCAGGGGATGCAGCACCAGATGTCAATTTCAGAGACCCGAGTCTGTGGCATTGGGTGGAAAGGGTGGAAAAAGCTGGGAATAAAAAGGGGAGGTGGTTGAAGGATGTATTGAGGTTCGCGGGCGATAGGATGAGGGCGAGCAGTTGGGATGAAGAGGCCCTTGAGGAGTTTAGACGTGTTGGGGGACGAGAGGAGGACGGGGTCGTCAGGGTTGATGTTCCTGTTGTCGAGGTGGTGGATGAAGAGGGAGATGCTGCTGGGACGCAGTAGAATTGATACAGCTTGACTTTAACAGAAAGAGATGTTGATACAACAAAAGCCCATTTCAAGCAAGACCAAAGAACCAAAATATTTGCACCCCATTCCCTCCAAAACCCAAACCTCGAGATAAAAAACTCCTAAATGAATCTCGGGACCTCCATCAAATCCTGATGACAACCTTGACACCCAACCCCCTAGCCTCTCTAACACAACACCCCAAACAAGTCTTTCCAACCCTCCCCACCACGGCACTCTCGCCCACCTTGGCACACCAAGCCCTCGCCAACAACTGCAGCTCACCCGTACCCCTGCAATCCAAAACCACAGTCTCGTCTCCCAAATGCACCGTATCCGTAAAGTCATCTGCAAGAATAGAAGCCGCAGGGACGATGGAAATGGCATACGAGCAATGCAAAGGATGCGTTGGCGGCGGTGGCAGTTCTTTGACAGATAATGCCCCAGTACCCGACCTCGAGCGAGATTTGGACGGAGTGGAGGGCCGCGAGATGTTTGGGAAACAGGGGGTGGAGGAGATGAAATGGACGTCGTAGAGGAGTGGCAGTGTTACTTTTAGTGGCCGCGAGCTGCTGCTGCGTGTGGCGCTGAATTCTAGAGAGGCGATTGCGGTTGGGATGGGGGCGAGATGAGCTTCTGCGTCGTCGGAGAGTGAGGTTGAAGGTACGGCGGGGCTGAGTTCGAAACTGGTGCCTGTGGGAAGTAGGCTGAAGCCATGATAGCGTGCTTCATTTCCTAGCACTGTGAAGCCGTCTACCGGCCATGTGAACTCGACGTCAGTGACTGTGGTTCTGTCGTTGGGTACGAATGCTGAGTCGGCGGATAGGCTGTTGCTGTCGGAGATTCGGGGTGTGGTGGAGCTGGGCAAGTCTTTGACTTCAAGGTCTACCCATCCGTCTTGTTGGTCCACGGGGGCACTGCTGCAGGATATCCAGCCCATGCAGTCGGTTGCTCCGTTCGCAGCTGCAATGACTCGTCCTACGACACAGCTCTTGCTCCAGTAGCTACGTGATTTGTAGACAAAGCCTTGGTAGAGGTTGGCCGCATCACCCAGTGCAGTCACCGCGGCCGGCGAGTTCTCCAACAACGTCGAGATGAGCAAATGTGAGATGGACTCGCCAGGAAGTACGAAGCCCGTCAACCAAGACCTCGAAAGCCAGCCACCAAGATCGAACGTCTCAGATCCATATGCTGAAGCAGGCAGAAGCTGCAGTGATTGTGCTGTACATGAACGACCGACCTGCGGCCTCTTTTGTTGCGCAAAGTAGTTGCTTTGACTGGGCGGTTGGTTCGGCGTACCCAGAGGTGCACCGTAGACGCCAAATCTGCCTGCATCGCGCGAGTGCCTCCTAGCTCTCTCGGCAAAGCGTTCTTGTATTTCTTCCGTGTGTGGCCATGCGAGGGCTTGAGCAAAGTTTAGCAAGCCATCCACTTGTCTCTTTTCATGTCGAGGGAACATGATTGGTTCTATGCGCTGTTCATCCAGATTTTCCCTTGCTGTCACAAAAGTAGCAATCGACATGACGCTGTTGCGGCACGGAGTCTCTGTTTCTACTGGTGTCTTTGGTGCAATGCGAATGCTATCGAGGAAGCGTTGTGCGAGAACAATATCCCATCTCAGTTTGCGCGAGAAGCCAGAAGTGGGAAAGCCAGAGAGCTCGACACGGATCAACAACTCGCAAGCCAAAGCGATTTGTAAAAGCAAAAGATCGCGTTCACTGTGTGTCGTCGGTGCCTCGACACCAACCGCTGATTCATCATCGTAGTCTGCGGATGGCCACAAGATCTGACCCAGGCGGATTCGATGTTCAACCAAGCTAAAGTCATACCAGAGTTTGGTCGTCACCAAAACCCTCGCAAGCGCCACTACCTGACCTTCGAGATTCGTGAAGGGCGGATCGTCTTCTTCTCTTTCAGGTTCTGTAAGCAGGTTGGTGAACAATTCCGTGTGGAGTTCGGCAGCTGTCTGTTCATCGCATTTTCGCTCAATACGCTCGTCGTTGGATCTAGCATGTCGACTGTCGCTGATTTCTCCCAGTCTGTGTATCAAGTATTCCAGGTTGAGCGGCCTGAGCTCCAGACTTTCGGGCGATGCAGCTAGCAGTTGCCTTTTGGACCTGAAAGCCTCGTCTTCGTCTTCGGCGGAGCGCTTGCTGTCTGCCAGTGGTATTTGCAAGAAGTATTCCAGACCGATGGTTCCAGGTTCATTTCCATTCAAGCTGAGCATATTCGGCACCTCCATCATGGGAATCTGATTCTCGGCATCCTCTGCAACCAAGTCGCGAAGTTGTCTGGTCCTCTCTCTTCGTCTCAGAGTAGCAGCATTGAACGTACTGTGACCGACATCAACGAAATCTTGTGGCTCCCCACTCTCCTCATCCAGTTTCCAGCGATAACTGACTCTAGGTCGCAGTGACCTGACGACAAATTCGGGTGCTCCAGCAAAGTAGTTGATGAGTTCCTCATGGCTCAGCTGCTTTGGGCTCGATCTGGGCGACTTGTGGGACGGTTTCACAATGTTGCCGACATAGTATTGTCCGGCGACCGAGTCCCTCGAAGGACGCGGCAAGTCGGAGGATCGTTTGCTGCCCCATTCGGCAAGGATATTGGGCTGAGATTCAACAACCACGGAGGGGACTTCCAGAGGTCTGCTCTTGCGCCGATTGTGGGACCGCTCGCTCTAAAAAGCTAGTCAGTGATATTCGACAATGAGTTAAGAATGGGACGCAGTCGCACTGGAGACCCTATCTTGCTAGTACTTCTTTTCAGCTTGGATGCAAACGCCTTGATGGCCTGTCGTTTTGATGTCCTTTCAGGACTGGAGAGAGGCTCTTGCATGATGGCAGCATAATCCGCCTTGTCTAATCCGTGAATCTCCATATCGTGGGCTGGGTTTGCAGCTTATACAATGCAGGATATTCTATACCTCTTCGGCGACGTGTGCTGCCAGCAGCTCCAAAATGAACAATTCCAGGTGCGAAACAAGAACAAGAAGTAAAGGTGTCCGAGAAAAGACAAGGAACCAAAAACAGTACCACGGGCTCACGAAGCACGAGGCGGACCACACGCAATATTACATCCAACTCGCCCACAACACAAATGATCTTTGTGCCGACTGGCGGGCATCCGCCGAATCATTACCACACGGCGGGGAACAAGGAACCTACATGCATCGACCGACACAGGGCAGGGACAAGCGTAATCACTGCGCAGTACGGTTGTGGCTTGTCTCCAAATAGACAGCATCACTCATCCCTAAACGAATGACAGGACACGCGCACCAGGTTCTCGGCGTACCCGGCGGAAACCGCTCACCAGCAAAAACAAACGAACTTGCGTTGCAGCTCCAGTAGAAAACGCGCAACGATAGCGCAGTCCTGCGTGCATGTTCCTTGAATCCTTGACTCCTTTTGCAAGATGCTGGAGTCCAAAACCTGCTTTGTTTTGAAACGTCGGTACAGGCGGACGAGGGTGGTGGGGGGTGCGCCAATGGGCCGTGCTGAGGGAACTCAGGGCAAAGAAGAAAGTGTCATGTTTGCGAGATATCTACACCTGTCACCGAGCTGTCATAATCCCAGACAATTGTTTCTGCATGAGATTGGGCTTAAGGCAGGCGCGTTCGAGGTTTGTACACCCTTCAGGTTGCCCAGATGATCACGAGTTTTCGGGACGAGGATCCACGATCGCATTTGTTGTCATGCTTCTACATGGGGCAAAGATCTTGCAGATCGAGTGAAACGCAAGATGTTTTGGAACCTTGCCTAGCTACGGTCTTCCTGGAGGCATTCAAGAAAGACCTTTTTTTAGCTAATAGCATGCACGTCTGGGGGTTGCAAGTAAAGTGCTCGCTCCCTCACAATTACGGCGACGGACGAGAGCGGGTGTGTTTTGAGTGCTTTTGCTTATACATGAAATTGAAATTCGAGTACGGGAAGTGGTATACTCTAATGTAGGCACAACATTTCATGTAGCTTGTCTATTTGGTCTTTTCTTCATTTCTGCGTTTGCCGCTGCTTCTCCAAAAGAAGAGGTAAAGGAGGAGACAGACAACAAGTGGAATGATTAACCAGGTCCTTCCAATACTCTGAGCATGTTGCTGCAGTCAGGCCTTGGGAGGCAGAGGCTTGTCGCCGAGATCTGGGATTCTCTCCTTGATGTAGCGCTCCAAATCGTTGATCTCTTGTGGAGCAGCGGAGTGAGGAAGACCCTTGTATGTCTTGAAATCGACATTCCAGCCCCATTCTTGAAGAGTCTTAGCAGTGGCCTGGCCCCATTCGTAGCGAACAACCGGATCGGCGTCGCCGTGGCCCATGAAGATTTTTGTTTGCTGTTTCAGATAAGCATGATTGCACTTTGAGAGCGAGATGTCAAAGTCCGAGTCACGGTCGAGGAGTCGCGTACCTTGTTTGGGTTCTCGCTGGGGATCATATCTCTGAGTTTGCCACGGAGCAGCAAATAGCAGCTAAGGCCGAAGATACCACCCAGGCGTGTAGGAGCAGTGACACCTGACATAAGACTCATGGCACCACCCTGAGAGAAGCCTCCGAGGACGATTCGCTCGGAAGGAATGCCCTTCTCAATCTCCTTGGCGATCAAAGAGTGGATGTAGTTTTGTGAGCGAGTGATACCAGCCTCATCTTCGTGTTGCTGAATGTCGTCGAAAGACATCTGTCAGGAGAGGCTGGTCAGTACTGTATCTCTTACAAAGTCTCTATACTGTGAGGAGATTTGGATGTCGAGGAGAGAGAGTGCAAACATTTGCTGAGTTGCGAGGCCTTACAATATCGTACCAACTGCAGAGGTTCAAAATCAGTAAGTGCTGGATGGACCGACCATGAACGTCGATAGAGCTTTCTCACCCAGGCATTCTCATTCCCATGTTCTGGTATCGTCAGCCAAATGCCACAGAAGGACAAAGAATCCTGTTCATACCACAGAGATGGGGATCTCAGGCGCATTGGGAAAGATGAAAGAGGTCTCTTCAAACTTGCCCTTCCACATATCGGCGAGGAACGACCTCCAACAGAGTAAGCAACATCGGACGTGACGATATTGAAATTTGGCGCTCACCATCCATGGCCACTGATATAGAGTCAATACGACAGGCCTTGAGGATCAATAGTTTCTTGGGCCTACCTGTCACCCAAGCCATGCATGACAATGACTGTAGAGGTATGCCTTCTGGCAGCAGGGAGAACGATTGCAGCCATGATTGCAATAGCTAATAGTCAAGTTGATCTTTTGATGTGTAGTCCAGACGTTGTCGCTTCAAGTGCAGATTCCAGCCGTTGACGCGCATTGGAGCAAAGAGAGCTTTCCGAACGCCAGACCCTTGCAGTGTTCTGTATCGAGGCCTTACCAAGCACGCAAAGCTCGGAAGTCTGCATGCCGAACCCTCTGTAAGCACAGCGGAATTACTGCCGTATACAGCACAAGCAGAGATATAAGTTTCCAGAACAATCTTACCCATATGCGCCTACCTCACTTGACACATAAGAGCCACATCAACGACAAGCACTCCCGTCGCTGATGCAATCCCCTCGCATCGTTTTGCTGACATCGATCATCTGTCTCATTCTGGCCATAGCCCTATCTCCTCTTTCTATGCCCCTGCTCCGCTGGGCCAGGACGATCACGAAAAACGCATCTGCATCGCCTGTCAACAACACTTTACCTCTCGCCACAGCAAAAGTGCAGTCACGTCTCAACTCAACATCCACCATGTCTCGCACACCAGTCTACTTTCTCTCCCACGGTGGTCCGAACATCATGGAAGACTTCTCCCACCCGGCCTACACCAAACTCCAGGAAATCGGCAAAGAGATAACCCAAGTTATCAAACCAAAAGCCGTAGTCGTGTTTTCTGCTCACTGGCAAGCCTCTCCAACGACCATCGAGGTCAATACTGCCGAAATCACAGACCTCATCTACGATTACTACGGCTTCCCGGACCACTACTACAAAGTAAAGTATCCCAACGTTGGCAGCAAAGATGTTTCTACACGGGTTTTGGCTGCATTGAAGACAGCAGGGATAGATGCAAAGGGTGTAAGCAGGGGGCTGGATCATGGTGTTTTTGCACCGTTTACCGTGGCTTTTGACCCAAAAAGCAACCCTTTGAGCGTGCCATTGGTGCAGGTTTCGCTGTTTGACAGCGATGATGCGGATCAGCATTACAGACTTGGAGAGGCGATGCAAGGCTTGAGAGATGAAGGCATTCTGGTGGTTGTGAGTGGCATGGCGGTACACAATCTCAGGGACATGTGGAAGGCGATGCAGCAACCGGCTCCGATGCCTTATAGTGTCAGTTTTGACGCTGCATTGAAGGAAGCCGTGGAGCAAAAGGTATGTTTGACCCCTGAGACTCGGCTCAAGAACTCACGAGCTGACAATCGAAACAGCCAGAGAACAGACAAAAGGCGATGGCGGATTTGTTGCGCAGAAGTGATGCTAGGAGGGCACATCCGTCCTTTGAACATTTGTTGCCTATCCACATTGGTGCCGGAGCTGCTGGAAGCGACCATGGAAAGCAGCTCTGGACTCTGCCCCAAGGTAGCATGTCTTGGGCGCAATTCAGATTCGGAGAAGTCGGCAACGTTACAGCTTGATACAGGCAGAATGTAGTTTGTCAGATATAGAATGTCAGTATCAAATTGATCGTCCGAACAATATGCATGTATTTGTCGAATGGCGGTGATGGAAGGAAATTTCGGAAGGATGATAAGAGTATGGTCGCAGATTGTATACAGCAGAAAAGAAGATGATTTGTTTCGAACGGGGGTATCTATTGAGCTTGTTGGACCAGCTCAGCAATCTTGCTCTCAATAGCCTTGTTGTCGAGACCTGTGTGCATGATGTCAGTGCATGACCACCCCAAACCAATTCTGAATCAACATACCCTTCAGACTTGCGCTCTTCTCCTTGCCAAAGTCTAGTTGACGAGGTGATCAGTGGTTGTTCGGTGGGTGTGTTGTGGTGTAGGTATGCTAACCGTATCTTGCCCAGACTCTCGGCTCGACTTCCAGGGCTTCGCGGATCAAGATGGGGGTGTGAGGGTTGGCCTTCTTCATGGCAGGGTATTGCTGGGTGAGGAACGAGCTGTGGTCCAGTTGTCAGGATGGTGGTTGCGCATTGGGTCGAGGGTCGCAAAGAAATGGCAAATTACCGGACGGCGGCGCTGTGTTCTGAGGTTTGGCAGTGGTGGAAGCGCAGCTCCTTGAGCGCCTTGGAGAAAGATTGTTTGAGCGACATGGTGGTGGTGTGTGTGTATGTGCAATTGACCAATTCGCACTTGGGCGCCAGTTCGAGAGTCGCTGCTGCTGCTGACCTACGGACAGTGAAACAAACAGGGCAAACACGCCTCTTTCTCGGAAACGGCAGGCGCTGACACAAACTCCGCTCTTGCTCCGCATTGCGGCATCGGGTCTTTGGACATATCGGAAAGCGTGCAGCTGCGACTCTCTTCCTTCCCTTCGAGCGCAACTTCTCGACAACATCTCCACCCAGTCACATACCGCAAGACCAGCAATCATGTCGTTCAGAGCCGGCCTCCGTTTCTTCAATGCCTTCCGCAACCAGGCCGTCCGCACCGGCAAGCCCGTCGCTCAGAGACGCACCTATCAGTCGGCAGCCGAGACCAATGTCGACCCTCCGCCAAACCAGTCCCGTCTGCAACAGCTCTGGTCGTCTCCCGTTGGCCCCAAGACGGTCCACTTCTGGGCCCCCATCATGAAGTGGGGTCTCGTCCTCGCCGGTGCCGCCGACTTTGCTCGTCCCGTCGAGTCGCTTTCGCTGTCGCAGAACGGTGCCCTCATGGCTACCGGTTTGATCTGGACCCGCTGGTGCTTTGTCATTAAGCCCAGAAACCTTTTGTATGTGCAACCCGCTGAGAGTCTGAATTTCCTGTCGTCAAGAGTGCTGATTGCGTCAATGCAGCCTTGCTTCTGTCAACTTCCTCCTCTTCTGCGTCGGCGCAACACAGGTCTCGCGCATTCTTCTCTGGCAACAAGCCCAAAAGGGCGACTCCATCCCCGAGGAACTCAAGAAGGCTGGCAAGCAGGAGGGCAGAGAGCTTGAGGCTATCGCCAAGGACCCCCAGGGTGCCATTGAGAAGGCCAAGAAGGTTTGAATACCCTCAGCCGACTCTATATAATCCTCCTCTAGTCCCTCGCCAACCTCCCATATGATCAACATCTGTTGCGACACCAAACAGATGATATGCCACAGATCCGCCAAACACATTACCCCTCACACACATTCGGTCCGCTGGACCGAAGCAGCAACAGCAAGATAGATGATAGTCTTGGTCTAATGCGAAATCTCATAAATCTGTATAATCTTGCTGCTTAGGAGAAATTCGTCAAAGTCATACGTTTACTCCATGCAATACTAGCCATGCGCCAATCACTCATGAAAATAACAACCCCCTCTCTACTTTGCGAGGTTGGTAGGAGCAGGAGCCGGAGGTCCCTCAGGAGTGACATATGCCTGTCGAAAATTAGCCATTGCACCAACACATTCTCTGGACATCCATTGCAACATACCTTGGTCATGCCACCGTCAACGACAAAGTCCGTTCCGTTGACAAAGCTGCTCTCATCACTGGCCAAAAAGACAACGGCATGTGCCTGCTCAATAGCCTCACCGAAACGTCCAGTAGGGAAGTGAATCTCACGACGCTGGCGCTTGGCCTTATCGTCACCCAGCCAGTCCTGAAGAAGAGGAGTGTTGAGAGGCGCAGGGCACAGGGCGTTGAATCTGAAGCCCTCGCGTGCGTGCACAATGGCGAGTTCACGGGTCATTGCAAGAACAGCACCTTTGCTGGCTGTGTACGCGAGCTGGGGTGTTGCTGCTCCGACCAGAGCGACCACGGAAGCAGTGTTGATGATGGAGCCCTTGGTCTTGTTGTGCTTGCGCAGTGCTTGCACTGCGTGCTTTGAGCCAAACCAGACACCCTTAACGTTGATGTTGTGAGTCAGGTCCCAGATCTTCTCTGGTGTGTCAATGGCATCTGAGGTTTTGTAAGTTTTGGGCGATCCGATAAGAAGCTTTCGTCGACATCTCACCTGCGTCGTCGGCGTGCATGATGCCAGCGTTGTTGAACATGACATCAAGACCACCCCAAGGGTCCACCTTCTCGACAGTCGCGGCAACGTCGGCCTCCTTGCTGACATCGCAGATGGTCGTCTCAATCTTGCCGGCAGCGTTGGGAACAATCTCCTTGACCTTGGCGAGAGCCTTCTCAAGAGCAGGTGCCGAGATATCGCACATCAGGACCGATGCACCCTCGCGAGCAAAGAGGATAGAGGTCTCGAGACCAATGCCACTGTCCAAGTGTCAGTTGAAGCTCTCTTATGCGCATCACTTTGATAGTGATTGGTGAGTTTAATGGTGGCAAGATGGGCTCTTTCTTTGATTTGAACTGATACAGCAGACGGTCGAGAGAAAGACAAAGAGCACTTACCCAGCAGCACCAGTGATGACGGCGTTCTTGCCAGCGAGACGGCCTCTACCTTCGGAGCTCATGATTGCAGAAGTATATTATCAAAAGTTATGTGGATGGAAGCCTGAGGAGTAGCTGTGGTTTCTAGCTGACTTTAGCATTGACCCTGTGTGACCAAACGAACCAATGATTACCTTGTAGTAGTAGCACAAGCAGCAGACGAACAGAAGAGGCGATTGAAGTCGAATGTATCAAGAAGAAATCTGGAGTTGGACCTGTGTTTCATACACCTGCCAAGGGATGACTCGCTATCGTTGCGGTCAGTGACTCCGCCGGCCGGGCCGAAATCGGGTTGTGTTTACGTGATAAGGGAGGTAGGTGCTAAAGTTTGTCACAGTCGCTCTTTCCTCAGCGTCAAGTTTCGAAATATCACCATTCAGAAGATACGAAATGCATAGACTTGACAAGGCATCGTGGACTGTGATACTCTCTATGGTCATCTCTTGCATACAGAGAATATTCTGCATACTTGTGAACTTGACGAAGCTTGGCCCAAGAGAACATACAGGTGATGTTTCTGTGGGGCTGATAATGCTGGATGGTATGATGTAACCAGACTCTGGATAGATGAATGCTGCATCGACTATAAAACAGTGCCAGAAGCTTTATTCAGACGTCGAGTGGTCACATGTGATGCAGCAAGCGATGCTCAAACATGCAGCCTGCCTTGTGGGTGTGTTTTTGTGGGAGACACAAAGCCATGCTCTGACACATGAAATCCCCGGTTTGTCAAGCAAGGCTTTCGTCATAATCACACGGTTGGCTTTGCACGTCGTTGGTCCACGTCGCACGACCTAGCTACCTACACTCTTGTAAAAACATGACAAGATAGCTGTGACCTCTGGGAACTTGACTTTCTTCTCTTAGGACTACACAGGTCGCGACCATGTCTTTTGTCGTCGAGTAAGATCATATCACCCCGTCGTTCGTCTCTAGCCAGTAGAGTCTCGCGAATACCAAGACGGGTACAAGAAACTGACGACGAGACACCTATAGCCAGGTGCGGCGAGTAGACTCGCAGATAGACCGTCTACAGCTTAATGCGCCACCACCAGTCGGTCCCATCAACATCGCCGGCGACGACCAACACTTTCCCTCAGATCGAGCCGAGCACCTGCAATCACTGGTCAAATCATTATCCATAAACCCCTCCTCGCGTAATCCTCTACTCTCTGCCTCTCAGATCCACCACTACCTCACTCGCGCCCAGATCTCGCTACCCAACGAAGGAGAGGATCTATCAGCACAAAAGCGTGATGGTGAATACGAGCAAGAGTTGGCGTGGCTGCTGGTCGCAAAGGCAACCGTTCAGGTCTATGGCTTGATACTGTCGCGTCTGTTAGATGAGACTGTCAACCTTGCAGACGACGTCTGGTATTGGGATCAGGTGCTGGCCAGCCAACAAGCGACCGCGCTGTACAGCATACAAACCGCTCCTTTGCGTCTTGCCGAGTGGAGCAGCTACGTCTGGGCCGATGTCCGCAGGAGAAGTGCAGATTTTACCATTCGTGGTGCTGGCGCCGAGGCTCAGCAGAGTTTGACTGCTCGATGGTCCGAGTTCTATGGACTGGTCAAGGAGGTGGTTAGGGAGAAGAGTGTCAAGGAGATGCGAAAACGCGTCGTGAGCCCTGTCGCTAGAGTTCGTGGCTCTGTCCGCCAGAAGCAGAATGAACTCAAACGATGCAGGTTGCGTGGAGCCAACGCGTTGGGTGTATTGCTGGGAGAGGGCTTGATGAACGAAAACATGCATGGCGAGGGTTTTGCGACGCCGAGTGGTACCCAGGGCCGCGACAAGTGGAAAGCCAGCGTGGCACGAAATGTTGCTCTCATGGACGCGGTGCTTGCCAAGGTCAACGAGGAAGAACTCGCGGTTGATAAGTTCGACGCAGCCATTGCAGCAGCCACCGACGACGATCCACTCTACGATGTTGAAGTCTACACTCAGGACAATGGGGAGACGTCTGGATCGGGAGCACACCCTGCGACCATCGCCGACAGACTGATCAAGATGCTAAATGCCAGGGTTCCCGAATACACACAGCAGTCGAAGGTAATGGTAAAGAAACACGGCAAGCCATCACGTATCGTCCGATACTGGCTTCCTATCACTGTAGGAATCCTCTCGTCGAGCACCATCCTCCGCTACCTTGTCAATCGGAAAGCCGAGATTCTTACCTGGATTCAAGAGTTTGGCCACACGATTCGCGACTTTTGGATCAACTGGTGCGTGGAGCCAACTCGCAAGGTCATCCAGACGATTCGCCACGACAAAGACAGCGAGGTGTCGATCATGTCGAAAAGATCTCTAGAGGGTGACAGGTCCAGCTTGGAACGCATGGTTGTGGACTTTGCCGTGGACAACCCAGGCAATGCGACAGACACTGGCGCCCCACTTACCGACGCTGAGATTGCAAGCATCAGAGCCAAGGTCCGCGAGGGTGACTTGACACCAGTGCTCAAAGCATACGAGAAGGATCTGTCCAGTCCGTTCATGGGCACAATCCGCGGAAACCTGATCCGCGCATTGTTGATCCAAGTACAAAAGACCAAGGTCGATGTTGAAGTGGCCATGGGCGGTATTGACGCATTGCTCAAGAGTCAAGAACTGGTGTTTGGATTCGTGGGTCTCACTCCGGGCATTCTCGTGACAATTGGTATTTCACGCTGGCTGTCATCTACACTGAATTCACGACGAGGAGCAGACGCAAGCCGCAAGCAGGGACACATGATGCGACAGTTGCGCAACATTGACCGAGTGCTCACCAACTCGACGGCGACGGAGTTTGGAGAGCTGTACTACAAGGATCACGGACTGTTGCTGTGCGAGGTGCATGTGTTGCGCGAGGCGGCGCATAGAGTGATGCCTGCACAGATATTCAGGGACTTTGTCGAGGACGTGGAGGAGTTGGTCGATGTTCGCACTGGAGTCAAGAAGCAGAGGAAGGTGGTTAACAGGATCCGGTGGGCGTACAAGCGATACTTTTAGATAGGCAGTCGAGAATCGAGATGGCTGAGAGTTGGTACAGCAGAGGCTGGTCAATATATGGACGTTTGCAACAGTTTTGGGCTGAATGGAGAAGTCGGGGTCGTGTTTCGGGACACTTGGCAGGCGCAGGCTGGCGCTCCAAGGCGGGACACTCCAGTTTCCGGTGACTTTTGGCATCTGCTGCCTTGACATCACTCTGTTGTCTGTCTGTCCTGTCCATACCCTGTCTCTTACACCTGCGAACAAACGAAAGCCGCCGACGTCGTCTCCTCGTCTTTGTTGTCTGCCACTCTTGATCCTGCGACCCCCCGCCCTGCAACCAACCCACGCCAAACACACACCGCCTTGCAATCTAAACTGCTCATCACCCACGACCGTCCTGCACGCTCGCTGCCTGCCGATATACGACTGTCGCACTTGCACCTCTCACTGCCAGCCGCTGCCGCTCTCTCCCACATTCTGCCGTCGCCATGGCAGGCCAAAACCGCAACTATGACTTTCTCGTACGACCCCACCTCTGCCCCGGCCGTCTTTCTCTCTAACACATGCACCACAGATCAAGCTTCTTCTGATCGGCGACTCGGGTGTTGGCAAGTCATGCTGTCTGTTGCGATTCAGCGAGGACAGCTTCACCCCGTCATTCATCACCACCATCGGCATCGACTTCAAGATCCGCACCATCGAGCTCGACAACAAGCGCGTCAAGCTGCAAATCTGGGACACGGCTGGCCAGGAACGCTTCCGCACCATTACCACCGCCTACTACCGCGGCGCCATGGGCATTCTGCTCGTCTACGACGTGACGGACGAGAAGAGCTTCAACAGTGCGTTGCCATCTACACTACCCCTCTTCCTCTTGTCCCTCATACTAACCATCCTCGCCAACAGACATCCGCACCTGGTTCTCAAACGTCGAACAACACGCCTCCGAAGGCGTCAACAAAATCCTCATCGGCAACAAGTGCGACTGGGAAGAAAAGCGCGCCGTCAGCACAGCCCAAGGCCAAGCCCTGGCCGACGAGCTCGGCATTCCCTTCATCGAAGTCTCCGCAAAGTCAAACATCAATGTAGAAAAGGCCTTCTTCTCGCTCGCCTCGGATATCAAGAAACGCATCATTGATAGCAGCGGCGGTGGTGCTCAAGGAGGTGCCCAGCAGGGTGCTAGTCAGGTCGATGTCGGTCAAGGAGGTGGTGTTGCGGGTGCCATGGGGAAGAATTGCTGTTAAAGAGGCGGGCGTCTGCTGCGGCCATCTGCTGCGGCCATCTCTCCCTGATGCATGCATGCCGCTCGACTGGTGTTGTTCTCCGACTGCTCTCGCATGGATTTCTCTATCTGCTTTCTCCGCTGTTTTTCTCTTGCAGGGAAGGCGTAAACAAGGCGTTACTCTCAACAAAGACCTACTATAGGGTGGGCATGTGTTTTGTTTCTTTTCTGCTCGTCTTTTCTTTGGCTTGTTTTTCCTGCCCCCCATATCCTCATATCATACCAGGCAAAATCGTCTACAGAATTCCTTTTAACGTGGCTGAGCAAGCCTTGACTTACCTTAATTTTCTATTAAACAGTGTCGTGTACTTGTCACTCACAATCTAGTGTATGGACAAGAGGGGTTCTCGTGGTCTCTGCTCCAAAGATCTATACAGCGATCTACTTGGATCATGCATCGTCAAGTTCGGTAGCCGGCTGGACGTTCTTGAGCAACAGAATCATCGTCTTCTGAGACATCCGGATCTTTTGGACGACATCCAGTCTTTGCTTTGGTGTATCTTACACATGGACTGCTTCCCTGAGACATCGTCAACATTCGCCAGGCGAGCATTCACGACATCAAAGGACACGATTTTGAAGCCATGACCAGATGCAGAAAGTCTGTCAGATTCAGTTCCCTGCACGGATCTATTCCAAATTTCATCTAGGACGTACGCTCTGACATTGCTATCTCTTTTGGTCGTCCGCTTTCTTCGTGTTCCAGAAACACCCAAAGTTGTCTAGAAGTGCGATATTCGTCTTTCTCTTCGCTCTTTCCTTTGTTGTCATCAAACAACACATCCATAAATACCCTCTAACTCCTGTTCTCTCGTTTTACTTCTTCGGACTAATTGCACACATCACAGTCTCCTCAGATGTTCCAGCTTTGACACCAAAGATGTCCAAACCTGAACCAGTCGACAATTCTACACCCACCAAAGACAACAAGCAACTACGTCTGGATCTCCAAGAGCAAATCCAGCGTGCTGTCGCCCTGACTACACAGCTGTGTCACGCGGCCAGTAAGGATCACTTAGGCTCGACTGAGTGGACTGCCAACCAAGTTGCTGCCAACGAGCTTTTGCGTACTTTCGAGCATATGCAGGAGAACATCGCCAAGTAAGTCTGCTAGGCCTGCGATCTGCTCACCTGAGTTCTAATTTCATCTCCAGCACTGCCGCATCTATTGAAGGTCTCATCGCTACTCAGATCAAG
The DNA here is from genome assembly GCA_023848605.1 of Aureobasidium sp. EXF-10728. NCBI lineage: Eukaryota > Fungi > Ascomycota > Dothideomycetes > Dothideales > Saccotheciaceae > Aureobasidium > Aureobasidium sp. EXF-10728. The sequence goes on along the minus strand of SWBG01000024.1, from coordinate 31,466 downwards.
ATCGAAGTCAAGTCGAAGATGAAAGCCCTACAGAGCAGAGTTGGTATCGAGTACAATCATTTACGCTCTCAGAGAGAACCGAAGCCTTTGAGCAAAGAGATTGAGAGCTACCTCAATCCTCGCGAGCCTGAGTCTGAGAAACGCATTGCTAAGATTGCTCGCGAGAAGTTGGAAAGTGGTGTATCTGCAGACCTCACCACTAGAGTCTCAGAGGCAGTCGAGTCAGCCATTTTCCAGGAGTTCCACAAAGGTATCGACAATCAAATCCGTGGTTACTGGACTTGAGAAGAGTTTGGTGGATTGATGGAAGGAGAGACGCAACGAAGTTCGTCGAGGCAAGCAAGACAAGAAACGGCAATCACGTTCTCGATCTTCAGGAGTCCACAAGGCAGGAAAGAGCAACATAGCACAGATTAGACTTGCAATCACAATGGTGAGAACCATAACGACGGACGATTTTGCTTTCTTGGTAGTCAGATTATTCCTTTTGGACACGTCCACACGCGAAAGTCTACTGTGAATTCTGATAGCTCACATACCACTACTCTCAGTCGCAGGAGTGAGGCCAGAGGCTACTGCCCTTTGATGTTTTGGTCTCAAACTATCTCCTTATCAAATTCTCATTCGTCTAAATCGCGTCTTTGCAAACATGGACATCGTCTGATGGGGGTCACAATGAGCTAGATTGCGGTCATGCGACACCCTTCAATGAGCAGGGTATCTCTACGCTGTTTCGGTCACCAGGCAGCATGATGACCCGTCTCCGCTTTGTTTCTTGCTTGCTGAGTTGTTTGAGTGAGTTTACCACGATCGCCAAGGAAGCATCGATACCCTCTTTTGCTCCAGATGTATATAAACTCTGGTATTGTATTCAAACATTCTATCATCACTCCAATATACACACTTCCCCAGCAACCTCGACAATGCAAACCATCAACTGGCTCCTCCTCGCCGCAACCGCAGCTCTAACAACTGCAGCACCATCCTCCCCACCCGAAGAAAAAATCACAATCGGCCACTTTCCCGCTTGCGAGGCAAGTAATACCCACCAAACCCCTTCAAAACCGTAATGAGGTTAACAGATATCCAAACAGCAAACCTGCATGCGTGAAAGCAGCTGGATCTACCCAATCGAACACCACACCTTCGAGACTCTCTGCGTGGGCGAACAGCGCAAATGGAACTTTAACGTCTGGGTGTTGGAATATCTCGAGCCGTGTCTGTTAGAGACTTGTGGGTGGGAGAGGGATAGTGTGGGCATCATAGGTAAGGAGATTGGGCGTCTGACTTGGATGCTTTTTTTTTTTTTGAGAAGATTCCTTTGCTGACGTTTTGGACAAAGGGCTCTGGGATTGGTATGACAAGACTTGTGGACCTAATCCTGGGGGCCCTTGGAGGTGAGGTCGGTGTACTTGGATGCGCCTTGGTTTCTCTTATCTGCGCTTGAATGCAAATTCACTTCAAGATGTGTGGATGGGTTTTGGGGTCTAGAGAATCGCAATCAGTCAAATCGTGTCGAAAACAATCGTCGTATTGATTTATGAAGTCGCTTTTCCTGGCAATCGTTTGCCTTGCATGCAGGCATGAACTCTGGTGGGTCAACGTGACAGACGTGAGAAAGTGATGGTAGTAGGATGTGTCGCGAGACTCGGTTCATTCACGGGCGAGACGAAGGAAGCAGCAGACGAGACATTAGTAGCGTAAATTCTTGTAGCTGCATAAACTGCTATATGGAAAACTTGGGCCAGAATCGTACAATCATACAGACATCTATGCAGTCGAATTACCCTTGTGGGATATCAAAAGGGTACCAAAGACATTCGAGTTTGGCACAGCCTTGCCAACTTTGCTCTTGAGGTAACAAGACGAGCCAGAGAGCGAAGCATCGATACAGCCGGGCGTCTGCTCGCAAGCAGCAACACAGCTCTTGATACCGCCATTCACGTAGACCAACTTGAGGTCACCGCCCTGGTGGTCAACACCACACTCGACAAAGTACTGAGAGCCAGAGGTAGAGTTGTAGATTGTGTTGTTCCAGCTAGGGCAGGAGACGGTGGTGGTGAGCTGGGCGTGAAGACCAACGGGTTGAGAGATGAGACGAGCGCCCACGGCACCAGGTTTGGAGACTGCGGTTCCAACGGCGCCCTTGAGGTAGCAGGTAGTACCAGAGAGCTGGACATCGATACAGCCAGCAGTGCCTTCACAGGCCATGATGCAGTTGTTCAGTCTGTCGGTGCCGTTGACGTAGACCTGCGAGAAGACACCACCAGCGTGGTCCGTTCCGCACTCGATCTTGTAGGTGCTTCCAGTTGAGGGAGTGTATTCCAAGGTGTTCCAAGATGGGCATGATGGAGTTGCGGTCTTGTTGTAAGCACTGAGGCCCAGGGTGTCAAGCAACACACCAAAGTTTGGCAGACCCAAACCTGTAACTGCGTCCCAGCCGACTGTTGCGTTCCAGGTAGCCCAAGGAATGATCGAGGCACCAGGAATCTTAGCGCCAGTCTGAGCGTTAACACCATTGCAACCGGTGGAGGCACCCTTGGTGACATCCAGGAAGCCAGACTTCAAGGAGTAGAACAGGGGGTTGACGAAACCGAGAGCAGGCTGACCGGCTTTGAAACGAGCATCATTGAGCATACCAATCATGGCAGCCCACGCGGGAGCTGCAGCAGAGGTTCCAGAGTAGAGAGCAAGGACACCCTATGAGTGTGTTGGCGGAAAAAAAAAAAGGAGGGGGGGGGGGGGGGGGGTATAGCCGGTGGAGAAGATGGAACTTACGTTGGCGAAAACAGGCCAGTAGGGGTTCGAACTATGAGCTGAGAAATCAGGGAACCCACGTCCGCTGAAATTGGTGTAGGGAGTGTAGTATTCTTGGACACTTTTGCTGACATACGAGCCGAGGTAGGTCTCGATCGCAGCTTCCTGGTACCACGCACGAGGGAAGTAGTTGCTGAACCCACCAGTCGATCCATCCCAAGCAATTTCTGGATCAAGGCCAGAAGTTCCGCCGATTGCTGCCACGTACGGGCAGGTACCTGGGAAGGCGGGGGTGAATTGAGGAGTCTTCTTGCCATCGTTGGACTGACAGGGGGCTCCCACTCCTGTGTCTCCTGAGGATTCAAGGATAGTGATGCCACGCAGACCCATCATACCAATCTGATTGCAGACATATGTGGCATAATCAATGGGGACGGTCTGTTCATCATCTCCATACGAGTTGGAGATGACCTGAGGAAGGGCCTCGTTAGGCTGAGACAGGAGGTATGCGTAGTAGTCCAAGTAGGGCTCGTTGGAGTTGTCAGCCTCAGTAGGCTCATCCAAGTTGGGGATAAATGGGGGCGAGCCTCCTGTGATGAACTCGGTTACTGGAAGAGGGTGAGCCAAGCCAAAGATGTTCTGCGCATCGAGGTTGGCCTCGCCAATACTGGTGTATTCAGGCTCCTGGTGGTTGACGCCACCGTTGATGAGGGTGACGTTGAAGCTTTGCTTAGGAATACCGTACTTTTGTTCGTAGAGGAAGAGATCGGCTTCGATGGCCGATTCGTTCAGGAAACTGCCAAAGCCGATGCGGCTGCCACTGGAAGCATCAGGAACATACGTGATGTTCAGAACTTGCTTCCAGCAATCGGGTCCCAAATAAGCAGTTCCACGAGCTGAGTGGGAGACACAAGTAGTAACACGCTTGGGCAGGTCTGATTGTGGCTCTGACACTGGTGCACGTCTCTCGATACCAACGTTCTCTGGAAGTCTGAGAGCACTCTGTGCATCGGTACGTCCGAAGAAAGTAGTTGGCGAGACAAAGTCAACATGATTCGAGATCTCATCAGGAACACTGTATTGGAGGGTTCTCAATTTCTCAACACCCGTGGAGTCGTCCTTGAAGGTTGTGAAGTTTGCTCCGAAGACCTTGTTGGCGTCACCGATGGTTGTCTTGATAGTGACATGCAGACCACGATCGAGGCTGTTCTCGAGCCCAGACGACTTGGCCCAAGAAGTCACGGCATCAACAGAGCCGGTAGATGGTGCGAAGAGAGCGTTGACCTGATCGGCGGTGTAGTATTTTCCATAGTTGGGGCTTGATGGGTCAGAAACTGATCTCAGGAGACCCTCGAGCTGGTCGATGTTCTGTTGCTTGACTGCAAGCTTCAGAGTGATTGATTGGGAGGCATCAGGTGTACCTGAGACAGACCATCCTGCTGGAACTCCTGGAAGTTGGTCACGGAGGGAAGCTGCCAGGACAGTTGGCACGGTCAAAGCCGCAATGGAAAGCAGAGAAGCTGACAACATGTTGATCAGCACAAAGCACACGCGACTGGATGGAGAGACTAGAAACAATCGAAGGGATCTGCCTGTTTATACACGTCTATGCCCCTCACGGGTAGCTGCGGGCTCCTGTGCTGTACGAACGCCGCTTCACGAAATAGTGGAGTACATTTGGGAAATTGCAGAACACGATAGTCGCAGATCGCGTCCAGTCTACTGCAAGAACTTGGATAGTGATCACGGTGGAATGTGCTAAGAAGAGGGGTGGTGGCACGGCAAATGCTTAGACTCTATGCTTAGGCCTCTAATCACCATGCAAAGTGGTGGAGCACAAGTTCAAGGCGTTCGTCCAGGGGCTTCTAGAGGAAGATCAGCACATGTTTACCATCTTTCACCTGCCTTATTCAGACGTAAAGTCGCGCCGGAAGAGCTTTACGGCCGCACATTCGTATACAAGCTCGTAGCCACAACTTCGGTTAGATAGACCTAGAGTAGCAGCTAAGAGATGGAGGGTTGAAGCATATAATCTGGAAGAAGAGGCACGCGGGCGCGCGACATATCTCGTAATAAGAGCGATGGCGAAAGAGGAAGGTAGAGGGCGGAGGTCGGCTTGAAGGTTCGAATACGAAGCACGGCGGGCGGCATCGGCCAAGCGTCGTCAAGCAGCCGTCAAAGAAGCTTGGTGCTTTGACAAGTTTCCATCTCTAATCCCTCTGTTGTAGATAGTATGATTGTCTTTGTCGCCGACTGTGAGCAAAAGATATGGATAGAGAGTGCGTCGCACGTTGATCAGAGCTTAGTGTGCAATAGCCGTGTTCCTCTCAGCATCTAGCCCCAGCATGCAAGACAACATGAATAGGAACAAGATCAAGCAACGGCATCTTATCTCTGGAATAGTGGCGTACATCATGAGATAGTGGTAAATGTGTAGATTGATCGTCAAGACAGCCTGATCTGCTTGTATGCAGGTACCACTCATCGCTGCATACTCTGAAATGCTGCTATGCTAATCTGTACTGTAGCCACCAGCCTTGTATGCACATGCGAATGCGATCTTCTCCACCAGTGTCCTCAGAGATTGAGTCAAAAGCGAATGAGTCGAGCTTATCCCCCAAGCGTGCCCTTGCTACGCTGAAAACACGGATATCATAAAGGGCGCCTGGAAACCTGGTCTATGCAGGAAAAGAATGAAAGGAAATCGTAAAGTTCATGATTGGATCACTCGCCCAGTTCGGCCATTTCTCTTTCTTTGGCCAAAAGCGCTTCCCTCATCATTGCCATTTCTTGTTCCAATCGGGCTCTCTTCTCTTGTCGCGACGGTTGATCGGACTGCAACAAGTCTCCGGCGCCCATGACGGCTAGCGGGGCTTTGTAGTCTTGAACTGATGTGATAGATCCGGGAGCGGGAGTTGCTGAAGAGAGAGAAGGGTCTATGTTTTCGGCTTCGCTTCGTTGACTACGATCGCTTTGAGGGTATGCTGGGGAGGGAGGCTGTCGCGCTTGGTCTGAAGCATTGCTAATCGAAAAGGAGCGTTTGCGCGAAGCTGTTGAAGGCTGTAGGTGTTCAGGCTGTTCGGCCGATGTCGGGCGCGACGGCTTGCCGAAATTTGTAAAGTCGACAGCAATGGGCGCGCGGGGAAGGCGAGTGGGCTCGAAGGAAGCAGGTGGAGGAAGGTGGTGAGGGTGCGAATGTTCGGGGTGCTGGTGTTGCGGCTGTTGCTGCTGAGGGTAGAAGGGAGGTACGGATCGCTGCGGCGCGGGCTCGGGAGGGGGTGAAATGGGTTGGGTGTTGTTGACGGAGAAGGGCGCAAGGTGCTGGTCGCTGGTAGCGGGCATGACTCTGCGGCGACGCTTGATTTCCGACTTCTTCATGCCTGAAGGACGATGCACGCCGTGGAGCTTGTAGTAGAGACCTGAAAGATTGAATCAGAACTGATCGAGATTAGATAAGGACTCGTCGCAAACATACCGCAAGCATTGCAGATTGTGTGTCCGTTGTCGTCGCGTCTCCACAATGGCGTAATTGTCGTACCACAATTCTGACAGGCCACCGTGACATTGGCCGCCGGCGCTTGGCTTGGCCCCGGGCTGTTTTGCGCGTGCGGGTACGGGCTCTGACTGGCGCCATGTTGACCCGGTGCCCGACTGTCGTTTGCTTGTTGCAGGGCAATCTGCGCCGTCTTGCTGACTCGATTGTTGTATGCCGGACACCCGTTGCATCCATCGTGCCCTCCAGTGCCGTTGCAGCGACCTCCGCCAGGACATGTACCGTTCGATGTCGTGTCAGTGACATATGTTGCTCCTCCAAGCTGCTTTGCTGATGCTGAGGGCGATGAACTCTTTCTGTTGCCCGAGGCTGTCGTCTGCTGCTCTTGTTGCTGTGCTTGTCCTGCGGGTGGTGCTTGGGCTCCACGTTTAAGGTTGACAGGGCGCATCTGGTTGCGGGCCTTCAGGTATAGTCCGCAGGCGTTGCATATCGTGTCGCCAGCTGGAGAGCGTCGCCATAGTGGTGTCCTCGTTGTACCGCAATTGCTGGAACTCGGTCAGCATATGAAGGTCGGATGATGTAGGGATACTGAATACCTGCACACTTGGCCTGCTCCGCCCATGCCTGTGTTGAAGGGCTTCCTCTGTTTAACCCATGTGAGTTCGTGTATGGATGGTAATTGTAGGTTTTGCTGTTGCTGGTTGTGCGAGTGTTGTGGAGTGAGCTGTTGTTGTTGCGCCGAGAGACTCGTCTCGCTACCGCCATCGTCGGATAAGCGCTCGACATCTCCGCCACTTCTGCTGCCGCCGTCTGCTGTTGATGGAGTGGTGCGTCGATCGGCTATCGGAGGACCATGTTGGATGCCTTGTGAGTGTTCGATCAAGCGTTCGGCGAGTTCTAGTTCTTCCTTGGAGCGTTCGTTGGACAGATGCGGAGCGGCAACAGGGGAAGGCGCAAGTGTTGACGCTGGGTTGGACATGGTAAGGATAGACTCGAAGATTGTTCTCGTCGTCGGCAGAGTGCGCAACACGGCCTCGTTCAAGGCGAGTGTTGTGAGCGAAAGGGTCACGCCAAGGCGAAGGTACGTAGGACGCGCGCAACTTGCTGCAGCCTGGCTAGGTATCTATCGTCGTCCGACAAGCTGGGGGAATATGCTCTTTCTTGGCGATCGTGGTAATCAGCACCAGGCGTACAGGTCGGCGGAATCTTCAACAACTCGTATCTCGAGATGAGTGAAGACCGTCGAGTGATGTCTTCGGGAAGTGTATGACCGCGCGTGTCCGGTTTGCCTGCGAGGCAGGGAGCAACAGGAAAGCGAAACTACGAGATCACGGTTGATGACTATGACTTTGCTCTGATTGGCTTATTCTACTTGCGGAGCTTTGGTCGTGTAATACTGATCTGGAAGGCTTCCGATTGGCTTGTTGGCCCCACTTGGTTGCTTTACTTTAGGCAATGGAACCTTCTGCGCGCTTTCGCTTAACTTGGCATTTGCAGGTGACATCTCTGCTCATCTTCTCTGGACTCTCGTGGTCAAGTTTAGCTCTCGTGCCGACACCGAAATGTGCCCGTAGGCCGTGGCCATCGGCCATAACGCGCTATGCACCCACTTCGGCCGTCTACTTACGTACAGCCACCAGGCCATGTCGAATGCAATCTTCGGGCCAGTCTGCTTTTCATGGGGTCCAGGGTCTGTTATCCCCGGCCATACAAGTAGCTTCTGCAAGAAAATCAGCCACGGCACATTCTCCCGGATTAAGGAGAGAGAAAGAGTTTGTTATTTCGTCCCGTGTGGGCACTGGTTGTGTCGTCTTATCAACTCGACGCGTGGTCGTCTATTGCGCGACAAATGTACCCTTTGGTGGGATCGTGACCTTGCCTCTAGCTTCCTTGATCCGCCATTGAATCGCCTGCAGGAGATGATAGAGAACTTGCAATGTCGGCATTGGTACACCTAGAGCAGTGCCAACTCTGAGAGGCTCTCCGACAATGTTCTCAAATTCGGTAAAGTTGCCCTAGTCTCAGTCAGCTATTGCTCAAGAATTCTGCAAAGACAAGCCCACCTTTCTGATATCTCCCAACATGCTGGGGGGGAGATACATGGTCAAACTAGCACCTGGTTAGCACAGGCGGAGAAGGCAACGCGCTGGTTTCGATTTCATAACCAGTCGTCAGTCTCGAGTACTTACGGGTCAATGTTGATCATAAAGTCGCAGACATCCGGAGGAAGATTCACACCGATTGCTTTCGCTGCGGCTCTGATCTCTTCCATGGCAGGTTTGACCAGTCCATCGATTGCACCATCTGCTAGTCTGATACGGCCAGTGTCCAGCCCAGTAAGAGCACAGATCGAGTTTAAGCAAGCATTGTAAACCAACTTTCGCCATCTTGCAAAGTTGACATCCAATTGCAGCTCGCAGTCGGTCTTTCCACCAGCAGAGTAGATGCGGACAAAGTCTCTTGCTGCAGCTTCCTCGTCCTCCGCGGATAGGTTGGTATTACGGAATGGTCCAATCAGTACTCGGTCATTGTCGTCGTGCTCGATTACGCCGGGTTCGGTCTCGTGAGATCCGATCATACTCACGCCTGACAGTACAATGTTGTTGGGAAATGCCTCGAAGATCGGCTTCTCGATATTGAGCCCATTTTGGATAAGAACGATCACCGTACGCCCAGGCTGGACAGCAGGAGCAATGAGTTCGGTCAGAGCAGGTGGACAATCCGGTTGGTTCTTTGTTGTGCAGACAATGTAGTCGAACTGCTTCTCCGAAGCCTTAGGGACGTGATTCACCACTGGAGACTTTAGTATTCCATTGACCTTGGTCGGGGAATATTGAGACTAACCCTCGGTCGGCCGCCATCCTTTCAATGTGCCATGATCACAAGATGCAATTTCGAAGCCTCTCTCCTTGACAGCCTTGTAGTTTGAACGCAAGACGGCCGTCACTTCTGCGTGACCACCGACCTCGAGGTTTAGTGCTGCAATCGTGCCGACTCCGCCGCTACCAAAAAGAAGGACCTTGGATTTGTCGGTGTGCATTTTGAATTATGAAGTACAGTTGTAGGATAGTCTTGCAATCGAAGGCAAATCGAATGTCTGAGGACAACTATCTATATCAAGCTTGAGTAACGTCGATGGGAAGGTGAAGTTACATATCCCTATCACGGCCAACATGATGCCCCGAAACGAGCAAGTGTTGGCCGAGGAGAGACAAGGATGGAGCTCGGGCAACCGAAAGAAGCCTTTCGCCGACAAGGAGAACAGGGAGAATTTGAACACGCCGATCTGTCCGAAGACGCCGATTTTACGAGGAGAAAAGCATGCTCCAGCCTTGGCCTCTTGCGCAAAGCAGACAGAGGACGCAAAGCTAGATTTATAGAACGTTCTGCGCACGAAATCTGCTGGCATTTGCTTGATAGCAAATTCCATGTGTTCTCCGATCATATTCCTGGCCGTCGGTTTTCGACTTCCAATTTGCCGTCGAGAGTGTTTCCCCCCGATGCACCACACCTTTACTCCGAGTAGCAGTCCACCGGTATGAGCAAAACGACAGGCCTTCGGCCTTCGTGGCCTCGCAGATTTTCCTATCTGGTGACTCGGTCTTGCCTTCTCTTTTTTTCTGTAATCTTCACAGCAGATCATCAAAAAGCAATGAGTCCGCGATCAAACGCGTGTTCTACCTGCCGTTCGCGCAAGGTCAAGTGTGACAGAAGCCTACCAAAATGCTCGGCCTGCAGGCGACTAAATCTGGACTGTGTTCAACAAGGCGCCGTCCAAGGACTGATATGGCTTGACCCCGGGGTGCCTAATAAGACGACTTCACGGAAATGCAGTACAGAGTCGCCGGAAAGAGAAATGGGTCTTCGTAGGAAACCGCTGTTCTCGGGTAAGTCTCCACGGAACTAAGCTTGTATCCTAGAACTAACCACGCTCTAGATCGCGAGCGCATTGCAGAATGCTCCAGGATAACAAAACAGATTCCAGAGCACCAAGTAGAGGGCCTTCTCCTGCAACTTGACACTCAGGCCGAAACCTTGGATTACGATACACCGCTTAGCCATGGACCTTTTGGAGTCTTCTCTCTGCACAAGCCGCAATCACCATCACTCTCGCCTTCATCTCCTCCTGTACCTGAACCTGAAGCTCTGCCGATCATCAACTCGCTACCGGAGGATGACTGGTACGGCATTGACTTTATGAACATCGAGCAACCTACGCATGAGTTCCAACCTGTTATGGCGAAAAGTCCTCTCCCTCCGTCTTGGGCTACTCAGTCACCCATGCTCAACTTTGGTGATGGAATGGATGAAGCCTTCAACATGAACTTCGGAGGCATCGAAAACCCTTCCGCTATCACAGATTTGAACAGATTCTTCCCTCTCAGCCCTCTCAGTCCACGCCTGCCCACACCTGTTACATTGAGCTTTTCCCAGGACGTTGCAGGAATGGCACCTGGAGTTATGCGCACCTTACTGGATCACTACCAAAATTCGATGATGTCCTGCTTTACACCATTGCATCATGAGAAGCCTCCATGGAAAATCCTTCATCTGCCTTGTGCTATCTCTGCATATGGAGAATTGAGTCTTCTTGGAGATTCGAACAACGCCAAGATGACATTGCTTTTTGCAGTTCTGGCTATGAGCGCTTTCAACCTAAAGCACCTGCAGACCGATCCTATGGAAGCGGACAATTGGCAGTCTATGGCGGAATCGTATCGCGAAAAGGCAAAGGCACGACTAAAGCTTTGCCTTCGTGAGCAGAGCGAGGAGAAGAAAAAGTCAAAGTACAAGGAGGTCTTGATGGCGCTGACCAGCATGGTCACAGTCTGCGTGGTAAGCGGCCAGATGCAAGAGGCAAGATGCTACCTCCTGGATGCCGAGCGATTCATTTACATGCAGAGCTTGAAGAAGCCCAAGCAATCACGAAAAGTCAACATGCTGCACAGTATCTATCTCTATCTACGGATCATTGAGGAGAGCACTTTCACCCCCGTCGAGGATGCCCAACCTTACCTAGCCAACCACTCATACGCCCTAACGAGCGAGAAGCCAAGCGCGATCTGTCGCTATCCTTCGCTGTGGACTGATCGCGTGAAGATGGGCTCGGATATGGACTTTCAGGACATGGCAGATCTGGAGACACGACTGGTGAAGTTTCCGGCCGACCAAGACGAGCCAACCATGTTCGAGCAAATCTACGGCATTCCCGAATCACTCTTCCGCCTCATCTCACACGCTACACACTTGGCCGATGAGGTTCGTCGAAGCCGCTCCACCTCCCCCAGTGGCTTGTCCGAGGACCTTGCTCAGAGAGCCAAAATCATCGAAAACAAGATCTGCGAATGGAAGAACCCGTACAAACTACTGGCCAAGAGGCAAACCTTGATTGTGTATGGACCAGCAGAGCGATCTGACAAGATCGAGGTGCGAACCGACCTACTCTTCAACTTCCTCGAAGCCATGCACTACGCCCTGATCATCTATTTCTACCGCCGAGTTAGGGATACAAATGCAATCATGCTGCAGCACTTTGTCGGCAAAACAATCCACCACCTCTTGGAGCACGAAAAGAAGAAGAACATGTACGGCGACACATCTGCCTATGTCGCTTGGCCTGGTTTCATTGCAGCTTGCGAGGCGCTGGATCCCATGCATCGCGAGCAAATCTCGGCATTCATGTACAGAGCTGGCCAACAATCTGGTGTAGGCAGCTTGTTTGTGGCTGCTGATGTGGCTACAAAGGTGTGGGCTGCAAGAGACGATACCGGCTCTCTGGATGTGTCATGGAGCGACATCCTGGCCACCAGCAAGAACGGCTTGATCGTTACATGAGGAGTGCGGAATGTGTGAAGGAAATTAATGACTGATAATGTTTACGATATTACGAATCTTGTCAAAAGCTCAGATATATAATTATGAAGATTTCTACCTATATTTTACCAGACTTCGCTCCTACCAACAAACATGCATCATCCTAAATTTCCATATGCTTGAATCCAGCATATTGTAGCTGCGAAAATGCACGATGTTTTGTAGAAGACAGAGGCATCTGAGGAGATGACATCTTACGTTAAACACCAACACAGGCTGGTCGCCGTCGATGCTGGCAGTGATCAGGTATGTGAAGAGACCAATGACCAGGGTGCTCCAGGTGACACGGAGATATCGGTCTTGATGTGCGGGCTCTCGCGGACCATGACGCGTTGTATACCCCACCTCGAGCAGCTCTCGGTTTCTTGGTGTGGAGTTTGTCGAGCTAGATCATCGATTGGGTCAAGAACGATGCGTTTGCCCGTTGCACCTTCCTCTCTACGCTTCAATCTCATCTCAACCCGCTCCTTCTCTCAATCCACAAGACATCTCAACCTCAACAGATACCATTCCACAATGCAGTCTCACGCTTGCTGTACCGTCCCTCCTGTCATTAGCAAGGGCTATGACGCCAAGGGCTCTTACACAACCATTGATGGCATGAAGACATACGTTACAGGTCCTAGCGACGCAAAGAAGGCTCTCCTCGTCATCTACGATATCTTTGGGTTCAAGGACCAGACCATCCAAGGAGCTGATATCCTCGCAACCAGCGACAAGGAGAACCAGTACCAGGTCTTCATGCCCGACTTTTTCGAGGGCAAGCCCGTCGACATTAGCGATTACCCTCCTGACACTGTATGCTCTCATTGAATGTACTGTTGAACATCAGATGACTGACAACCATGACAGAAGGAGAAGGGCGAGCGTCTCGGAAAGTTCTTCGAGACTACCGGCGCACCACCCAAGACCGTCAGCCGCATCCCCAAGGTCATTGACGAGATCAAGAGCCAGAACAAGAACATTGCCTCATTCGGTATTGTCGGTTTCTGCTGGGGCGGCAAGATTGTGAACTTGTCTTCGCAGAAGGATACCGTGTTCAAGGCCGCTGCTGCATGCCACCCTGCCATGGTTGACCCCAACGATGCCGCTGGAATCAGCATTCCCATTGCCATGCTGCCCAGCAAGGACGAGGACAAGGACGCTGTCGAGAAGTGGGAGCAGGGCGTCAAGACCAAGCACCTTGTCAAGTGGTACAACGACCAGGTCCATGGATTCATGGCTGCTCGGTGAGTTGCTATCTGATTGTACCGTCAAAGGAGGGTATACTGACTGATTTTACAGTGCCGACCTCGAAGATGAGAACGTCAAGAAGAACTACATGGATGCTTACGGCGTCTTGCTCAACTTCTTCCACGAGCACATGTAAGTGCCTCTCTTTTACTGAAGCGAGAAGAATGCTCTGTGTTGGTAAGCAAAACACTGGTCATGTTGCAAGCTCAAGAGAGACTTTTGCTGATCGCTCATTCACAGGACTCCATCCAACGCACCCAAGCTCTGAAGCGCTGTCGACGAATACAGTAGTCGTAGTAAGATGAATTATGAACAATATGCCTCCCTCGTGTCATGAATGTCGTGAATTAGTTGTCTTGCGTCAAATGCCCTCGTCTTCGACCTCCTCCATCTCGACGTGCCTCAGCGCCTTCTCGGCTGCTTGTCCTCCACTCTCCCCTCGACTCATCATGTCAAACTCGGCCTCTTTCTCCATCTCATCGGCAATCTTGCGCGCATCACTGTACCCAGCCTTCTCAAGCTTGTCCGCTTCCTCGGGCTCAAGCAATCGGCCTCCCTGTCCCTTTTGTCTCGCAATGTTCTGCGCTACTGCAGCAGGCACGAATCGTTTCGACTCTTCCTTGAGGTTGCGCAACACAGGTGCAGAGCTGTACGTCGTCTGCGCGGGCACGGGAGCAGCAGCAGGTTTGTTCGGCAACTGGTGCGGCTGGGTTCTGCGTGGAATAGGTGGCGGCGTATCCCTCGGCATCGGAATCTTTCTCACGTCCTCGTCTGTCTCGTCCTCATCCTCATCCTGTCTCCTTCTCTTTCTGCCTTCATGCCCTTGACCTCCCTCTCTATCCTCTCTCCTCGGCTTGAACTCTGGCGCTTTCTCTCCCAACACATCCCTCGCCTTTTTCACCGCGCGCAAATCTTTTTCCAGCTGATCGAGGGTGGCTTTGTCTTTGGGCCGCAGTTGCTGGGTCGAGGCTAGAGACTTCAGGTCGTCAATTTGGCGTTGGAGGCGCTCGGGGTTGCGGCGGGCGAGCTTTTCGTTTCGCTGGGCTTGGACGGTCGCTTTTGATTTTTTGAGGGCTTGTTTTTTGTCTGCTTTGTGTTGGGCTGCGACGGGGTTGATGTTGCGTTCTTTGGGCATCTTGGTTTTCTTTGCTACGAGCTTGCGGTTCTGTGTTGGTTGATTGTGGATTGACGTGATGGCGGTGCTAGAAGATTTGTATAGAGGCGCAAAAGATAATTGGTTCTGAGTGTTCAATCGATGGATGATGGCAGATCTGAAATTCTGGCGCAGGCAGGAAGATGAATGGAGCTGTGTTTGTCTTGTTTGAAGCTTTCGTCACCAATTTCTCACCAGCTGCACAACTCTTGAGCCATCAAGGTACACCTACCTATGCATGTCATGAAAGCGTGCATTCTGTATCACGAATTCTTTTCTATCGAGCTATTGTTGGGTGAGCGCTCAAGCCATGACATGCTGCAATGACTACATGTATCACTCGACTATCGCAGCAACTTCCCTTCTGGCAAGCAGAAGACATGTCAATTGGATTTGTCACGACTGGGCAATCAACGGAAAGCGTATCCTTTTCAAGCCTGTGCTCCATAGAAGCCGCAGCTGATGGAGTGCTTGGTACTGCTCTTGATCGCTGCTATATATTGCCAAGGGAAGCATTCTGGTTTGCAAAGCAGCCGAGGCTTGCACTCTTTCTAGGTGTTTGCAAAGTGCTTCATTGCAACTGGAGAAGCCATGTCGTATGTGGCACCAAAGTGGTGGAAACAATGCTATCGACTTAGATGACACTCTCTGCAAGGTACTGTAGTTGACAAGTCTTTCAAGACCAAGAGCGGACAGAGGACCGAATACCCCAAAAGAGCACACTGCCATGCCATCATGCCATGATAGACATGTTGATAAGCTGTCAAGAGCCAGGGCAGGCCCCGCCTGTTGTCCCGCGGTGGTGGAGAAAGACGGCAAAGCTGTCCGAAACCAGAAGGTGTGTCCAGAGAGTCATGCGAACCCCGCTATGGCGTGCGGGCGTGCCAAGCGTCTTGCCCGAGGCGTGCGTCCGAAGCCTCTTGATTAAAACGCTCCGTCTCCCTCTGCCACCCGACACTTGCCCTTCTTTTTGGACCTCGCAGAAAGCAGAGCCAACCGAAAACAAACCCTCACTTCACCAGAAGAGACCACAAAAAGTGTACGTTTGATTTGAAAAACCCACAATCCGACAAAACTGCAAAGAGAGAGAGAGAGACAAAATCAAAACCACATCTTGCCTTGTTACTTTCACAAAGATCTGAGTTATCCATTGTCATGTTATGGTAATCAGAATCGGTGTCGACGACAACCACTACAACACTCCAAAGCAGCAGCCATGTGTGTGAAAGATACTCCATCTTCATGCTCTCGACAACAAAAAACCAAAGCGACACTTCCTGAGCGACAAAGACCCAAAGCCTAAATTATTAACCAAAGCAGTATTCTCCTGAGCGACCAATCAGATATTTCCAGAGCGACCTTACCGACACTTCCTAGCGACGTCTTCTTTAGCGACACTTCCTGGTATCGACACATGATCAACATTTTGTCCAAGCAGCATTGCAACAGGTCCCTGCAGTGTCGCCTGAGTAAATGAACTGATGCGATGTCATCTCGGCACGACCATCCGACCTTTTTCCATAGCGACATATCCACTGCGACATCCACACGACATCCTCGAGCACAAATCCACTGCGACACTTGTACGACACCCTTGAGCATCATCTTCGATGCCTATCCACACAGCACATCATCAGAGCAACATCGAACCAAGCACCATTGTTCAGCCAAAATACATCGCAACTCATCGACAATGCTTTTGAAGACCTTGTTATGCACTCTACAACGTTTTTTTGTACCTGAGAGGCAACATGCGAAAACCAGCAAACTCCACCAAGCACCCATCACTCTCGAACAACATCTGCCAATCAACATTCTGCGGCTGCGATCTTTCCAAGCGACAATTTTCCTAGGCGACCATCTTATGCAACTTTCGTCCAAGCAACATCAATCCATGCAACATTATCATCATCATTATCCAAGCAACACTACGAATGGTCAGCTCATGAGGAAACTCTGATCTTCTTGCAAGGGAACTTACCTTCCCAACCCCAATCTTTCATCACACCAATCCAATGCAACCTCCCACGCACTGTGAGCAGCGTCCCTGTCGCGCCGTTCACTGCGTCACGAGATCCTCGACAGGAGATGGACGCCGAGTCCATCTGATCCGGACTCGCTACAGTCATTCGCCGCAGTTTGTTCGCCCAAGCCATAGTGCCCTCGCTTGCACCTGCGATGCTGTTGAACGACGAACCACGTCTGTTCGACGCCGGTCTGTTGTTGCCTACGGATGAATGCAAGTCTGCAGCTGAAGCCAGGTTCCGCCTCACGGGCACGACTTTGTTAGGCAAGACTTTGTTCTTGTACTCGTCCCTTCTGCGCCAAACCTCTTCCATGACATCGACGCACTTATCAATGATGCCGATTCTCATGCGTTGTGACATGGCGGCCCAGCGGCTCTTGATCCATTGTCTGTCCTCTTCAACATCGGCTTCGCAGCCAGCCATGAAGAGAGGGTAGACGTGGATGATGACGCAGCGACTGGCGAGAGGGACTGTAGCCAGAAACACGAGCACTTTCTTAGCCATGTCCGCCGTTGTGAGGCGTTCAGGAATCTCAGGAAGTGCTTGGTGCAAATACAAAAGTGTAGCCCAGCGATATGCCTCTGCCGTTTGCAAAGCGTGGCGAACGTCACATGTAGGGTCTTCTGGCGGCTCAACGAAAGCTGGTGGTTCCCACGTCTCGAGCATGAGCTTGAGTTCCATGGCTTGGCTGATCATGGGAGGCGAGTTTGACTCGGCGCGATACACACGACGAATCAAGTTGGCTGTGCGACCGATCAGCGGGAAGAGAGTGCTTGCACAACCCATCAAAGGGTCAAGCGTGGAGTCGATTGGCAGACCGAAGTCTATACCGAAACCTGCGTGACCTGAAGGACCGACCTGAGGACTTTCTGGTGTGCTGTAAAGGCAATAAAGATTGTCATAGTCATCAGACGTATCCTCATCTGCAGTAGTCACGCGGGAGAGGACATCCAGGTAGATCCAAGCGTTGGCAAGGAACTTGAGTCTGGCAAGATTCAAACCTGTCAAGGCCGACTGCTTGTGCTGATTCAAAGCGATGTTAATCATGGCGCGGGCACCTTGAATATGGTCATTGCCACTCGACAAGTGTTGGTCCCACGTTTCTGCAAAGGCCAAGGCTAGCGTGGTAGCAATGGCTGTGTCAAGGTTCATTGTACTCTCCTCGATACCTTCAAGCAAGTTCCGCACACTCTCACTCTTGTGCTCATGTCCTGCGACACGTAGAGCGGGGATGTCACGAGAGGAGTGGAATGCGGTCATCGAGGAGATGGCATGGTACAGCGCTGGTGAAGTCTGAGCCATCGGCCAAATCAACGTACGCCATGGGTTCTCGTTCGGTCCGTCTTTGATCGAGAGGATGCCACAGGTCAGTCGATCGAACCGAAGCATCAACATTTCTGGACTAGTCTGCGCGAGTGAAGGCTGCTCATACATGTAAGTGATTCGTTGAGGGAACACCATGGCTGGCGGGCTCGACATGGTGGTGTTGTCATCTTGAAACGTTGGGGCATGAGACAGCTGCAAAGCCCAGGCGTCGTAATCTGGCACGATTGGGGTAAGTTCTTCAACACCCTTGAAGTCCATCTCCATATCTTCCATGAGCGGAGGGTCCGTCATGTTCAGGAACTGATCCATGAAGTGCATGTCAAAGTCGAAGACTTCCTTGGTGCCGGGCACCATTGTCATGTCATTCTCTTTCAGGGCACTGTCGACGAGGGGATTGTCATGAGGGGATCCTTGGGACGATGTTCCTGCATCGTTGGCAGAGTCTGTGGGTGATGCAGCTTGCTCGGCCTGTACTTCGGCAGGTGAGGTTCTTGATGAGTTGGCGGCTGAACGTTCCTTCTCGGCAGAGGTTGCACGAGGGGCATTCTGTGGTGCAGCAGCAGGCACGAACAGCTGCTGTGCGAACGAGGAAGATAACGGAGCAGGTGCTTCTGATGACGGTGCTCTGGTTGGTGGTGATGCCGGGCTTCGTTTTTCGGAACCGTCAGCTGCATTGCCCAGCACGATCAGAGCTGCAGGAGACGTGCGTTAGCTACAACCATCTGCGTGGACGACAGAGATGGTAAGTCATCAGGCTTGACATCTTGAGATGTCGAGTCCCTCTGCTCGAATGCTTACATCCATTGTTCTGTTTAGCAATGTTCGTGGCGACGTTGGTTTCTTCAAAGGGTCTCCACTTGAAGTCCTTCTTGTAACCTCCACAGTCCACGTTTCGCTTCTTGCATTGCTCGCAACCAGGTTTCTTCTCATCGCATTTTAGGCGTTTCGCTTTGCAAGTGACACAACCTGATCGTTAATCTGCTTCAGTACAGGGAAACAACAAGAGGTAAGAATCATCAGCATGAGCGATGAAGGTGAGAGCCTACCATTACGACTCTTTGACTGCTTGGGCTTGGCTACAGCGGCACCGTCACGACGAGGTTTGGCTGTCGTTGCAACAGACTTTTTCCTCGTGGTGTTTCGCTTCTTTGTGGGAGCCGTCTTGTTCTGCTCGTCGTCGAGTACTTGTTGATTGGTATCAAACCGAGGAACAGGGTCCGGCGAAGCGCGGAGAAAGACCGACGGCGATGGAATGGTGATTGTATCCGCCATGTCGATGATGTGCTCTCGAAAGGGTTAATTGAAGAAGAGGCAATAGGACATGCTATGGGAAGGGGTTGCTTGTTCTTTTCCTGAACAATGTTCCCTCGAGATACAGCATAGATACCCCGCACGGAAAATGCGGAGCCCAAGAGATAAAAAGGCCTAGGACAAGACCTGGCGTTGCATCATCAGCGCCGCCATTGGTCAGTCTGACCACGCTATCTTAACCCTCAGCTGCATGTTATCTAGAACGTTGGCCCATGAAGGAAGATTACGGGCTGATTAAACCAATCTCAGAGGTTTCGAAAAGCTCATCCAAGTCCTTATCGCCTTTGCGCAGTCACCGACTATTCATGTGCAGAAGTTTGGAGCGCTTCTCATCCCGCGCTCGAACATTGTTTTGTTTGGAAAACATGCCAACAGTCGCCAGTTGCTCGTACGAGACGCCAAACGCGCACTCCTGCCTCCCATGTGACCACAGGAAAGATAGCGGCGGCGCGTTCATGTGGGCTCGGAGATACTAGGGCTCTAGTACCGCCGGCTCTGGTTGTTTCCGACTTCGGCAGCTATCCGCTCCAACTTACATGAAGGATTTATCGCTACGGCACTTGGCCGATAGCAAAGGAGAGAAGTCCTTGTGATTATCATAAAGCAAGCCTTACCATAGCAGCGGCGAAACCGACTAACTTTTTGCGATATTGCTGGGGAAGAGAGGATAGAGCGCGAGATGAAAAGGCAGCGACGTCTTGGCGTGAATGAATGAGGGGCGGGGAACTGTACACACAAAGAAACAGAACGAGCGGCAACTTCTTCGTATCTGAGAAGTCAGTCATGTGCGTGCTGTACTCGACGAACATGGCATCACTCTCCTGAGGAACAGATCAAAGTCTACTCCGAGAGCTGTTAGGGCGTTGGCTCTCAATTGCAGTCGCATTGTCCGACAAATGCTTTGCAGCACAAGAGCATCTGCCAAACGAAGAGGTCAATGAAGGCGATGAGTTATCACACGTCCAAGACGAGGAAGAGAAGAGAGAAAAGAGACAGAAGTGGTAGACGGAAAAAGAAGACGGGACCAAAGGAGAGCAAAGAAAAAAAAAGGTCGAAAAGCCGCGAGAGACGAAAAATTGGAAGAAAAATTCGGTAAATTGTTGACGGCGGAATCTGAGACAGCTGTGGTGCCGAGTTCTTTCTGGACCTGTGTCCAGACAATATGGTGTCAAAGGGTGCGTCTTGCGTGGAAATCTCATGGGCTCTCTCGGCTACGAAACAAACAGATGAATGGACAGCCAAAAGGTTGCGTGTAAGGTAGATATCTCGCTTGTTGTTGGAGGGGAATTGGAGGCCTGAATTCTTCGACGCAGGCGAGATTGGATCCTCTTCGCAAACCGTTCCAAGCATTACCAAGCAGCACTGCTAGTAGCGACAGAAAGAGGGAGGCCTAGGAGCACGTCAGCTTCGAGTCTGTGAGAAAACGTCCATCAGCTCGAAACTGAATTCGCAAGCACGAGTCATCTACAGAATAAGACGATTACACGAGCTGAGTAAATGAAGACATGCGAGCAACTTGAGACACGACAATGCGTGGTTGCTTCAATAGAAGACCGCCTATTTCCTTGGACTTCTAATCCAAGGTTCGGGTCGTTGCATACGAGCACGCAACAATTGCACGTTCCGGATGATGGCAAGCTGCAATAGGGCACTCGACAGACCGACAGTCCAATGTAACGTGCTGAAGTCGGCTTCTCACGTGGTGATAGACTCTCGGGGAGGCGAAGCATGCATTGATCGTCACGTTCGAGGTGGGTTCTGTTCGGCGTAGGTTCGCTCCACTAGATAGAAGTGGCTATCTTATGCGACTTTTGGAACTCTTCGTATGGAAGTTCAACCGGCGCGATGAAGCCAATAGTGTCAACCACGCATGTACTCTCCCATAGCCGGTTGCAAGTCCGAGCTGTTCTGAGCTTACGAAGCACTCGACAGCCTGTCACAACAAACAGACACGAGCAGAAGGCCTTGTCCAAAGCAGCAGGAAGAAGATATTCATTTCTTCTAATGCTTGCGCCAATGGCCGGCAACTAAAACGTGGCACTGGGGATCCCGCTCGGTACCACAGCTGTTGGATCGTTCGAACGCCTTTTTGCGTGGCTGAAAGTCAAGGGTGGCCCTGGACTACGCCTTTCGACCCTGGCCGCTTGATTTGAGAAGCAGCAAGATTGGACATCATACATGGGCCGATGCTTTAGATGTAAAGGAGTGGTAGCTCTGAGACGAAATTCCTGTTCGGAGAGCGTCGTCGCAAGACTCGACGGTGGATTCTTTAGTCATCCACTTGATCGCATGCACATCTTCTGCTGGATCTGCCAGCTCCCCACTGGAGCCGCAAAACAAGCGGTGGGGCCAGTGTGGCGCGCGGTCCTGGAGCTAATCGGGTTCAACGCTGTTTCCTGCAAGCAAGCGCGCGAACCTTTGGTACAAGGATCTGCGTCATCGATGACAACTGAGCGACACTCGTTGGCCACCCATTCGGAAGGTCGTTATGAAACAGCACTACGAGAAGTGATACGCGACGCAGTTGGTGATGATGGCCAGCGGAGATGACAACGCCAAACTCCATGACACTGACAATCCCTTCTCAACCAGGCAAATTCTGCCAAATAACGTGGCGCTGTGAGTGGCCCAACGATCTGTTTAGGCTATGTGAAATGATGAGTGCAAGAAGGAGAGATCAGCAATGCATTGCTTACAACACCAAGGCCGCCCTTCTCGAGGACTCGAGCAGGCTACGCGCGGAGACGTGTCGTTGTGGATATCAATGTCGCTTTCGCAGCGCGCGCCTGGCAGGAAAGTGCCGTTCGTACTACGTACAGCGGCCAGGAGAGATGCAAGATGAAGCCTCGGCAGATTGGCCATGTGCTTTCCAGGTCTAGAAGGCGCTCTTTTGATACCACGTACATCAGCGGGTCCGAGCACGATTAGCGCCAGAGCCAGAGCATGGATCATGAGTGACATTTCCGCCGTTGAACTGGGCAGAACAGCCACCATCCATGATGCCCAGCCCAATGCAAGGATTGGAACCAAAAATGCAACAAGTCAAGGGCATTTGCCACCTTCGCAATGGCCAATCTCGTAACCGACTCTTCTACTGCATCCAGAAGGCGTGGGTCTCTGCCCCAGGAATCGGTAACTCCGTGTCAAGGCCCGAGCCTGCTCTCTCTAGAACCTGTAGCCCATCAGTAGCCTTCTTTTCCTCTTGAACTTCCTCTTGCACTCGTCTTCATTCATCCGTTCGTTACTGTTTTCTCCTTGATCTGCGAAGTGATAATTCCGGACAACAAGCCACCTGCTTCTCACACGGATTCAACCTTGTCACTGTTCCATCATCATATCATTTCGCATCCTACGCGTACACACATAGGCCTTTGTCCTTGCATCGGATACAACACCGCATCTGTGGTCTTGGTGTCACTGCGCATCTTTCATCAAGGGACTGGAACATCTTTGAATAGTCGCGTCCATCCAATCGATTCCTTCTTCTTTTTTTTTCCTTTGAGTAATGGCCGGCGCTTGTCACAGCCTTTGATATTGAGCTGTGCAGAATTCCTTACTTGGGCTCGTCCATTGCCTCTAGGGGGCCTATTGATCCACTGGTCCGCCAGGTTGCTCGACCTTGTGTCACCTCGAACTTTTTTCCAGAAAACACAGACATGCCGGAATTCGACATACAAGAAGCCCCCTCCGATTTCGAATCAAGATCACCTACAGACTCCGCGCCTTCAGCTAGCTACTATCATACACCAACTCTACCACACTCATCCTCTGCCGGGGTTGCGAAAAGAAGAAAGAACTCGAAGGTCAAGATGAGCCCTATACTCAAACGCGCATCGTCGACTCCACAATTGAATGGGCTCCCCGTCCAAGAGTCTGGAGGCTTGTCTCCCAGCGCTCTTGACAAGAGAAGGAACAAACTCGGCTATCAGCGCATATCGATCGCTTGCTGTGAGTAAATATGGTATCAATTGCGGTTCAGAGTTGTAAATACTGACGATCACTAGCTCATTGCAGACGCAGAAAGATCCGATGTGTCCTTGCGGAAGGTGACGATATGGGCAGGTGCAACAACTGCATCCGTCTGAAGAAGGAGTGTGTGTTCTACCCTGTCGATTCGGCCGGTGGTCCAGAAAGTCGCGCGCAGACAAAAGGGTCCAAGGACTCTTCCGTCATCTCCAACTCGCCATCAGAGTTGAATTCTACAGGCCCAAAGCTCGAGCGCGACCATGAAATGAGTCGTTTCCCGCATCTGGCATCCAATGCGCCTCCAGAATACGGCTCAGTCGATCCTAGTACAGGGCTGGGCATCTCTACAGGCAGTAAGACAAGCCGTGCCAAATTTACAGGCTTTTTACTAACTAATTATCTAGCACCAGTCGCATCCGAGTTCGCATTTGCTCGTCCAGGGTATCCCGCCATCTACACAGGTGATATGTCAGGAACTGAGCCTCCGACTCCTGTGCACTGGAATTCTTCGCAGATGGGCGACTATTCAAACTACTCGACTACAGCCGAACACTCCCCTAACGTTTACCCGTCATTCGCATTCCCACAGCAAAGGGACGAATATGCTCTTCAGCAGCCTCCGATGCGTTCCATGTCGTATGGACACATTGAACCTCAATTACAAGGCTTTGCGCCGGCGGCTAACCCGATCGAATACACCAGACCAGGCTCTTCGCATTACAACCTTGCACCACTCGACACTGGAGCACCACCAGTTGGCACTGTCTCGGAAGCTTCCTTGTCAACACCTGTAACCAGCGAGTCTACCATGCCTCCAATCGGCATGTACCCCCCTCAATGGGGATTCTACCAACAACACCAGCCCCCCATGGGTTTGGACTATTCGTCTAGACACGATTCTCTGCCTACGCAATGGTACCACCCTCAACAGCTAGGGGCGGCTTTGACAGAGCACGACCTCCATCATCAGCATCAACATCCCATGTCTCAAGCTCCGGGAGGCGCATATGCCAAAAGATCTTAGCGAGATTACATTTTGCTCATGCGAGATTCGTTGTCAATCACTTTCTACAAGGCCTTACTTCCAACCTTTAACGGATTCTTTCTTTCTCTGGCATCACAGTTCTGGCGTTCCCGGCGGTGTATAAAATCAGGGGCTATGTAATTTATCAGGCGTTCACAAGATGTATCGACAGCACACGACATGGGGTATATCTTCGAAGAGAAGAATTGGAGTTACGAAATCGTTTAATAGCCAGGAAAACGACTTCTGGCGGTGGTTGCGATGCACATACAGTACTTTGCTTTTTCCGCATTGGAACCAATACACAAGAGGACAATTTTGTTTTCGCTCATGATTCTTTGTCTTCTCTTTTCTGCTTAGGGTTCTTGCCCTCTTGTGTTGTTGGCTGATGGTGTTACTCCCTTCCTCAACATCACAACCCTACGCCAGTACCACTTTCCCATTCCAACCCAGATAATGTGGAGCCGTCTCTAAGGTTTGCCATTGGACGCCACAACTGAAAGGCTAACGATTAAGATCAACAATGGTGCACCAATCCACAACTCTTTTTTCACGGACCATGACCCCTTCTCTGGAGCGTACCAAGCCAGATGGTGTGCTTTTCTTGAGAAGATATTTAGCGCGGGCTGCGAATCAGTTTGAAGGAAGGAAGGAGCCAGCCTAAAAGCAAGGGCAGGATCTTAGTATTATCACATGCAGTATTGATGTTATTATGATCAGTAATCGTTAAAGGTGATTGATGTGCACCATTGACGCGTATGCGCAACGAAATGTGTGTGAGCCCACAATTATCAGATCGGGAATAGGGTTCCTCCGTCAACACTGCATACTCGAATGAGTACCTTACCAAGCATGACCTGCTACTCTTTTCGAACATGGCATTTCCCGTGGAATAGGGTCCGTTGATCACACACTCCGCAGACATGGACGATAATGGTCCCAACGCCTGCAGCAGCGATCATGAAATTCGTCAGGAGAGGTGGTGTTGTTGTTCGAATTGTCGTCCACCATTCGACGATTTAAGCGCAAGGAAGGAGGGGCCAGATGCGCCATTGGCTGGTCTTCGAGACATGACAGTCGTTCCTCCTGCGGCGCTGTTGGCAACAAGAAACACTAACGCTGCACTGCTTCGACCTGGAGGGCGTCCGAGCTTGCTGAACCGACGGGTAAAGGATGTCTGGCACGCCGCGTGCACAACTGAAGATCCGGATGCTGGGTCCATTGCATGTCGGCTGCATGACCGTCGCTGAACGTGAGTCGACCGCAATCATTAACTCATACTTTCTCGCTCGAGATGTGATATTGTGGAGATGCTCGGATGAGATCGTGACGTTTAGCTCATGGAGATGGGAAATTACGCACCGTAGACCTGTTCCTCAGAGACCATATAACATAACTTGGAAGGTCCAGGAATTCTATAAGAGAATCTTGATATAGGCAAGCAAAGGAAGGCAACGCTCCTTACGCCAAGTGGAGGAAAAAGGTGGAGAAGCAGAATGTGTTTCAAGAATGAAAGGGACAGGGCTATGAGACGTTGCAATCCATTCTGAACATCTTCGCCCAATGACATCCAGCCCGGAAAGCCCTCTCCTCCTCTTTCCGATTTTGCCTTTTCACAGCCACTTTTGCCAACGTGATGAAAAAACGCCATGGGCGTTGGGAAAG
Source organism: Aureobasidium sp. EXF-10728 (assembly GCA_023848605.1). Lineage (NCBI taxonomy): Eukaryota > Fungi > Ascomycota > Dothideomycetes > Dothideales > Saccotheciaceae > Aureobasidium > Aureobasidium sp. EXF-10728. The sequence continues at coordinate 5,637 of SWBG01000024.1, read as the reverse complement.
CAAAGCGCGCGCAACTACGGGGTTTGTGACGCTCCATCTGTCCACGTAACAAAAAAAGCTGCGAGAGCGAAACCGCAGATCTGCGTCATCGGGGCGCGCGACCGTTGTGGAGTGCGCGAGCTCTGAACGCTGCATCTTGCTGACCGTCATCTCCGGGTTTCTCTTGACTACGTCTTGAAAGGTGGGGCCATGATGGTCCTCATTGCCATTTGCGATCTGCTTCAAGACGGACTCCGGACTTGAAACACGACAGACGAGTAACACCGAGTAAGAGTTGGTGCGCGAAAGTATAACGAGTCGGATGCGATGCCACACGCTCGCCAGGTAAGCGCCTGCCCGACGGCTATGTTCGGAGGTGCAACATAAGGCGCCTGTGCTTGATATTATCTGCCCTGTGGACGAAATCGGCGATTGAAAAATGGAGAGCGAGAACGACCAAGAGAACAAGCGATAGTGAGCCCCGCAATAGGCTGGATCAACAATAATGTGTCAGGGCACGATAGCACCACAAGAAGGGTTTTCCGTATAGCAGTTGGTCGGCTGTCATAACGATACTCGGAGTAGGTAGTCAAGATGGTAAGAGGTCCGGTGGCTCGCGATGGCTACGCAATATGGCCAGGGCGGAGCGAGTGAGACAGACTAGACAGAACTCAAGCCCTCCGTTGTACACTCACAGCATTTCCGTTCCACGTCATACCATTTTAAGTCAAGTACCCTGCATGCTCACCACGTTGATGGACTCACCAATTCCTAGGATATGGGCGATTAAAGCTCAGATGGAAGATTCGCCTATCATTTGACAAGGACTTCGAACCCCTCTGCCAGTGTGACGCTCTCCATCACGCACCCGCCGGTTTGCTGTCGAGTCTCCATCGATGCCAACCACATGCTATAATTCTATGGAGCCTGCTATCATCAAGACCAATCAAAAGTTGATCACAAGGGACATGTAGGACATTTTCCAAGGCTGAACAGCGAAGGAGATAACACCACCAGACCCAAATGACGTTGGTGGTCGAGAAAGAGGGGTGTGAGGTGAGAGTGCTCTCTGTCGTTTCATTGTACGTCTACTCGAACCCCTCGTCTGGCGATATTTAAAGCAAGCTCTTGGTAGGTCGATTCAAGAAGCAAAATACCAGTCTCGTACTCTCCATTCAAACACGCAAAACTCAATCCATATACCATCAAATTCCTACCATCATGTCTGACCAGGGGTATGTTCCTCAATGGCCTTGACAACATTTGTTTGGATCTAACCATATCTACGTGTGCTCAGACGCGAATCTTTCACCGATAAGGTCTCCAAGACCGTTATGCCTGACAATCAAAAGTCCACCATGGACAAGACCAAGGACAAGGCGTCTGGCGGCATGGATAGTGCAGCTGGATCCATGCAGCCGGACAGCATGAAATCGGACTCGCAGAAGGCTGGCGATAAGGGCCAGGGCATGTTCGAGCAAACCAAGGATTCTGTCAGCAACACTTTCTCCAGCGACAACAGTAAGTTTGTTCGGCTTGAATTGCTATGTACGAGAGAGGAAGCAAGATACTGATAAAATCATGGCAGGCAAGCATTAATTGCGATGAGGATGATATGGCTTGTTCGAGACGTGTACGTCTCGTGGATAGTATCAGATACCCATAATGAATGGCAATAAAGCCCCGTTACCTCCTTGAGGTTCGAGTCGTAGCATGGACCGAGTGAGCCAGAAACAATATGATTATAGACGAGATATTGCCAGCCCGCAAAAGATGAGAGGTTAACAGGCGGTCGGTTATTGCAGACAAGCATCGGGCTCCAGAGAGTTGCTCAGACAATGCAATCTCGTTCTCGAACAGATTTTCTCAATGTTTCTCACTTACAGAGGCAGATACGTCGAGTGGTCGATGCTGCTGTTTCTAGACAGGGTCGTCCTCCCAACCATCTTCACTGCTCAAATCGATGGCAGAAAATCTGTCGGACTAAGCACACCCGAATAATCAAAGGCAGCTCTAAACTGAATAGTAGAGCTACAATACGGGTGAGATGATATGATATCATGAGTAGCATAGCCACAACCGAACTCATCACTGTCAAGGGTCTATACCATAGGCAATCAGCGGAAGGAGCACTTGAGGCTTGGCAAGGCAGCAACTTCCATCCCTTCTCAAACAGGATTACTCACGCACTTCCGGACAACGCCCACGACACAACCATCATGTCCAGCAGAGATTCGAATCAGGCACATATAAGGCAGAAGCGCGCCAGATCTCAACTCAGCTGTATAGCATGTCGCAAGGGCAAACTGCGCTGCAACCGTGCGACGCCTTGCGACCAGTGTACGAAACGAAGCAAAGAGTCAGCATGTTCCTATCTACCTCCAGCAACCAAGCCAAGAGGCCCACAAGATGTCAAAGGCCGCATCAAGCATCTCGAACAACTCGTAGTTGACTTGATGAATTCGAAATCCTCAGACGGTAATGGCACGACGACCAGCAGTGGAACATCGGATAGCAATGCTACCAGCAATAGAGAATCTCCTGCCGCCTCTCGGTCTGTATGTTCGCAGCTCAACGCTCAAGACTTGTTTGGGGCAGGTAATGCTCACACTGAAATAACTCCACCTTATAGTGGGGATGAACAACAACAGCACGAGGCATCACTACAACAACTAGAATCGTTTGGACATTTGCGGATCAGTAAAGAGGGCACAAGGTACGTAGCACAAAAAACTGAGTCAGTGGTCTCTAGGTGGAGTCCCGCTCAGGAGACCCAGACTCGGCTGGATGGACATCCACAGATGACTGAAAGGCACTTGGAAACACGACAGCTGTGGCGGCGCGCTGTAATTTACACGAATAGTATGCTAATTATCGACCTCCAACTTCAGCTATGTCGGATCATCCCATTGGGCAACAATTCTGGACAGTATTTCTGAAATAAAGCGAGACCTAGAAGAATCTGGAGACGAGGCTTCTGACGAAGAGTATGATGCATGGCGTAACGAAGAGCCGTTGGACGTCTACGATCAAGAGTTACCGGGACTTTTGCGCTCCCCTCGTCGAGTCACAAAAGCCGAGTTACTATCGTACATACCACCTAAAGCTGAAGCAGATGCACTTGTCTCCCTTTGGTTCAGGTCACCACACCCCTACAAGACAATTATCCACGCACCTCAATTTCAGAATGAATACCGACAGTTCTGGCGATCACCGACCAATGCACCAGTCACATGGCTGGGCGTGTTGTATGGAATGTTCGGCATGGCGAGCCTGTTCAGAATACGTGCTCTAAGAAATCCTGACACACCTGATGTGCGGGCTACTCTTAATAAAGCAGATCTTTATCAGGAGTTGGCGGCATCGGCGGCTGTACTAGGGAACTACATGCGACCAAAAACTTACACGATTGAATGTCTGATACTCCATGCTGGAAGCAACAGGACGAACAATTACAATGATATCTGGCTTATCATGAGTATTATCTTCAGGTTGGCTCTTCGCATGGGCTATCATCGAGATCCGAGTCATTACAGTAATGTGTCAGTAATTGCTGGGGAGATGCGACGAAGAGTCTGGCATTTGCTATACATGTTCGATACCCTTGTATCGTTCCAGCTCGGTCTACCTGCCATGCTTCGTGCAGTACAGAGCGACACGCAACCCCCACGCAACCTTTATGACCAGGACTTCTCGGTACACAGCAAGACTTTACCACCCTCACGGCCTGTCGACCAACTTACTCCTTCAGCTTATGGGTCTGCCAAAACCATTTTGTGTCATGTATTTGCTTTGGCAGCAGACATGTCGCATGTAACGACTCCACCCTCTTACGCTGAAGTTATGGAGCTAGACGCAGAGCTGGAGGCAAAGAGAGCGGCTATTCCTCCGGGACTACGATACAAAAACATTGAGCTGTGTCTTACAGAAGATCCAGAGTCATTGATGTGTCGATTCAGTCTTGATCTACTCTATCTCAAGATCAAGACCGTCCTCCACCGTCGATTCATGGTGGCCACTTCGTCCCAAGCTGCAGCGACGTATTCACGAGTATCTGTTATTGGCTCGGCGATGAAGACCCTTGACCACCACCAGACGATATATCGGGCATCCAGTCCTGGAGGACAGCTCGAGAGCGTCTCTTGGTATATGTGCTCCATCGGAACTTACGACTTCTTGTTGGCAAGTATGATCATATGCCTTGAATTATCACGCCAGCTCAACAAAGAGCCCGATACTGAGATCGATGAAATCGCCACACGCGAAGACATGATAGCAGCACTCGAAGCGTCGAAACGAGTCTGGGAGGAAGCGGCCGACGATGACTATTTCACCGAGCCTGGATTTGGGACGGGCAGAGCAGGCCAGACCATTGAGAATGCGGCTGTGGCAGAGGTTAGAAAAGCCTGCAAAGCTATGGCACTCATGCTCGACAAGGTCAGAAAAGACCAGGCTAGAGATGTCGTACCTACGACACTACAAGGAGCAGGTTGGCCGCAGATATCGATGCCTGAGGGGCCGACGAAAACGCTTGCTAATTTACCCGTCAATAACAACTGGATGGCAACAGATCAATGGACTGCTCAGAACGACCTCTTAACCTTGGATAACATGATAGATGTGTCCAACGACATTGACTGGGTAAGTGAAACCTGACATTCAAGCACACTCGCAACTGACACATATGGAACAGGAAATGTGGGATCAACAACTATCAACTCAACAACAAGCGGTGATGTCACAACAGCAACCAGATCAATTCAGTTGGACAATGGACGACATGCTAGCTGCTAGTGCGTCTAGCATCCCAGAGCCGGATACGGGCAATGAAGATCGGCCTTTTCTATACCCATCTGCATTTTAGCTTACTCTTTCGCGGCAACATAGAGCAGCGTTGCCAGTTATAGCAACTCCACTCCAATGAATTGTTCTCCGTCTCCGATGATTGTCGTGCGTTTTTAATCACACGTATATACGCTGCATATCCGACTCTTGGGAAAGCAACACTCTTGGAGAGAAGTAGACACTCCAGTACCGGCAATTCGTGTCTTTTCAACGCCCAGGACAACTTTCCGCTTAGGACGACTTTCGATAGCAGAGACGAATCATTCTGAATTCGATGTTGTATGAGAAGACCTCTCAGCTTGTTACTTACATGTAAGTATCTACTCAAAAGTCGTTAAGAACGTCGGCCTCAGAGCGACGTGGACAGCAGCGCGGTCAAGAGTTTTGGCCTCACGTTCGCAACATCACCGAAAATGGAACAGCCGATGTAGATATGAGCCACCGTAGATGTGAGCCACCGTAGATGTGAGCCACCGTGGATATGAGCCAGCTCTTGATAATATCTAGTCACGTTGGCTCCGTTGCATCCGTCTGATAGATAGCCAGAAGTCTTTGCGCCTTCGTGCCATCATCTGTGAGGTGCCTTTCGGATCGATACATGATTTACAGAGACTAATTAGAACATATCCTGAGGTGTACAGAGATAATGTGTACCGTATACTGGCGGTAGACGATAGTTAGTGTATTAGGTTATATTCGACAAAAATACCAGTTTAAGCACATACGGCCACAGTCAGCTGAAAACTGGGCATCCCGTCCGCTCTGCCATACATAAGCAGTTGAACGGCAGATTAGTACTACGGTGGGTGACCA